>AZNH01000042.1:132011-203225 GCA_000814955.1 Metarhizium guizhouense ARSEF 977 | reverse complement strand
TTTTTTATTATTTTTAATTTAATATAATTTAATATTATTTTAAATTTTATATTTATATAATACTTATTTTATATATATAATTTTATTTAATTATAAAGTAAAATAATTAAAAATTAAAATAATATTAATTAAATAAGAGCGGTATAAGTACGCTTTTTAGAACAAAAACTGCTACTAGACTAGAAGGCTTGTAAATACACTAGGGCTAACTAATCTCTTTTCGTCGGAATGAAATTTACGAAGAAAAGCTGAGAATCTTGGTGTTTTTGGCTGTCTCGCATTTTTGGGCCAGAATAAGTGGCTTGTCCACCGATTGCTACCTCGAATGTGGCCAGTAATTGATGCACCATCTTATATGTATAAGAGCTGTCAGTCAGAATTGAATAGAAGTAAGTTCAGTCGCAACAAATATCACAGCGGAACACATATAATCTAGACATAAAAGGAGTACGTTGTTTCTACAACCTAGAGATGCTACCAAGATAGACTATTTATAGAAGGCGCAGGCTAGACCCTGCACGTGATATTGTATCTATACTTGTTTAATAGATACTGTAATGTAGTTTTGTATGCTGCGTCTACTATCCTGAGCAGCTTCCCCTTGGAATAAGTGATTGCCAGATTTGGAACACCAGCGACATGGCATCTGTAAGACGGCGTCTGTGGCAAAGCTGTTCGGCGCGCATAGTTATTGCCATGATTAAATAGTATAATTAAGTACTAATACTTTTCGAGCACGCTGCTTTCCTACCGAAAATTACATTCCATTCTCCCCAAGAGGCTTGACACCTTGCCCCATTCTACCTTCCCTCCAATTGCGTCTTATGGTCTTTAGCTGGCTGGCAATGAAGGCGTTTTCTGTTTGAAGCGCTAATAATCTACGCCTAGCTAGCCTCAATATCGATCCTTTGCTGTGGTTCCGTACACCACCCTCTGTGAAGCCCATATAAGCTAGGCCTCTGCTGTCTGTGTATTCAGAAAGAGCATTAAATAGGAGTTGGAAGTCGTTGTTTAATCTGTTGCGGTAGTTTTTCTCCACCTGATTATGACAACCTCGCACGTGAGCCTTTCGATCTTTTTTTTGAGCAGCTGGACTATCATGTGCACATATGATGGTATCATCCAACTTGGCAGTTTGAGTTGGTCTCCTCTTGCGGCACTTCACTGGCTTTGTATCACCAGTAGGGCTGCTTTCAGCAGCAGCAGTGGGCGATGCGGAGTCTCCCTTCAGGCTGTCAGAATATTGACTTGGATCATCGCTTGGACTACTTGGCTCTAGACTTGGTTGGAGCAAGGTAGTTTTACAAGACGTCGAAGCTATGCTTTCAGCATTATTGGGCCGAATAAAGTCCGAGAGATCAATAGTCGGCATGACCTGACATTCACCCACGGCCGAGTCTGATGGCAGAGGATGATATGGCGTATCAACACACTCATCGGCATCTTGGCTGAACTCGGAACTGGATGGCGGAGTATACGGTCCAAAGGCGTGTTGCAGATCCCAAAGCGTTGCTCCGTGAATCTGTAGATAAGAAAATGGTGGATAGTCGCTCATCAGACCAGAATCCAAGCCTGGTGTCACGGCAAATGTATCTTCGGATGTGCGATGGAACTCTTCCTAGTGCGTAACACGTTAACATAGCTGCGCCGGGCAAAGGGAATTGGAAGCGGACGGCTTATGCTATCTCACCAAGACGAGGTTGCTTTCATCTAGCTTGTCCAGCAAAAGCATGTTAGCAGCATGTATGTTCATCCAACCCAGATCCATTCTTGGTGTGTAGGGCTTTTGGTTAGATGTTGAACACCAAATGGCGCTTGCTTTGGTATCAGCAATACAAGACTATACCAGTGAATATGATATCCGAGCTCGAGATGAAAATATAATTGCAATTTGCAATTACCCTCCTTCGCTGGTGTTTAGCTATACCCACGGTGACTGAGAGCATTATATACTTCCCAGCAGCCAGGGCTCGGCAGTTTGATAGCCATTTTATTGTTTTGCCGTCATTGGCTCATAATTTTGGTCGCAAACCCCGGCCGTTCCAAAACACATATCGGCTAAGCGGTCTATCCACTATACCTGCTTTTTTTATTCTACGAATGAGGTTTAGCGTTTAACAAATGCAATTAGCACCGCATTCCGGGAAGCTTACTATGTGCACGGGTGATTGAGAGTATCTGCGCTCAATTATATCTCGAGAACCAGTGGATGTGGCGACATCGCTATATCTCACTTGAACAACTTAAGTGGCCTGCAGACGTCATGATGACCGTGGCCTGCATGCCCGCTGCCCGCCACCATCCCCCCACTCCACCACCCCAAGCTGCTACCGCCTGTTTTTTTTAGAGCCACAATCTGTCGAAGGCAGATTTCCGAGTCTGAGCCGAAGCGTACTACCCCTGGGCTCGGCAGCGATAAGCCATCGCATGCAAAAGGCTCAATGTGGTTGAATATGCTTTGTTCACTGGTGGAAGCGTTAGAGGCGGATGCCCCAAATGAGCTGCCTTGAGGCTGCTGGTGATGGCATCGTCGCTTTTTGGTCATGTAAGCTGATCCACGATCGATCGATCGACTGAAAGTGCTGATCGACGTGGTCGATTTCGAAGCTTGCTGAAACTCACCGCTCATTCGCTCTAGATCCAGCGCCACAACCCCATCAGAGCCACTGTAACGAAAAAACTTGTATCAAGTCGTCAGGACACCGTAATAGTAGCGTATACTTCGGGTTTGCCTGCAGAAACCTGAGCATCACTGTGTCAATAACAACCACACCCCTCATTTGTATATTTCAAAACATATTCGTCCACACAAGAGGTGCGTATAAAGCAAAGGCTTCTCACTAATATCTTTTAGATTCCTATAATGGCAGATCCTACCCTCAATCACCCAGTGGAGAACCGCGGTGTACATGTGGGAATCGCTCTAGGGATAACTAGCCTTCGGCGTGTTTTTTTCCAAGTGTAACGGGCTGAGCCCGATGTGGCTCGGTTTACACTCTCGCCTTCGGCCCGGGCCTGCCGGCCAGGACCCGCGCACAAGCGAAATTACTCACACGTCGAGCTCTCCTTTTCTTGTTCTGTTTCTCTTTCTTCTTTAGCGTTTAGATACTCGTAGGAGTCGCCTAGCTAGTTGTCAATATACTCAGCTTGGACCGTTACACTCCTAGCCCTTAGGCATGTTTAAATTACGGCATCGGGATGAGCACCTAATTCTGCACTGGCCGAAAATTGCAAGACAATGGATCTCTCGATGTTCCGTTCGACGCCTTTGAGACCTCATGAGACGGCGTAAGGTATAATTGCTTGGACCCCCATGGCCCAAACCATGGGGTGTACGAGTTGACGGGGCGTCCGGGGCGGCCACTTGAGCATCTCCTCCACTACTCCAACGCTGATCCAAAGTGCTAGTTCCGTGTCACCCTCTTCAGATCTCCAGTCGACCAGGGTTTTGATTTCGGCGGTCATGGTCCTTATGACAGTACAAGGGTACGAGCAAAGTCGAGTGCGACTGGATAAAGCGATTGTTCACACAGAAAGTAACAGGTTCCAGAGGGAAGCTCTGACTCGGGCCATCTAGGTTCTAAAGTGGGGCCGTTTCCTGACAGTCCTGGCTCCCCGGGCAATTGAAGTTGCAGCAAACTTTGGCACTGGGTCTTGCTGCTTCATCAATTCACTTTTAACTGCGAATCCGACATCGATTGTATCAAGCCGCTTGTAAAAACAGCCTCCACATTCCTAACAATAATTACGTTTATCACATAAGCAAATGCCCTGAAAGTTCCGGAACAACGAGTAAATCCACGTCTTCCTGGTAATGCTTTGGTCGGGGCGTTGCTAAATGAAAAATGAACTAGCCTAATTATCACATCTCAACTTTCTCGGTACGTTGAAGAGAGAGATGAGTGATAATAGTGTCAATGTGCATTTGGTACATGCGGCACAGTCAGGCTCTAACTGAGGCAATAAATCGTTGATTCCAAATGCAACGGCGGCGGATAAGCTGAGTCTGCATTGTCACCTTGATGTTTAAGTGGCCAGCTTTCCCTAATCCTCGGCGCAGCAAAATACGGGGCTGGATCGACGATCAAGTGAAACATTGTTGATCTTCAATACTACTATCTACAGTTAGGTTGCCCATACTTGAAGAACTTGTGTCGCAAATAATGCATGATCTTTTAATGAGCCACATGAAACAATAATGTTAGTAGTAATTGGCAAACGTTTCTTTTATGTGTAAAGAGCTGTATGAGAACCGTGCAGCTCATTATGGAGTTCTTGCTCCTGAGACAATTCTTATTCTATACGGTTTGCACCTTCAACACAGTTACACTCGTCTCATGTGATCTCATAAGTGTGACAAAATAGTTATGCCTGCATAGCAATTCTTCACACCGGTGTAGTAATTGCCACGTAAAAACAAGACACAGCTAACTATGACTCTTATAGCGTAACATCAAAGGATACCTTATGCATAAAGGTTGAGGGCTGGGCTGGTTTATGCAAGCGATAAATCGCTCTTCTCTCGCCAGCATTGTTTGCGCTTTCTTTCGCCAATTCTGCCGCCAGCTCGGGACTAGTGCCACGCCCCCACTACGGATGGATAGATTGCAGTGATATTGGTGGCGGAACATTTCAATATCCGCCCATTCATTAGTCCCTTGCGCGTACTCCGTACTCTGTCTTTTTAGAATTTTTTGTCAGCAATTATTGTGATTTTACTATGCAACTCGTCCTCCATCGCGTCAATAGCAACATCGTTTAGTTCCGGGGAACGCCATTAAATTCTCCCGCTTGCTATCATCTGAACGCTATGCAGCCGACGATTAAATAACACATAAGATGCGACACCCCACTTTGTCGACGGCGCTGACAAATGTGCGGGGCATGCTGGGATACCTCAGACACGCTGGCAGGTTACGGTGGGGAGACATTGCCACATTTTTTGAGGTAGTAATCGCACCATCACTCACAGCTGACGAATGTAAAATCGATGAGCACCAAATTTTCGATCCGTAATTCAGAAAACAAGTATCGGGTCGCGTCATACATCTCTTGTCGGTTCATGGCATTGTGCTACGAGCGCCAAGCCCGGTTTCGGTAATGAAGACCAGCAAGATGGCGACCGTAGTTGTTCCACAGGGAAAACGATGAAAAAGCCCGCCTGAGTTGGCGGGCACATGTGGTGGCCTCAAAACGGGAACAAAAATGCTCCTGCGCCAGGGATGCCAGCAACGGAAAAAACCACTGGAGATATGCGTCACCGTCCGCCCTCCAACACTACCAAGTGGGGGGCATGGTGGTCTACTCAGGGTGCGCAAGGCATAACGCCGCCGAGTTGGGAGGATTTTGTGGCGTAGCGCCCCCAACGGTCGGCGTTGCTATTACATTGCTGACCTTTAATTCACTACCAGAGAATAGGGCTGCTATATTCGAAATAGTAAACCTCTTTGAGTCTAAATCTAGCATACCCTACATTAGGGGAGGCTCGGGTCTGGGTGAAAAAGTGCTGTGATCATAGTCCTGATTCGGGATTCGGATTGAGCTTGTGCTTGGAATGACCGCCACAAGGACCCTTTGCGCACAACATCTTAAGTAAGAGGCTTTCACAGGCCCTATCCGGAGATATTACCTGCGCCCGTTCAAAATCGAGACCGAGCCATAACAACCAGGGCTCCGATCAACTACATCAACGTACACTGAAGGCCTTGATTTAGTTTACGTATATTTTAGTCAGTAAAAGCCCAGTTAAGTTTATTAACCTAGGGCTTTTATTAATTAATATATACTAAGTAAATTTATATAAATAAGAGTAGAATTTTCTAATTAAGTAATAATAAAGTTATTTTTATATTCTTTTTTTATTAATAAGTTTACTTAATTTCTTTAATAATTAAGTAAATACTATTTTAAAGATCTTTTTATTATTAAATTCTAAGACTTTTACTTCTTTTTTTATTTTTTATACTAAAAATACTAACTCTATTATACTTTTATTACTAATAATACTTATATATAATTAAGAATATAATACCTAGTAAATTCTAATTATTTAAGTATTAAGAAAAGCTTAAATAATTATTACTATAAGACTTATAGCAGAAAATATTCTCTTATATTCTGCTAATATTATATATATAATAAGAAAGTTTAATACTATATAAAATAGTTAAGAATACTTAAATCTCTTTTTATACTAATATTCTAGTAAATTATAAATCTTATTATTTTTATATTCTAGTTATACTTATTATACTTTATACTTATTATTAAATAGTTTTATAATACTATTATTTACTATAAGTTTTTAATAAGCCTTAAAGTAATAATTCTTAAATATATTATAATATTACTTTTAATATTTTATTATAAGCTTATTATTATTTATACTTTTTATAATATTAAAACTACTATAAGTATTTATTTATACCTTTTAAACTATATTTTTTACCTTTTTAATTTATTCTACTTATTTTACTTAATAATTTATAAACTAGTTTTACTAGTATATTAAGTAAAAAGCAAGAGTAATATAATAAATTAAGGTCTTATTAAGTTTAAAGTAATATTTTTTTAGTTTTTTTTAAGTTATATTTATATTAACTTTAAAATACTCTAACTTTAAAAAGTCTTTTATTATTAATTTATAGTACTTAAAAATTTTAAAAAGATACTTAAAACTATAAATTATATTTTAAATATTATTATAAGACTTATAATATCCCTTTTTATACTTTTTAATAATATTATTTCCTTTAAGTATTTTAATAGTATTTTTATAATAGCCTAGAATTATAATTATATATTTAAGAATATTCTAGTTACTACTTATTATTTTAAGCTCTAAGTAGTAAATATATAATTTCTTACTAGTAATAAAGTATTTTAACTTCTCCTCTTATTCTTATTATAATTTTTACTTAACTTATAATATTATAAAATATAAGTATAATTAAAGTATATAGTAAATTATATATAATTATAAAAGCTAATATATATTATTATTAATAATAATAAATAAAAGCTTTTTTACTTGTATTTTTAAATTTAATACCTTATTAATATTATTTAATTAAAGGTCTTAAAGTATATATATTAACTAGTTTAAGTAATAGATTTTAGTTATAATAATATAAATCTTTTTAATTAAACTATACTTTTACTAGAGCTTATATTTAATTTCTGTTAATATAACCTCGCCTTTTAGCTGCTTTTTAAAGGTATTTATACTCTTTTTAAATAGTAGTACTTTAGCAAAGAAATTCAGAATATAGTTAAAATAATAACCTTACCTTCTTTTACTATTAAAGCTAAGATTCTTCTTAATATTATTTATAGTTATATTATTATTCTCTGTATTATCTAGTATAAAATAGCTAATTTTATCCTGAATTTTATACTTATTAATTACTTTAAGAACTTAAGCTATAATATTAGTACTAGAGTGCTTAGCAGATATTTCTAGTATACTAATAGTAATTTTATAAGTCTTATTATTCTTATCTTAAAAGAAGTATATAATTTTATATAAAATAAGGTAATTACTTAACTTTTATCTATTAAAAAAATATAAATAAGCCCCGGACTATATTATAGGACTTTAATTACTTTATTTTTGTATTTTTTATATATAATAAGGACTTATAATTAGATTAAATTAGCTGTAAAATTAGTATTATAAATATAAACTAATAAGTTTAAATACTTAAAAATAATTTAAAGCTTTTTATACTCTACTATTATAAAAGTAAGGTTATTACTAATAATCTATTTTATTATAAGGTTTTAAAAGTAAGTTTAATTAAAGCTTTTAATAATACAATTTATAAGAGCTTACTTTTTTAATTATATTAAGTTAAGCTTTATTATATTAGCTATTAATTATAAATACTACTTATATTTACTATTCTCTATTATTTTTTATTTAGTAAATTTTATCTCTCTAGAAAGTACTAAAATTAAGTGCTTATTAAATAGGTAGTTCTTTATATTTTAAAGGCTATTAATATAAAAATAAGTAATAATATAATAATTCTTATTAATATATATTTTATATACTTATTAATACTTATTACCCCTTTAAATATTATATTTATAACTCTAAGCCTAAAATAATATATCCTTTAACCTCTTTAATTAAAGCTAGCTTAAAAAAAAGTTCTAAAACTTTATATTATAATTCTCCTTTATTTATATTATTATAAGCTATACTACTAATATATTATAAGCTTATATAACTAGAGTTAATAAGGTTTATAAAGTTAAGGTAAAAGTTAGTATTAGTATTAATTATAAATATAATATATACTTACTCTTAGTAAGCATAAAGGTATATATTATATTAGAATTAGCTATTATAGCTATATATTATATTTTTAGGATTTTTTTAGATTTTATTAAGAGTAATTTTAATATATAAAAAGAGAGTAAAAGTTTAGTATATTAAAGAAATAAATACTTTTTATACTAGAATTCGCCTTTAAGGTATATTAAACTACGTTAAGAAATATATATTTAGGCCTTAAAGAATATACTATATAATATATAACTCTTAATAAATCTTAATACTATTTAAATTTTCTACTTAAAGTAATTAGAAATCCTTAATCTAGTTTATAAATAATTAGAATTTACTTATATATTACTTATAAGCTTTTAAATAAAGTATAAAAAATTAAATAAGCTTAGTATTTACTTATTAAAATTATATAATAATAATTTCTAGTAGTTTATTTATTAAGAAGCTTAGTTTATATAATTATAATAGTTCTTATTAAGTAATTACTTTTAATATAATTATAAAGTATAATATAAAGTATTAATAATTATATATATAAGATAATATATATAAAATTCTAATATAAGAGGATTTTAATACTAGGTAAGCTCTACTTAAAATATATTAAATTAATTATATTAATATATATTTAAAAGTTAAATTAATTAATATATAACTAAGTAAAGGCCTAATATAATTAATATATATAAATAATTAATCCCTTTAAAAGAGGTAAAACTACTAATATAAATTTATTTAATAACTTTACTTTTAGCCTTATTAGTTTTATTAGCTTTTTTAATAACTAATATAATAGTTTTTTTAATATTATATTTAAGCTTTACTTTTTTAAAAGCTTTTTTTTTAAGTTTTTTATAATTTTATAATTTTTTTTAATTTTTATTAAATTAAGATTTTTAGTTTTAAAATAAGTATTTTTTTTATTATAAAAAGCTTTTAATTTATTAATAATTATATTACTTACTTAGCCTTATTAACTCTAACTCTTAAAGGTTATAATAAGTAATTTACTTGTGTTAAGCTTTTTATTATACTTGGTTATTTTATTATTATTATTTATAAATAGCTATAGTAAATATTAGTAAGAGAGTAATTATAGTGCTTATAAGAGATATATATGTATAGGAGCAGGGACTTATAATTAGTTGTGTTATTATAATAAGGTCTTAATAGTAAAAGAGGCAGATAACTTAAATAGAGAGGAATAAGATTAACTCGGAATACAAGTAAGAGCAGACCTTATAAATATATTATATATAGGTATTTTAGGTTTTTAGCGTAACTTAGCGTGAGTTATAAGCGCGAAGTTTACTTTTATAATAGTAGCTAAGGCTATCACGAGATAGCCGCGGCTAGTAGGCTGCGGTGCGGCACTAATTTTGCTGGTATATCTGACGTATTATAATACGTGTATAAATAGTTTACTTTTCTAGTCTTTTACTATTCTTAGCCTAGTACAACTTAATACTATTTTAGATTTTATGTTTATATAATACTTATATTATATATGTAATTTTATTTAATTACAGAGTAAAACAATTAAAAATTAATTAATAAATAATTAATTAACTAGATTAATAAACGTGTATTTTTAGTGTAATTAATCGGAGCCCTGATAACAACATGTTGGGACCAGATCGTGCTGTCATTCTATGGAACTTGACAGCTGCTCTATACAGTTTACTTTATAACAACTCTCTTCCCACCACTGGCGCCACTGTCATGCAAGCATTCATCCATCGCAAATCACAAGAACTTGCGAAATATGGCGGCACGTGAGCTCATAGTCATCCTCCTCAACTATACCAACGAGGAGCTCGCCATGGATCCCCAATCCCCGCATCTCGAGCAAGGCGAATGGATGACTGACACGCCCGAGTCCCAGCCGCCTGCCGAGATCATGGCTGGAGAGAGTGGCATGTGGCGCTGTAAGTCGCGTCATGTGGGCGCAGGGACTGTTGGATCTGTTAGCTACCGTATTGTTCGATACGGGGAAAAAGATAAGATTACGCTGTCCTGGGATATTCGCTACGTCGGTTCCAGCAAGTTCGAGTACACAGTTGAGGCGGAGGAGTTCACTATGCGGGTGCTGGGCGGTGGTGGGAAGCAAGCAGTTGCTGTGTTCGTATTTGGTAAGTCTAGAAAGCGTGCTGTACTAAAACAGGCGTGCCGAAGTCTAACAGAGACCTAGAACCAGTTCAGGTATAACTGGTTTCAATATTGTGAGTGGGGGCTGAAGATGGCGGCCAGAAGGTTTGGCAAGTGGCACGAGCAATCAAGGTATTAGGATGCATTTATGCGTGTGGCTCAGAGTTCTCTCGTAGATAGCAATTTTGTCCCTCGGAAACAAAAGCACTTATAACTGTTTGAAGTTACCGACCTATTGTAGCAAGGTGAGAAGCTAAGTGAGAAGCTGTGTTTGTCAAACAAGCACTGTAGTGATCTACAAGGGCCAGCCGACTTAATTGGCATCGTGATCATGTTAGCTCGCTTTTCAATTACTTTGTCGGCAGTTTTTCTCTCCTCACCTTACTGTACGCTAATTTTCAAGAACAAAAGAGAGCCTTGGTACAAGTTAACAGTTTATAGCAGTGCTATAGAGTATATTTATTAGGAGCTGTATATATAAACGCTATAGCTTATTTTATTAACTTAATAAAGTTAAAAACTTTATAATTTATACTTTTTAATATATTTTATATATAAAAAAATAAAAATATATTATTTATTATTGGGTGTTTAATTCTTGGTTCAGAATTTTTGATATTTACGGTAATACGGGAGACTTCAGTGTTAATCATAATGAAAGGAATCTGATATCTATAAAAAACCGCGGTACATCCGCACTGGGGGAATCTGAGCCGAATTGTGAGGACGAGGTTGTCCACCTCGGAGAGAAGATCCCGGAGGGAGATGCTTCGGACATTCCCGAGTCAGCTTAAATTAAGCTATTATAAGCCTTATTAATTTAAGTATTATAATTATAATTATAAAGCTAATTATATTATTTAAGGTAATTTATTTAATTATAATAATTAAATTATTATTAAATTATATTATTTAGAGTTAATTTAATTATTTTAAGCTTTATATAAATAGTTAACTTTAATTAAGTTAAAAATTTAAAAGGTTAAGTTTTTTATATCTTAAAAATTAATATTAAGTATAATTTTTATACTATTTATTATTAAATTTAATTAATAACTTATTAAAAGCTTTTAAAATTATTAATAAAAATAAATAATAGTTTTATTAAGCTTTTAGTTATAATATTAATAATTAATAATAAAGTAAATATATAATAAAATAAATTATTATTAATATTTATAGGGTATTTTATAAAAAGAAAATTATATTATACTCTTTTAAGCTATTTAAGTAAACTAATATTATTAATTAATTAAATTAATAGCCTAAAAGAATATTTAGTAAAAAAGCCCGGTAAAATACTCCTTTTTAATATATTTAATTTACTATTTAACTTTTAATTAAGCTGTTTTTTTAGAATAATTATAATATAATTTTATTATTATTTAATAAACTAAAAATTATAAAAAAAGTTAAAAATTATAAAAAAAGTTAAAAATTATAAAAAAAGTTAAAAATTATAAAAAAAGTTAAAAATTATAAAAAAAGTTAAAAATTATAAAAAAAGTTAAAAATTATAAAAAAAGTTAAAAATTATAAAAAAAGTTAAAAATTATAAAAAAAGTTAAAAATTATAAAAAAAGTTAAAAATTATAAAAAAAGTTAAAAATTATAAAAAAAGTTAAAAATTATAAAAAAAGTTAAAAATTATAAAAAAAGTTAAAAATTATAAAAAAAGTTAAAAATTATAAAAAAAGTTAAAAATTATAAAAAAAGTTAAAAATTATAAAAAAAGTTAAAAATTATAAAAAAAGTTAAAAATTATAAAAAAAGTTAAAAATTATAAAAAAAGTTAAAAATTATAAAAAAAGTTAAAAATTATAAAAAAAGTTAAAAATTATAAAAAAAGTTAAAAATTATAAAAAAAGTTAAAAATTATAAAAAAAGTTAAAAATTATAAAAAAAGTTAAAAATTATAAAAAAAGTTAAAAATTATAAAAAAAGTTAAAAATTATAAAAAAAGTTAAAAATTATAAAAAAAGTTAAAAATTATAAAAAAAGTTAAAAATTATAAAAAAAGTTAAAAATTATAAAAAAAGTTAAAAATTATAAAAAAAGTTAAAAATTATAAAAAAAGTTAAAAATTATAAAAAAAGTTAAAAATTATAAAAAAAGTTAAAAATTATAAAAAAAGTTAAAAATTATAAAAAAAGTTAAAAATTATAAAAAAAGTTAAAAATTATAAAAAAAGTTAAAAATTATAAAAAAAGTTAAAAATTATAAAAAAAGTTAAAAATTATAAAAAAAGTTAAAAATTATAAAAAAAGTTAAAAATTATAAAAAAAGTTAAAAATTATAAAAAAAGTTAAAAATTATAAAAAAAGTTAAAAATTATAAAAAAAGTTAAAAATTATAAAAAAAGTTAAAAATTATAAAAAAAGTTAAAAATTATAAAAAAAGTTAAAAATTATAAAAAAAGTTAAAAATTATAAAAAAAGTTAAAAATTATAAAAAAAGTTAAAAATTATAAAAAAAGTTAAAAATTATAAAAAAAGTTAAAAATTATAAAAAAAGTTAAAAATTATAAAAAAAGTTAAAAATTATAAAAAAAGTTAAAAATTATAAAAAAAGTTAAAAATTATAAAAAAAGTTAAAAATTATAAAAAAAGTTAAAAATTATAAAAAAAGTTAAAAATTATAAAAAAAAATATATATATATAATTTTTAAGTTTTTATAATAATTTTCTTAAAAAAATATTATAAGTTTTATTTATTAATATAATAAAATTATTATAATAATTAATAAAAAAAATAAAAGTAATTATTTTAATAATTAAAAATTAATAAAAATAATTTTAATAAAAATATTAGAAAACTTAATTAATAATATTAATAATATTAAAAAAATTTTTTATTATAATTATTTTATTATATAAAATTTTTAAGTTAATAATTAATAATATAATACTTTTAATTAAATTATAAAAAAAATATAAAAAAATATAAAAATAAATAAATATTATAATTCTTATTTAATTATATAAAAATTATATATAAAAGTATAATAAGCTAGATATATATATATTAAAAGCGAATATAATATAAGTTATAATATCTATATATACAGCTCCTAATAAATGTACTCGTGCTATACTCTGCAATTAAGCAGAAAGCCGTACTTAATGCCCCTGACGGCTATGCCCAAGGCTTCGCCGATCACCTTCCACTTGCAACCGCACTTACGAGAGCGTTTCTTGCGAAGCCCTGCGCCCCTAGGCAGCCGCGGCTGGCCGTATCGGTCACACTCAAAAACATATCGGGTCTTCCGCATAGTACTACCTAAGCCGTTGCGTCTAACCACACCAAATCCGTTTTTCTTTGCGAACTTATTAACTTAAGATTAAAGAGCCTCAATCGATAATACCGCGAGGCCGGAAATCGGCGGGTTAGGAATAGGCAAGGGTTGACTATAACTACTTAAACCCGTGTCAGATACATTACTACGCTCTTTATGCTCTGTTAAGGCTCGTCCTGATTGGTTTAACAAAGCTGACAATAAAGGCGATGAGGACGGGCTGTTTTGGTCCAAATACGGAGGATTAGATACTTGGCCATGCTTAGCCAACTCAACCGCTAGCAAGGAGTCGAACTTTGCTTACTCCCTGGCATATTCCAGGGCAGATTTAAAACTAGCTTTGGGTTGTGTACAGCCACCAGCTCCTCCATCTGCACTTGCTCGCGAAGACGCTTTCTCTCTAGCTTGTCTGGACTTGGAATAGCTGTGGTGTATAGACGTCGCACACCGTGGCCGCGAAAACAGTCATCTAAAATTATTGGGCACTGGCTCAATTCCCAATAGGGCTCATCAATACCGCGGTTGCCGTGCGGTTTGGGCAGACTGCTAAAAAAGCTCTCTGGCCATGTTGCAAAAATATTATATAGAGCATTGTCGTCGCCGGCGCCGTAATGTAGCTCAGGGTCGAATACGTTTTGAAGTTGGCGGTTCGGCGGGATAGACTTGTCAATATCCATATTACTTCTCCCAGTGCAGGTTAATATGACAATAGTTTCCTGGGATCTCACCGTAAATTACACGATTAAACTATATTTTTGATAAGATGAAGAGACTTACGTGAAATTTAAGTCTGCGTACATGCGTATCTTTCCGCTCAGTGACCTTGCGCAGTACCTGCCACCCACTGGAATCATACTCGCTGGAATGCATCGCTGCCGAACTTGGAACATCAGCCACACGGCCCCCCTAAGACGGCCCCCGTAGCAAAGTGGTTCGGCCCGCATAGCAATTGCCATAAATAAATAAATAACACGCAATTCTAAATACGATTCCAGTTACGATACAGCAATCCTAAGTTGCTCTTCGCTTTGCTGCACGGACTACTACTTCGTACACCAACATTGCCGTGGCAGAGGCTGGTATGGCTCCAATCAAGCTGGTACCCATACCAGAATATAAGGCACGCCAACCTTCTTCCCGCAAGATAGTTCCTAGCGTGCTGATAATACCTCGGTATAGAAGGGGAAATTTCTTCCGCAGTCTGTCATTATTGTAGCCCTTTTCTCTGAGTGAATCTCCCCCACTTTCCGATAGGCCTCCATCTAACCGTGCAGGATCTGCTTGCGTACTAGCGTGTATGTTTTGTTGCGTTTGCAGTCTTGTTCGAATAACTTCGTGTGGATATGTGGCTAGGGTTGCGCACACTTTGCTTGTGGAGCTAGCTGCCAGTATCCCTAGGACCTGGAGCCATCCTTGGTCCTCATGCCAATACCCAAGGCCTGACCCGGTCAAATACCTCTTGAACCATTCATATAATGGAAACTGTATGGCCAGGTGTGTCACCCCAAGCAGAGCGGGAGTCAGCCCTGAATAGAATGAAGCCATGCCCTCTCGGTAATACATCTTCCTGGCAACATCCAGGGCGGACTTATACTCCCTCGGAGTGTTCTGTAAGGCTACTCTCTGCGACATAAGCCTGGTTTTGATTACCCACAATGGATTCGTGCATAGTATGGAGCAGGTACCCCCAGCAACTGCGGATACACTTGACGTAATCCACGATTGTTCTAGAGCTATCGGTATAAATTAGTACGACTGTCAGCAATTTGGGCGATTTCCGGACGTCTTACCAAATATGTCCCTTAAATAATTATTAACCTTGTGATATACCGTAAAATATATCGCCCCTCTAGGTAGAGTTGCCAGCATAGTCGGTCCTAGGCCTTGATACATGCCAACCAATCCCCTTTCGCGCCATATTGCTCGCCCGGTGCCAACTAGACCTCTGTCTCGAAATGAGCGTCGTTTGCTAATGGAATCAAGCGTCCACAATTGGAGCCCACCTCTTCCTTGCAATCTGGTTTTGACAACGTCCAGAGGACAAGTTACCATACTTGAGGCTGCACCACTAGTGGCTCCAGCAAGACTTCGAATTGAGGTGTCCGAGAAGGAGGCAGCCATAGATTCCAGGTGGCACAAGCAGTGACTTGGCCAAACCGGCCCTAGCTCTTGGGGGTGCACACTGCAATTTCTATTTGCGGTGTTTTGGGAACTGCAAGCGGATATAATGGAAGACATGAAGGAGCTGACGAGTGAACAAAACTAAAGTTGTTTCGGGGGTAGGTTACGTCGGCAGATTCTTTTTTGCGTCGCTAGCAGAGAGTTACTCTCCACCCCATTCCGGGATGACGTAACGCGACGTTTTGCCACCGTAATCCATACTGGCCTACGGAGGCGTGATAGGGTGCACTGTTGCAAAACCCCCATGTCAGGTCCGTTGCAGGCCAGCGCCCATATCTCCCGCTACATCTCATCTGCTAGAAGATGTCACTCCGGACTAGCAGCGGGTTCGCGCAGCAGTTTTTATAGTCCAGATTAACAGGTATGTCGTGTCCTACTTGGGATGATCGCTTAGTGTTACGACCCAGTCACAGGCTGCAGTATGGGTCGCTGGATAGGCCGGCTGCATGAGCCACCAGACCGCGGATTAATAATCGGAGCGCTACAAGTGACATGGGGTGTTCACGAGCAGTGTAAGCGAACTGAGTACATCTATTGGGAGCTGTATATATGGACGCTGTAGCCCATATCGCCCCCGCCTTTAATACACACATATTTAAGTTATTATACCCTTATATATAAGTTTTATATAATTAAGTAGAAATTATAATATTTACTTATAAATTAAAGGTTAAAATAAAAGGCTTAAATTAAAGGCTAAATTAAAAGCTAAATTAAAGGTTAAAATTAAAGGCTTAAATAGAAGGCCTAAATTAAAGGTCGGAATTGAAGGCTAAAATAGAAGGCCCAAATTAAAGGTCAGAATTAAAGGTCAAAATTGAAGGTCAAAATGGAAGGCCAAAATGGAAGGCCCAAATTGAAGGTCAGAATTAAAGGTCAAAATTAAAGGTCGGAATTGAAGGTCGGAATTGAAGGCCAAATTGAAGGTCAAAATTGAAGGTCAAAATTAAAGGTCAAAATTAAAGGTCAAAATTGAAGGTCGGAATTGAAGGTCGGAATTGAAGGTTGGAATTAAAGGTCAGAATTGAAGGCCAAATTAAAGGTTAAAATTAAAGGTTAAAATTAAAAGCTTAAATAAAAGGCCTAAATTAAAGGTTAGAATTAAAGGTTAAAATTAAAAGTTAAAATTAAAAGCTAAATTAAAAATTACTAAGTATATAATAAAAAATAATATATTTTTATTTTTTTATATATAAAATATATTAAGAGATATAAGTTATAAAGTCCCTGACCTTATTAGGTTAGTAAAGTGGGCTACAGCGTCCATGTATACAGCTCCCAATAGATGTACTCGTGAACTACCTATAACAGCGCAACACCAGTTCACCCAGGGATCGCGTGAACCTCAAGTGAGCACTATAGTATATAGGGACAGGACCCTAAATTCGCTTTATAAATAGACTCTAGCTTCTTAGCTTTTAACACGATTATTATATTAATAAAAGCCTAGCTTTTAACTTATTAACTCTAATTACTTGGTTATAGTTTACGACTTATTACTAATATAACACTTAAACTGCTTAGATTAACTGCCCTAGTAGCTCTTTAATATAAACTCTGACTAGTTTATCCCTTGGGAACCCTAGCCGTTATAAAGCTATTATAGCTGCTTGTTATTCCGCTACGACCGCCACGAATCCCAATATAACACTACCATCTCTTAAGCACTCTTTATAATAAGTAAAGGTTTTTTTAAACTAGTTTTACTTGCTAGAGTTATTTTTAACTACTTCTTTAACTTTTCCTTGTATTAAATTAGTAATTTTAAAACGTATTTCCGCGATTAATAAAAGGGTAATAATTATTTTATTTTAAGTTCTCTTATTCTCTTTAATAATATTAAAATCTTCTTATTATTATAATTACTTTTCTTAAGTAATTCTTTAATTAAAATCTCTAAAAGTATTTTAAATTTATTAATTAACCTCTTTTTTTTACTTTTTAGCTACTTTTACTTGCCGCTTTTATTCCCTCTTCTCCTCTTATTACCTCCTTTTTATTAAAGCTTATACCTTTTATGCTATTACTCTATTATTATTAAGCTTTATTTGTTTCCTTTCTTAAAGCTTCTTCTTGCTTTTAGGCTTTTATATTAGCTTTTTTTAGACGTGCTTGTACGATTCTCGCCGGGCTAAAAACCTAAGCTGAGTTAAGATCCACACAATTAAATTAGTAGTATACATCCAAGCCGTCTCTAAGCAGTTAAGATTTCTTCCTCCCTTAAGCTTAGACTTACTACTAGAATCTCAGCATAAAGTTTATTAGGATAATATAATACCCGTTTAATTTCCTGCTATATATTATTTAACTTAACTTCTATTATATTTGTACTAGTAACTAGCTTAGCTAGTAGTATTAATATTTTTATATAATATATATCTCTCTCCGGAAGAGGTAAAACCGCTAATACAAATTTACTTGGCAAGCTTAGCCTTATAAGCCTTTTTAGCCTTCTTAGCCTTACTAGCCTTATTAGCTTTTTTTATAGCTAGTTTAATAGCTTCTTTAATATTATACTTTAATTTAATATTTATAAAAGCTTTTTTTTTTAAATTTCTAATTATTTATATAACCGTTTTTAGTGTAACTCGGCGTAAGTTATAAGCGCAAAGTCAGTTTACCTTTATAATAGTAGCTAAGGCTATTATGAGATAGCCGCGACTAGTAAGCCGCGGTATAATATTAATTTTACTAGTATATTTAATATATTATAATATATAAATAGTCTACTTTTCTAATCTCCTATTATTTTTAGCCTAGTATAGCCTAATATTATTTTAAATTTTATATTTATATAATACTTATATTATATATATAATTTTATTTAATTATAAAGCAAAACAATTAAAAATTAATTAATATAATATATATCTGCTACTTTTCTGGCTAATTTACTGCGACTCTCCTATTTTTAAGTCTAGGTATTAGCTCTAGAGTTAAAAGCTGTTCTCTAGCCTGTGTATTTTTCTTGGTATTATTATACGTAGTAATAAAAGTTTCTAATATAGTAGTTATAATTATAGTAATTTAATAAATACAAAAGGATAACAGGATAGTAGAGGTGATACTCGGCCAGATATAAATACCTACACCGGACAGCGAGATCCAGCGGGAGAGTTTAAAAACAAGCCAGAAAATGAGGTCCTTCGGGAAGGCATCATGTGTAATGCCGACGTGACGGTCACCACGTACTACTGGAAGGTGACGATGACATCAAGGACGACCGGTCGGGGCCGAGAAAGTGTACGGATTGGGGCCGTGTGTAGTTATGGCTTGGCGAGAGGGCAATTGAGTTTGATAACAAGGAGGAGTTTTTGAGTAGATTGGCGCGTAGGGGCGAGCCGTCATCTGTTAGGCCCGCGTATCCCTACATTTTGTAGCGCGCCGGCACGCTAAAGATTACTCTTTTATTGTCTCGATGAATGAGTGTCAAGTGTACACTATCTATTTGTGAAGGTTGTCCTAATTCACGCATTCCCGCAGACCAGGAACGTGGTGAGTCGGAATATCCTGCTGTCGCTCGCCCTAGTAAACCGTGTACATGGAGTAATCTACTCGACACAGGATACTATGCCGTATATAGTCGAGGTAATAGTCTGCTAAGTTTTATTAGAATTACTTAAGAAGATATTATAGTATAATAAGAATTTAACTAACTAGTATAAAATTAAGTGCATATTAACTCTTTGCTTTTAGAATTAATTTATATCTGGGTAGAAGTAGTTTTAATAAAGGAACTTTTTTAGTTTTTTTTACTATAATATTAGCATTTAAGTTTTAAGGTAATAAGTATTATTATTCAGAAGAAGCTGCCTTATATACTATATAATAAAAATAATATATAACTCCTAAGCCTCTTATATATTCGCCGCCTTTAAGAGGAATTAAATTAGAGCTGTAAAGCTTTAGTTCTTTGTTAAATTTGCGCAATAGCGTTCTTGATTTATTGTTAGCTGGAGATCTTTTTTTTATTTTCAGGGCTAAATAGAAAAAAAGTTACACGCCTTTTATTAGTTTGTGCATGTTCTTTTCCCACTCTGGCCTAGGATGACAGGAGCAGTTAATAAAACATGCAAAAAGAGAAAGAGAGAAACTAGGTTACTACCTGATTAAAGTTTATTAAATAATCCCTATAAATAGTCACGAAATTATTATAAGCCTTCTTTTCCACTAAAACGGAAACTCCTTATCAACTTCATGCTCAAGGCCTAACTCGGTTATCTGCAAATACAACAGAGCGCTCTTTATTTCTTGTCCTCTAGAAGCAGCGAAGCAAAAACGCCAATACCCGTCATTGCGATCGAAGCGTAGTAACCCGCGCGATACCCTGCGAGCAGCGCACCGGGATGTGTTTTCCCACCCTCATTCGACGTGACTGTGTTGCTTATCACCGTGAGTAGCGCAACACCAACCACTGCACCCCCCACGTTTAAAAACATCTTCCCATAGTTAGTTTCTTCTTTCTCTTTTCTTTGGAAAATGATCTCGGACAAGGTTCTGCTTACATTATACACACCAGATACTGTGCCTTGTGTTGCTGACGGAGCACTTGCTACGACAGTGACATTGCCGACAAAGTAGACGGTGCAAATTCCAGTAATATACAGTATCATGCCTGGTAGACAATACCGCCAATAATCATCCTCGGATTCCATACGTGTAAATAGCACGAGCCCGATCAAAGCTGCAAGCCAGCTTATGACCAACAAAACTCTCGGTCGAATGTGTTTCGAGATGGTGGGGATGACGAAGTTGACTGCCATGGCTGTGATACCAAGGGGCAGGAATCGGACTGCCGTCTCAACAGCAGAGAATCCAAAGCCTGTCATGATATTTCTCTGCTCAGTTGCTTTCTCTTCTTTCTTTTTCGCATCTTGGGATTGTAGGTTACGTTCAAGTATACTCACCTTGTAATTGGAGGGTTAATAAGTAATTGCACCCTTGCCATACCGCATACGTAAGAGCTGCCAGGAGGCAGCCCACGGCACGAGTGCGATCCCCCCATATGTACTTTGGAAGAATTGGGTTAGCAGCAACCCAAACTTCCACGGCAATAAAAGACGCAACAAGCACAACCGCGGTGGCAAGGCAGGCAATCACGTCCGGCTTGTTCCATCCGTGGATATTGCCCGTTGTTAGCCCGTAGACCAGTAGAGCCATGGAAGGGACGGATAACGCGGCTCCGAGAGCGTCAACTTGACTGTGAAGGTCGATCCATCTGCTTTTGTTGGCGTCCTTGGGAGGGGGGGCTCCAGGAAGACCCTGACTAAAAAGAAGCGCCAATGCTGCGATTTCCAAGGCGCCTTCGCATATTAAACTGATCCAGAATATCTGTATGATTCATGTCAGTAGGCCAAGTAACATTCAAATATAGCAATGGGTTGATGCTTAGTGTGTTATACCCAGTTCCAGGACACGAGCGAGGTGAGAAGTCCGCCGATAATTGGCCCGACACTACGCAAGTCAGTGACGTGCCGCCTCGGGCCCGGTATATATGGAAGACTCACACGAAGCCTGTAGAGCCGCAAGCTCCCCATGCAGCGAATGCTTTTATACGAGCCGAAGGATCTTGGAACAATAACGACACCATAGACTGAGCGGGTGGTATTGTGAAGGCAGCACCGAGTCCTAAAAGAGGATAACGATAACTTGAGTTAGTGTGCAAGAATAAGACAGAAAGCAGCTTATAACTCGATGTACCTTGGACTGCCCTCCCAATAACCAATCCCACTTGGTTATCGATGAGGGCGCAAAGCAAGGTCGCTGCATTGAAGAGCGTCATGCCTAGTAGCAATATATTACCGTGGCCGAAAATATCGCCGAGTCTCCCGCACGCCATAAGAAACCCGCCGAACTAGTTCAAGGTAAGCTAGGAATAACCAAGGCGTGTCGTGGGGACCAGGGCGGTCTGACTGTCAGGGCATATGCAGTTAGGACCCATTGAAGCGTTCCGTCGTCGAAACCAAGGGCTTTTTGGATCGTAGGCAACGCAATGTTGGCCATGCCCAGATTAGCAATGTCGATGAAAAATGCACCGCACCTAGAGCCAGTAAGCCAGCTGCAGAATGTGAGCATCGAGACTGGGTCGAAAAACTATACACTATGAACAATGTCGCAAATGTAGCGGCCTTGTTAAGACCATTGTCAGCCATTTTTGCGCTGCCAAGGAAAACTGTCGTAGTAGAATGAGTGTTCGATAACCCGGCACAGAGAGAAGATTCAAGAACGGCCGACAGAAGGAAAACTAGTCGACTCCTCTAGTTGTGGATTGTGAATTATCGTGTCTCAACCACATACCTCCGTCTCGCCGTGGTCTTTCCCTAGTATTCTGTTACTAATAAATAAATTACTTGAGCCTACGCGCCTCATTGCAGCCTTGATATGTGGGGGCTACAGGAGAAAATTGTGCTGTACACTACACACCGACTATATAAATCGGGCGATTATTGCAAGGGTCAGGCGGAAAGGCTGCCATTTAGGACCGAGCCGCCCGCCCGTCGTAGCCGACTTCCGCGACCCATGGCAAATAACATGTATGCAAGAGCTAAACTCGAATAGGGAAAGGCTCGGACCAACGAGGATCGAGAGTCATGGGCTTTACGGGCTCCAGTCATGCACGTATGTATAACCTCGGTAGTAGTGTAGATGACATCCTGAGACGTAGATTCTCGGTAATTGATATGTATAGGCTTTCCTGAAACGCTACTGCCATCGTCTTTGCTCTTGTCTCTCGAGTCCCGACGAAGACGACGCTGTAAGCCACCTCAACACCGTTAGTCATGACTAATCTTCTCTACCTTGTGCTGGGGAACTCACCAAAAGTTCGCTGGTTGGAAGGAATGGGACTTTCTGACACCTCGGCCTGTTCCAATCAACATCGGAAATACCAAGGCCGGGCCTCGCTGTACCCTACGCAGCGTCAATAGCCATGATGTGGGCTATGAGAGGACCGACTCCACGGAAGTTCGGAACGAGTGGTCTGATCCAAGAGTTCGTGAAAGGCGCCCGAAATTTGTGGCATGAGGCGAAGCGATTCTTGGCGGAGAAGACCAAGGATGTGTACAATATATCCCCTGGATCTTTAGCGACGCGTAACATGGCAGGGGGACTTGAAGCCAATAAGATTTAATTCTTGCGGAGAGTTTGTAGGGGTAAAGAAGTACTTAATTTTTTGTGATAAAATCTCTCGTTGAGATAACTTACTAGTTATTATATGTTATTAATAAACCTATATTTTAATTAACATGCTCTCTCCTAAATATGAAGGTTATTATTAGCAGAAAGGTCCCTGTCTATAACTCAAATAAAGTTCCTTGTCACGTCACTTATGCTTGAACTGACAAGGGTTAAAGATACGAGCAGCAATTGAAGTAATCTTGAAATGGAACTAAGATTGAGAGTTTCAAAGTATGCAGGCAACGCGCACGACATTTTTTTCTCTCGTTTTGCTACTTTGGTGGGGAAGCGCATACATCAGGTTCGCATAGGTAATATCACAAAACCGCGAACCATATGTGGCATGAGGAAAGTTGTATAAATAGCTGCCATAGCACCATTCAAATATTGGCAAGTAATATAAACAATTATTAAAGACTCTACTCCACTATATACGTCCCCATGGCCCTGTTTAACAACGATATGTGTTTGCTCTCTGGCGTCGCAGGGGAAAATGGTCGTCCGAGGGGCATCAACTGTCTTGAGAGCGTCTTCCCGTTGACAAAAAGCCAGGAGGGTATGTGGATCGACTACTTGGCTGATTCATCAAGCACAAAGTACAATCTTACGCTGGAGTGGAATTTGAAAGATTCGCCTCATGGTGAAGCTGCACGCCACAACATAACTAATGTACTTGGAGGTATGTGGTGCCAGAGGACTTGATTTAGTTGAGTAAAATTGTTAATCAGTTACAGTCATCGATGGGTTAACGAGAACCCATACGTGTCTGCGCTCTACGATCGATACAATAGAAGGCAAGGCACATGTATACGTGCACGGTGAGGATGATGCACACCCTCAAGTACTTGTCGTGTACCGAAAAGGGTCTGCAGTTTCCGAAACATCACTTCGGAGCGTACTTCGACACTCATTTGACCTGAGAAATGAGTTTTCTGCTTTATGGGTCATATTGCAAGACTCTGTGAATTTCCGAGTCTACTTGGTCTCTCACCACATCATGCTTGACGGCCAGTCTATGTCACTTCTCTCGGAACAATTCTTCGCGTTGCTGGAAGACGAGAAGGCTGATTTGGATACCGGAGCCAAGTTCAGCTCAATGCACATGATGGAGGTAATAAATAACACCTGTCCTTTTCCCGCGCCTCCTTTAAATAAAAGGAACGAAGCTGATTGGTAATTCAGAAAGCTTGGTTCGGATCCGAAGCTTTTGAGAAAAGCCGGCAAACTCTTCTGTCCCAAGTTTCCAACAAGCACAGTCTTTCTTGGCCAAAGGACCTGTCGCTGCCACAGAGTTCCAAACGCCAAGACTACCGCAAAATCGACTCGTGGCTTACCATTTCCAAGGCTGTAAGTGACATCATTCAAGAGCGAGGATTCACCGGTCTAAAACCTTTCCAGGAACTTGAACAATGGAGCAACTGCTACAGCACTTCGTGGTTTAGAGTTGCCGTGTCATTGATTGGCCTGCTTGTGACAGACATAACACACCCGCCGTTTGGACAAGACGAAGTGGTTTCTGTTGCCTTTGGTAGTCGGCCAAAGGAGATGGCTTCTTGCATTGGACAATTCGCCAATGCACTTCCGGTAAAGATTCCGCTTTGGGAGTGCCTCGGGGCTGAGGCCTCCCAGACTGCTTTCAAAAGTCTAGTTTCCGCTGTTGGAAAGAACATTAGTGCGGTGAAGAAAGCCGAGCTATTCCCTGCTACCGAGTTGGCGCGGACCTGTAGGAATCTGAACATTGAGTACGAACCGCCAAAAGTCACCATCACGTACTCGCCCAAACTTGCTGAATCGAGCTGCCTCCTCTTCCCGGTGGAGGGCCCATGGGACTTGTTCTTCTGTTTCCTGGAGTACGAGGATCATGTTAAACTTGGGGTAAATCACATGCTCAGGATTTTCAAACGCTACCTAAGACATACTAATACTTGTTAGGTGATTTACAACCCACTGGTCTTCTCTGATAAGACCATGTCAGAGATGAAATCGAAGATGACCAACTTGATCCAGTTGAGCAAGTCACAGAACACGGCCCTCAATGAAATGATGCCGTGGCTTCCCCATTACCCGCGCGTGCCCTTGCAGCCTTCAGTGGCGGATAAAGGCCAGCCGCTGAAGCACATACATCAATGGTTTGAGGCCCATGCAAAATCGAGACCAGACTCGATCGCCTTGTCGTCAGACGAACTCGGAATTCAGATGACATACGGCGAATTGCAGCAATCGGCTGAGGAGAAAGCGATGAGTAAGTCATTGGTCAACCAATATGGGATGCCGTTTCTAACCCACAGCAGGTTTGGTTCGCAAAGGAGTCGGGAAGGAATGCAAAGTCATCCTGAGCTTGCAACGCGGGTTTGCCGTGATTGAGTGGATGCTCGCCGTTTTGAAGGCCGGGGGTGCTTTTGTATACGTCGACCCCAATCTTGAATCGCAGAAATCGGCCGTTATCGCGAGCTGCAAGCCCACTCTCATCGTTGACGACGAAACGGCTGACCAGCTCGTCGCGGAAAATGCAAATCACAAACAGGCAGAGAACGAGTCGGGAATAGAGCCCGGTGAGAAAGAAGCGACTCTGAAACTTCCCAAAGATGACACCTCGGATAGTGACCTGGCGTACATCATCTATACTTCTGGCTCAACCGGAAAACCCAAAGGCGCCATGCTGGAGCATGGCAATGTGGCTGCTTATGTGAAGGCAGCTACTACTGCTACATATGAATGCGGCTACGGGGCACGAGTTCTTCAGCTGGCATCCTTTTTGTTCGACGCGTCAGTTTTGGAATGGACCACTGCTCTTTGCACGGGAGCAACTTTATGTTTCGCCCAGCACCCGGCACATCTGGTTGGAGACTATCTCGCCGATGTTATTGAGCGCAACAACGTGTCGTTCTTGGAGATCACTCCAACCGCATTGTCAACTCTTCCGCTCCATCGAGAACTCCCGTCACTAAGACAAATATCGGTGGGAGGAGAGTTGCCTTCGCGCGAAATTTTCCAGCAGTGGCACTCAAGAGTTAATCTGGTCAACACATACGGCCCTACAGAAACCGCCGTTGCCGTGGTACTCGGCAAGATTGACAAAACGGACCATATGTCAGACATCCTGTATACGGGCTTCCCTATTGGCGAAAATGAGATCTACATTTGTTCGGAGAACTTCAAGTCTATACTAGGGCCAAACTCGGTGGGAGAGATTTGCATAGCTGGACCACAGGTCTCCCGGGGATACTGCGACCTACCCGACGTCACGGCTAGACAGTTCGCCGTGCATGCCAGTGGCGTTCGCATGTATCGGACTGGTGACCGCGGGCTCAAGGACAGCAATGGCCAGATATTGGTTCTTGGCCGAATTGATCGGGAAATGAAAGTGCGCGGGTTCCGCATTGCCCCGGAAGAGGTCGAACAGGCAGTTATTGATGCGGATTTGGGTGTGCTAGAGGTTTCGGTTCAATCGTCCGAAGATGGTCTGCAGCTCATCGCGTTCGTAGCACCGCGCAACGTCGACGTTGCGGCGCTCCAAGCAAAGTTGAAGGAATCGCTGCCGAACTACAAGGTGCCGTCCAAGTTTATAGTGGCGCAGAGCTTGCCAAAGAATGTCAGTGGCAAAACGGATCACAAAGCCGTGAAAGCAAAGCGCAAGGAACTGTCCAGGGATACCAAGTCAGAAACAACCATGACAAAAGCTGTCGCGATGACACGGAAAAATTTGGAAAACCTGCGTAAACCGCGCGTGGAGGATGCCGAGAACATGGTTGGCCAAGTATGGAAAGACATCTTGAACCTTGAAAAACCTCCCGTCCCTACAGTCAATTTCTTTGACATTGGCGGTCATAGTCTGCTAGTACCTAAGCTTCACGAAAAGTTGAAGGCCACGTTCCCATCCACGCACGTTCGACTATTGGACCTGTTTCATCAGTCAACAATCCAGCAACAGGCTCAACTGGTTGGTGGCGGAGCCCAGGGAACGAGTGACGCAGACCGGCCTCCCTCTCCCATGAGCTCAGGCAAATTCACACCGCTATCGGAGGAGATGCCGCTCCCTGAAAATGACATTGCCATTGTCGGCATGGCTGGCCGATTTCCCGGGGCAGCTTCCGTTGATGAATTCTTTGAGAAGCTCGTGAATGGTTACTCGGGAGTAATTCCCAGCGATGTCCAGAAGGAGACGTTGGAAGGCAACATTTGGGTCAATAGAGCGGGTGCTCTGCAAGACGTTGAGGACTTTGATCATGAATTTTGGAACCTGTCCGAGGAAGATGCGACAGACATGGATCCGCAACAACGGTTGTTCTTGGAAGTCGCCTATGAGGCTTTTGCGGATGCTGGCATTACCCCTGCCAACATAGACAGTGGGCGAACGGGAGTATTCATCGGATCTGCAACCCAGAACTACTATCTGTATACAGAGGGTGTGGTCGCCGATTCCTTCCTACGGGAGAACAGAGGTTTTGTTGCGCCGTCAATTTCGGCACGGACGGCGTATCACCTAGATCTTCGCGGCCCGAATGTAACGGTGCAAACGAATTGCGCTTCGAGTACAGTGGCACTGTCGCTGGCCTTTGATGCCATTCGCTCAGGTCGTTGCGATACGGCTCTTGTGGGCGGTGTCTCGGTTCAGCTCTTTGAGTAAGTGTGCTCACGTTTCAGTCTGGTTGCTTCGGTTGATTCAATGCTGACACGGAAGTAGTGGCGGATATGTGACCAAGCATGGACAGATCTTCTCTCCACGAGGAGAGTGTAATCCCTTTGACGGCCGGGCAGACGGCACGGTTCCAGGAGACGCTGTTGTAGCAATAGTTCTGAGAAAAGCAGCTAGCTATGATACACAACCTTGGAGTGCTTACGCAAACCTGTTGGGAACTGGCATTGGAGCCGATGGTGCTTGCGAAAAGGCTGGCTACCAAGTTCCATCACCTCGCGGCCAGGCAGAGGTCATCAAGACGGCTTGGGCTGTGGCTGGAATCACACCAGAGAGACTGAGATATGCCGAGTAAGGCGTGGCCAGAAACCCCCCCTCCAAAATAATAACCGGCAGTGAAGCTAACACCTTGTGCGTCAGAATCCATGGCAGTGGAACTCCAGTAGGAGACGCCCTCGAATTAGAGGGCTTGACCTTGGCCGTTCAGGAAGCGGGAGGCGCTCAGGCGCCATTTGTCGTCGGCTCGACCAAAGGCAACATTGGCAATACCCAGCATGCATCCGGCTTGGTATCTCTGATTAAACTTTGCAAGTCCATCCAGGCTGGGACTGTGCCTCCCATGAAGGGGCTGTCAGAACCGAATCCCATGATTGACCGCAACTTACCAATTAGATTCGCTACAGAGCCCACAGTATTAGAGGATGGCGATATTCTCGCCGTTTCTGCTGCCGGTTGGGGCGGCATCAATAGTCACTTGCTCTTGTCATTTCCAGACCCAAGTCACCGGAAGGAAAAGACAAACCACGTTGCTTCCATGACTTGGCGTCGCAAAACCTTGGCAGCCCCAAGATTGTCGCAACCTGGGTCAACGGGTCGCAGCGACTGTAAGGAGGTGATGATTGAATCATTTATTCGTCATGCCTCTAACATTCTGGGATGTGACGTTGCGTCCGATACTCGCCTCAAAGAACACGGTCTAGACAGTTTGAAGTACATCGCCTTGTCAACAGCTGTGGCGAATGAGCTTCAGACAATACCACTAAGGTAAAGAACTTTGATACAATTCCCTTTGGTCATTGTGGTTTCACACCTGATACTAATTTCTGCGTACAGCATCCGCGGGTTTATGGATGACAGTTGCAGCCCAGCGACGTTGGCGAGTCTGCAATCAACTACATCAAAGTAAGGCGCGTGGATTAGAAGATGAATAAAACGTATCTAGATACAATAAGTATCGTTTCAAATAGAGCATCTCTTGGCGCACACTCAATGTCTTTCGGTTTTGCGTGCCTTGATGTCTTAAGAAATTTTGCTAGTTATCCCATGAGGTGAATTTTACTTTTGTACGGGCGATATTAGAAGCCCTGTAAATTGACCCCTTTTATACCTTGTCAGAGCCCCTGAAAACCCCTTCTAGGGCTCCTTTGCCCGAGCCCGAGAAAAAGCAACCATCGTGACCAACAGGGCCCAACAATGCCTCGATGGTTCCAACCATCCTCCAGGATTCTTGTGGCTAGTTTGAGTATGCACATCCACGTAAAATCGCAAGCATTGCCACCAGGAATATCTGCATCCGTAGCGGCTGACCAGACAGAAGGGATTGTACTCTCATTTGCCGATTGAAGCTTCCTAACCTTCATGGATACCGCGCGCTGTGGAGGTTCTATCTGAGACAAGAATGACCGTAATACCGAGAGAGGCGGGCCAATAAGCTGTGTAGCAGTATACTTCGCCTCAAACAGATGTTTGTTGGCGCCTATTATCTCAGAGATCCATGCAACACAGTTAGTCACTTCTGAGTTAAGGTCCAACAGCGCCGAACTACGGTCTGTAAACGACATGATATTCTGAAATGTCGGCAGAATCACGGTTGGTCTTGACAAGACTGCCTCCCGATGTGCAGCTTTAACTGATGACAAAGGCAGGGGAACACGAAATATATCACGTTCATGACTATCGCTTTGGGCCGCGAGTGGATATTTTAAGGGTCCAACTCGCTGACAGAATGTGATCGGCACAGGTCTCCGAGACGTCTGTGACACTGTCACACTTAGAGTGGCACCAATTGTCATGATGATGTATAAATACAAGTCCATAACTAGCTACAAAAGAGAGAATTGTATGCGCCCTTTTTATAAGGGCGCTTATCGCTGTGGTTACCCACGCGTGGGTTAGGGCCTGCCCTTATCTAGGTTACGAGTACGTAATCCGTACCCGTCATGAGTGACCCATTTTAACAGACACATTGGCCCACAAAACAAGACTTTTTAAACACGATGTGTATGGAAGGCCCTTTCTTCTCAGATAGCCTGCAGGTGGCATTACGTGTCAGCCGCGAGGCAGATTTGTAGCGGGGCGATACAATAGTACTACTACGAAAGTGTAGAGTGCATGCGACCATCAACTACCGACAGGCTCCTTGACAGCCAAGATGGTGTGGTGATGAGCCTGCGAGCCGGGGTCGTGGGCCAGTAAAAGGAATAGCCTCATCCCGAGCCCTACTGTGAAAGCCTCAGAGGAGGGAAAGACAGCCCATGTCTCGGTCGCGGAGTCGTAAGGAGGCCATTGAGTCTTACACAGGGAGGGTCACGAGCTTTGGTGATCCGGGCCGATGACCCAAGCACAGCCCAGGATAAGAATACGCATCAAGGCAACCAATTACCTGTCGACACATACAAGAGACTCAACTCCAGCCGGCAGTTCGTCCGCAAACTTCGCCAACACCAATCAGATCCACAGCTTGCCCGTCATGGGCAGGGTGACCCAAGACAGTCTGACCAAAAGGCGGCCGACAGGTCAACCTTGTCATATCTCAGAACATGGTTCGGGCGCCGGGTTATTTTTACTTTGTATTATCTTCATCACTGACGTGGCTGACTCCTATCGCGCGAACGGTGCCAACACTAGTAGTTAAAAGTGTAGAATAACTATGCCGTTCGCCTCGTTATCGGATGATGTTGCGCTTGGGCAATCTTGGGATATAAGGAGGCGTGCACTCCTTATTCCTCTGCCAACTATTCACGCTATTTGTTTCTTGGGAATCGGGACTGCTTCCCTCAGATAAACTGCACCCTTGTTCGATATTACACAGTCAATATGCAAGTCACCAGTATTCTTGTTCCTCTAATCATCATGCTCCACACCCTCGGGCTCGAGCTTGTCCCGTTAGAGAGTCCCAAAGCAAGGCGCCTTCCGGGTCTGGGCTTGATCGATATCGTGGACGGTCTCGTCAATGGTCTCATACCCACCCTGATGGGCCTGGCTACTTAGGAAGAAAGGAATGTCGATTTGTAGGTGAGATAACGGCAACGTTATTATTGAATTATAACGACAAGAACGTCATCATCTTCCAGGATCAGAAGGGCAGCATCCAAGGACTCCAAGACAGAATCTGCTACGAAAAGGCTATCCCCCAATTCTTCGGTGACAAAGTCTATCAGATTTGTGTCTTTACCGAGGGCCAGTTTATCCGCAGCGGAGACGGCGGTTGTCGGAATTAGGTATTCGGAAAATGCGCTAAGACGATATCGGATATTACTGTGAATTTTTATTATCGGATAGTAAATACCCTTATATAATAAGAGCTTATTATAAGGGTTTAAAGTAAAAAGCTTAATTTAATAATAATTTTAAAAGATTTTTAAAATCTTAAATTATTAAAAAAAAAATTATTATTTTATATATATAATTAATTTTTAATTATTTTACTTTATAATTAAATAAAATTATATATATAATATAAGTATTATATAAGTATAAAATTTAAAATAATATTAAATTATATTAAATTAAAAATAATAAAAAACTAGAAAAGTAAATTATTTATATATTATAATATATTAAATATACTAGTAAAATTAATATTATATTATAACTTATTAATTATAATTATTTTATAATAACCTTAATTATTATTATAAAAGTAAATTAACTTTATATTTATAACTTATATTAAATTATATTAAAAACCTAAAATACTTATATATATAATATATTTATAAAGTTTACTCTTACTTATATTCCTAGTTAATTTTATTCTTTTTTATTTAAGTTATTTATATTTTTTATTATTAAGACTTAATATAATTAATTATAAGTCCCTGCTCTTATATATATATATCTCTTATAAGCACTGCAACTACTTGCTAATATCTGTTATAGCTATTTATAAACTATAATATATTAAATATATTAATAAAATTAATATTATATTATAACTTATTAATTATAGTTATTTTATAATAATTTTAGTTATTATTATAAAAATAAATTATAAACTTATTAACTTTATACTTATAACTTATATTAAGTTATACTAAAAACTTAATATACTTATATATAATATATTTATAAAGTTTTATTTATATTTTAAGTTAATTTTATTTCTTTTTATTTAAGTTATTTATTTTTTTTACTATTAAGATCTTATTATAATAATATAATTAAGTATAAATTACTACTCTTATATATATACTTTTCTTATAAGTATTTATTAATATTTATTATAATTATTTATAAATTATTATATACTGAAAATAAACTAATAATAATAAAATAATTAAGTATAATAAAAAGCTTAATATAAATAAATTATTTATTATAATTTTTAAAAGTTAATTAATAAAATTAAAAAAATAATATAATTATTAATAAATTAAAAGCTTTTTATAATAAAAAAAATACTTATTTTAAAACTAAAAATATAAAAAAAAAGGTTTTTATAAATATTAAACTAAAATATAATACTAAAAAAACTATTAAACTAGTTATAAAAAGAGCTAATAAAACTAATAAAATTAAGAAAATTAAAAAAGCTAAAAAAGTTAAAAAAGTTAATAAGATTAAAGCTATTAAGTAAATTTATATTAGTAGTTTTACCTTTTATAAAGGAATAATAAATATATATAATAATAAATAAGATATTATAGTTATAACTTATTAATTTATTAGGCTTTACCTAATATAATTCTTGTACTAGAGTATTCGGTATACGCCGCGGCTTTAACCAATCAGATAGATACTACTGCCAGTCCGGTAGCTAGACTACCTATGTATCGGACTCCGATACCAAAGTTGCATATCATAGAACATGTCGGACAGCGAAATCATTTTGTGTGGCATTGTATCTTGGCGTGAGGAAATTGGATAGAACTTCGGTAATATAGAAGTTTCTACACCCAGAAAGTACATTATCGAGCAATACTATCTGTGTACTTGGAAGCGGCGTAGTTTTCCACCACACGTATTGCGGGGCTCGCGGGAATAAAGCCACCAGGAAGAAATAGCTAATACCGCTAGTGTAGTACGAGAATGCTTGGCATTAATACCTATATGTTCAAAGTAGAATAGAATGACGGTACCCCCCGTCGGAACAATAGCTCTTTAACGCTGCTTCGTCTCCAATCTCTCCCAATACTCTAGAACTGAGAGTTACAAACGAGGCCGAAACAAAGTAAAGCCCAACTCGTGTAACTATGGGAACCGAATCTGAAGCTCAGCACGCCACGCTTCATAAATTCCTCGTCGCCTGGGGAAATTGGTCCGCTACCGATATGATTGCAAACTGGTCAGACGACTGTACGCAAGCGGCTCTACCGTTTTCCATGGGCCATCCAGCTCGGTCTCGAGCCCAAGTAGAGGCGACTCTTCCGCTCCTCCAACAAGTCGTTACCGAGTACACAGTAAGTAAAACGCTCTCGCCGCGCACTTATATTTTGTATCACAAATACAGACGTGAGCCATGGAAATACTAATAGCAGATAGCTTGTGGTTCATCAAGTTGTGCACGATGTGCCTCAGCGCAAGGCCGTTGTATATGCACTGTCCTCGGGCAAAACGCCCTTTGGAGACTGGAACAATGAATATGCCGTGTTTTTCACCTTTAACGAAAACGGGCAAGAGATTACAAAAATCGAGGAGATGGTTGATACAGCGTTTATGAAGGACTTCTTCCCTAAATTCCAGCAGTATATGCGCGACCAGGCATCAAATGGGAAGCCAGCTTAATTCACTAATAGCCTCATGTGTATAATGGCACCGCTTGTCTTGTTAAAGTCTTTAATTGATAAAACGAAACTACGAGACTAGTTACTTGGCTGCAAGAATAGATCTGCACTGTATACTTCAAGTGGGCTGGGAACGACGTCTTGGGCCCAGAATTGAAAAATGTACTACAGAAACCACGATTTCGCTATCCAGGGAAGACATCTAAGTACCATTGCTTCAACTTTCCACAGAGGAGAGAGTTCCCTTTAAAGCCAGCAACGACACTACTGCAGCTTCTCTGATTTGCCCAGCCCAGCCTGAACGGCCGGCCGCGCAAAGATGCGGTCCTGCCAGGCCTTGACGTGCGGATAACCCTCGAGGTTGTAGTCAGTCTTGTCAAAGATGATGCCAATGACGTTTTGCCACGAGATGAAGGCGAGATCGGCAACCGAGCACTTCCCCCCCACGAGCCACGGCCCATCCTGGCCCGGGGACACCTTCTTCTCCGACAGGACCTTTTCCAAGACGCCCGTGACGCGCTGAACTTCCTTGACGTAGCGGTCGAGGGCGCTGGGCAGACTCTCGTGGTGGAACTTCTTGAACCAGGCGGCCTGGCCGTAGTAGGGGCCCTGACCAGACGCCTGGAAGTAGAGGAACTGCCTGGCCTCGTACGACTCGGGACTGCCGGCCGGGAAGCTGATTTTGTGGCCTGCGTCGTACTTTTCGACGAGGTACTCGACGATGGCCCCGGACTCCCACAGGGTAATGTTGGTGTTTGGGTCGTGGATGGCCGGCAGGCGTCCGTTGGGGTTGACGGCCAAGTATTCGGGCTTCTTGACATCGGCCAGGGGCACGACGACGGCCTCGTAGGGAAGGCCAAGCTCCTCGAGGACGATGGCGACCTTGGGCGGGTTGGGGCCACCCTTGCCCCAGACTTTGATTGGCTTGATGCTGGACATGGCGGTGGCGTCTGGACTCTGGTGTGGTGATTGTGACAGGGTTGAAACTGGAGGCGGGAGAGTGAGATGTAAATGTGGCAAGTTGGCTACCAAGTCCGAAATAAGATGGCGTATATGTTGTTTAGCTGTGATGGAGGGAAGAACCCGTAGGTTGTCTTTTAGAGCTACGGTTATATATGTTATTTGCTGGTTTGAATTTTTTAACATCTCACCTGGTCCTACAGCAGATAATCCTACAGCATCATTCTCGCATGGGCAGTGCGTCTGCATCCTGCGGGTTTTCGGAGTCCGATGATCCAATGAGACCTAGTCATGGAGATTACCGCGCGGGATGATGACAAATGCAAAATTTGGGCCTACTTTGTACCAGACGTGATGTAAGAACCATGAACAGCCACATGCACGGGCGGCTGACGGCCGCGTAGCCATGTTGGGAAGATGCCATGGCGTGGCCGGTGTTGATGGGGGCCGATCTGGGTAAGCAAGATCTCGATTCTCTTGACTGAACAAGAGATGCAAATGCGAGGGGCCAACATGACGTGGGTGGTGAAATGCCATACCGGTACGCGCTATAAAAACTAGCATCACGACGTGGCCGGTTTTCATCATGGCACTTGCATCGAATTGGTCTGTCGGGATGCATTCCCCGCACTATCCGGCATGTGCTGATGTGTATGATTACCGTTCTCTCCGCAGCTGGTCGTATCGGCTGTGTTGCTTTGCTCGTCCAAGACTTTGCGGAACTCGATGTGCATTTCCTTGTCTTGATCGAATCGTGCGCGGCGATCCATGATGGTGGCGCGAACAACTGCCGCGGAACAGTGCCTGAAAATTCCCAGTCAATAATACCCTGAATATGTAGATTCCTATCCACAAGAATAATAGGGCACCGCAAGTCCAAGTGGTTCAGGATAGACGGTCCCCGGTCCAGGCCTGGCTCGATGAGGATCGATGACTTGGTATATAATATCCTCCAGGTGGTGAAGCACAAACACCTCATTTGGGCAGACGTTGGCGAAACCTGTTGGCAGTCATGGACAAAACAGGCCACACTATATATATGTAGGCTCCGGGCCGCCAACGGGATTTGGCATCAACGCCAATCTTGTATTCATGGCAAGTCTCTATTCCTATATATATGAGCATCATGTCATGTCCCTATTCCTCGCGCGGCTACAAGGGATTGGAGTCTGGGTGTGTCGTTTTCAGCCAACAAATTACGTGGTCGCGAGTAGTCTATATTGGGACATGATTGTATCCTTGGCGCTACTATACATCTTGTCCAATTTCCAGGACCCAGGCCCATTTGGAAGCGGTCCAGTGATGCCATCACCATCAAAACCACTCGTCTGCTAACCGACAGGAGGAGCATATTCGCAGTCTCTCAACTACCATCCACCGAGTGACGGTGCTAAATTCCCGAATCATCCTGCTCCGCTTCATGCACCATATTATTGTTCTCGTACCACTCGGTCCATTCCTCGCAGCGCCGCGAAAACTCGGGCAGCACGCCCGCCTTCTCCATCAGCCCCTTAATCTTGCCAGGCTGCTCGATGAACTGGATCGACAAGCCATCGCTGGCATGCCACGCAATATGGCAATGCATCAGCCAGGCGCCCGGGTTGTCGATGCGGAACGCAATCCACAGATACCCGTCTATCGGGCAATTGGCCACGTCACGACGCGGCGGGTTGTCCAGCTTGGGCACAACGTCCTCGGTGAAGGGACCTTGTCCCTGGGCGAGCACCACTAAGTCATGTCCGTGTAGATGCATCGGATGCACCGACTGAGGAATCGTCCGCGGCGGGTCGACGCCCTCGAGGGTATAGTTGCTCGTGATGACAAAGTACACCCACTCGCCCGTCTCATAGTCGAGATAGATGGGCTCCGTCTCGGGTGTGAACAACGACGTGTTGCCGCTGTCCAGGGCCAGCTTCTTCAGACTCGGCTCCCGCCAGTCGAGATACATGGGCGTGTGGCGCAAAACCCATTTGTGAATCAGGGAGTTCGGGTCGCTGGCGTTGGGCCAGCCCTGCAGCCCTATCTTGAGGTATTCGCTGGGCTCCATGTTGTTCACCCGTCGACCAACCTGGACTGGCACGACTGGTACCAGCTCGTTTGGCCCTGGATCAGCACATCCATACTTGAGGTGGGCTCGAGGGGGCGTGTAGGGATCGCTTTTGTTTTTGGCGTCGTACCGCACGATGCCTACGCGGTGGTCCAATATGTCGGGCTCGTTGCAGTACTGTGCGTGGATCCAGAAGTTGGGACCGTTCTCGAGGCTCGCATTGGCCTCGACAATGATTTCGTACCGTTGGCCTATGGCGGCATGAGACACGTACATACTCTCGGGGCTGTTTGCAGGGCCTGGGGGGGGGGAAGGGAGAAACCATACCTATACCAATGTTGATAACGTCAGTCACATATGGCTCAATAGCCACAAAGTCGTTGGAGATGACTGTAAAGTTGTGCCCGTCAATCCAGAACGTCTCTGTGAGCAGAGTACCCGTGTGAGTCAGGCCGATTTTGTACTTGGTGCCGCGTTCAAGCGTCACCTCGAAAAAATCCCTCTTGCCCGAGCATCTGGTGTCGTTTTTCGGGTCACAGTGGTACAGTCCTTTGCCATTTAGAACCATGGAATTTGGGATCGCGGCCCGGGGTGTAAATATCTCGTAATAATAGAGCTTGAAGGCGTCGTCGTGATACCAGTCAGACAGCAGCCAGGGCCCAAGGTCGACATCCCAATTCGCGCTCGACGGGCCGTGGATAACAAGTGGCCCTGAAACATGTAGTTAGCCATGGTGCTGCCCGTCATCTCAAACCCTGTTCAAAATGGTGGGCGCCTTAACCATATAGTCCGTTGCTGTCTGCGTCGGTGTTAGCTCAATGTTGCCCCTTGTGGTCCCGAGGTCAACGTACACTGCAAACTAAAGTGCGAGTGATACCACGAGGTACCGTACTGCATGGCCCGAAACTCATACGTTTGCGAAGATCCGGGCTGGCGACTATTAGCTCCAGGAAGAGAATTGCAAATGGAATAGGAGGCCTACCTTTGAGGGGCATTGCGTCACACCGGGCACACCATCCAGCCAGACAGTCTCGGATTGTCGGATACCGTGCCAGTGAACCCCCGTTCCATTAAAGTTGGTCAAGTTATTGTGCACGGTAATGCCTATTTGGTCAACTTTGGATGCACTCAATCAAATCCATCAGCAGGGAGCCATACGGAGGGTATCGCCCCAGTCGGCCTCGATCAGTGGACCAGGGTATTGGCCTGTAGAGAAGTATTAATAGGGGTCCTTCTTCATCTGGTCGGTTGGATTCGGCTCGAGGTCATGTTGTCATACGAACCATTGAACACTGTCCCCTTGACCAAGTATCCGTCTGGGGCAATCAACTCTTGGGTGACGGTAAGTTCGTACTGTATGTCCTTAGGACGGAATCACAAGATATCTTAAACATGAAAAGGGAAGGGAAGAAACAAAACGAAGCATCAATGCTGAATTGTAAAAAAGGAAACGACCAAAACACATACCTCCCTCAAGCGTCCTTTTGGTATGACCTTGTCAGGGTCCGAATGTATGTTGAAGCCCTGACGCCAACAATCTCGGTGTTGGGGGCTGTTGGTGCAGGAACAGTTGGCCTTGGGTTTCGATGCAAACCCAAGGTGGCAAAGAGCCAGCAATTGGGCCAGACGACGCAAGACAGCCATGGCAGGCTTTGTGGAAGTTGAGCAACTCCTTGGGGTCAATCAATCCACGATAGGATGAGACGCATAGCCGTGGAGATATGTGGCAAGTATTAGCTAGAACGTATAATCCATTTATGTGTATAAACCCTCTATAGATGAGACTTGGAGGACATGTTGGACTCGGCCGCCATCACTTCAGGGTATCGGAGACCATCCCTTCAACCCCAGTCACCGGGTTCCGAGGCACCGGGCTCCGGGAATGGCTCGGCGTCGGCAACAGTCAGTCTCGAATGTTTGCATCAGAAGCCAAATTATGCTGAGATTGAGGATTAGAATTCGGGAAGACTCTACCTAGCAAAGAAGTTTTATCACGACTCGGGGTAGGAGGCTGTCATGTAAGACACTGGCGGGTAGTATTATTACCGGAAGCCAATCGGCATGAACCGTCAGATATACATTCTAGAACAACAGAGCTCATGTTTCGATGCATGAACTTGCAGTCATCTGTGTTTCTATTCAATAACGTTTCAGAATTGCTATATCGGGGACTCGCACACCGCTGCTATGCTGTGTCTAGGCAGTAATCGTTTAATTTTGGTAGCGAAACCGGCCCTGTTAGAAATCTGGCTAGCGATATCATGTCAAGCCTTTGGGTGATTATCCGTCATGCTGCCCCCATTTATATTTCAATTTTGTCCCAAATCTAATATGGTAAGCTAAAATTTTCATTCCAAGATTCCTCATTTAGATCTGTCCATTTGCACATAGTTCGTAATGTTAACCGTGTATGCGACAACTTGCCAGCGGAATCTAACATTGCCAACATGCAGCACTACAAGTATTTAAGGCTCCGAGGGTCTAACTATACGAGTTTATTGTCTCTCTGAAATTATTGCAGTGCAAAGCGTTGATGGAATTTCCGAGTCACACCATGTCCCTAGACCAGCTCTGTCGGGGGCCAGCAGCCAGGGCCAAGGCCAAAACCATGACCGGGACTAGTCGGGATCCGAAAAGCTTCCTCCCGAAATTGCCAAAATACTTGGCAAAGGAACGCGCTAGGGTACCAACGACCGATTACTCTGCCCCTTTGCGAGACACTATACTCGTGGCTGAGCTAGAATATTAGGTCGACTGTCACCGGATTCGGCGTAGAAGGCCATGGACTATATAATTAAACAACACTGAAACCAAATATATGAGAATCTGGTCCACCAACGAGTACCAAATAATCAACAAATATTACTTTATTGACGCAAAGAAATTGAGTTTCAGTGCAACACCTGATGGGCCACTTCCCCTGGCTTCGTGCCGTGCTCGGCGCGGCGGTTGCGAGTTTGGCCGTGGCCTCGAACGATGGTATTGACGACACCAGCGCCGACTATCTGATTATAGGCGGCGGTCCTGCAGGCCTGGTACTCGCAGAAAAACTCTCTCGAAACCCCCGAAAGCACATTGTCCTCCTCGAAGCTGGGCCGGACAGCATAAACGATTCATTGGTCAATAGTAGGTGCTGCTACTTCCACCAGACACTATTCGCCCACGCACCCCCTAACCGTCTTCTAGCACCGGCTCACTATCCCCTTATCAAGGAGCAGCATTGGAACTTCACAACTGAGCCCGACTCTAATTTGGGAGGACATGCGCCTGGCATTGCACAAGGTCGAACACTCGGAGGTGGCTCCGCGGTCAACGGCATGGCCTACTGCCGAGGAGCTTCGTCACTGTTCGATGAATGGGCACAGCTTTCTGGCAATCCGGGGCTGGCCTGGAAGTCAATTTTGCAGGAATTCAGAGAGGTGAGCCACTACCAAGACCCTCCCCACGCCGAGTACGAACAATATGTGAACAACTCGGGGTACGGCAATGGCCCGCTGGAAGTGAGTCGTTCAAGCGGTTTGACCGGCTTCGAATTCCCCTTTAAAAAAGCCATCCAGGGCCAACTTGGCCTTGACGAGGCTGACCTGACGGATGGGACTGGCATCGGCATTGACATGGGGGTTGCCACCATCTTTGCCAAGAACCGCACCAGATCATACCCTCGAAATACGTTTGGGCTCATTGCCGAGAGAAGGCCAAACGTGCGAATAATACATGACGCCTGGGTGTCCAAGGTCGACTTCAAGGGCCAAACTGCGGTTGGCGCAACCTACCGTTTCAACGGCAAAGATGTCAAGATTAACGCCAGGGAGGTTATAGTCAGCGGCGGGGCCATCAACACTCCCAAACTCCTTATGCTTTCAGGAGTCGGACCAAAAGATGTGCTCTCAAAATGGGGCATTCCCGTTGTCGCCGAGAGCCCCGAGGTGGGCGCGAATCTCAGAGACCACCCGGTTTCTATTGTGGAACTTCGCGTCACCCCGGAAGTACTCACACTCTGGCAATGGGCGTTTAACGAAACCGAGGCGGATATAGCAAAAAAACAGTATGCTGCCAACGCTTCGGGCCCGTTGGGGTGGAACAACGGACTCGTTTTTGCCACATTTCGTGTTCCCGACTCAGTCTGGGATGGCATGGACGGCTCGCATTTCCGCTCCTTGCCGCAGGATCGGCCACACGTCATGATAGAGTTCAGCACTGTGCCGTTTATACCTTCGCCAAATGCGAGCACAATCACGGCCTGGGCGAGCCTCGTACAGCCAGAGGCGTCTGGCCGGGTGAGTCTCAGGTCGGCAAACTATCAGGACGACCCGCTGATATACACCAACTACTATGGCTCCGTCGCCGATAAAGCGGCCATCTTGTGGACATACAAGAAGCTTCGCGAGATATTGCAGCGTCCGGAAGTAAGTCCGCTCATTGAATCGGAGCATTATCCAGGACCGGGTGTGACTACAGACGAAGCTATATGGGCGGCAATGGGGAATCAGACATACTCGTTCCGCCACCCCGTGGGTACTGTTGCCATTGGAAAGGTGCTGGATAGAAACTGGAGAGTCAAGGGCCTGAAAGGTATCAGAGTCGTTGACTCGAGCACATTTCCCTATCCGACGACTTGCCACCCCCAAGCGGTGGTGTATGCACTGGCAAGCAGGGCGGCGAAAGATATCCTTGAGGCCGATTGCAAAAGGTAGTGTCCATATTTTAAGCTCGTGGTACCTCGCTGGAAAAAATTTGTGTGCTATGAAGTACATCATCTTACCAGCAATACCCATATGCAGCCGTAATATAGACAAATAATGCAAGATAAGCGTATCTCGATAATATTGCTTCCTCGAAACATCTGGGAGCCCAGATTGACCCCTCCCATGAGATTTTCAACGATAGTATCTTGTCCTCCCAAAGGCGATTTGGCGCCAAAAACGCCCCTTCCCGCCACGGACATTGTACTTTATAGCTGAAAGGCAAGGGTAGAGTGATGCCTTTGCCTTGATTTAGTAGGATCGAATCAATCTAATCCCCCTCCACCGTCGGACCGAACAAGCGCGCCGCAGTGATTTACCCCGAATATCATGATGCAGCGCAAGACAGGGAAAACAGCCAGCCAATAAGGTACTTGCGGAATGATTGAGGACTGTACGAGGGTGGAATAAGCACGGCATAATATTCCTTAGCGTCCAAGCTGGGTATTTCACAGCCGCAATATAGTGGCAATGCTTATCTATTGTCGTCTGGTGTCAATATTGGTCCAGAAACAAGAAGCCGGAGCTGCGTATGACCAACATTTAAAGATTGTCGCTGAAGCGGTTTAAATCACCGCCACTGTTGTACAACACACGGGAGGCGGTAGGAAGCATATCGCGGAGTGTCACATGCATAAAATTATAAACCGAGACTGACGGCTGCGACTAGCAGCACATAGTCTTACATGTGCTTGCAGAAACAGAAGACTTGTTGGTGTTTTTTCTCTTTTTTCTTGTGCAGCGGCGTTCCGAATCATTACCTGGAGCAGGGGTTATTTCCTGCACCCAGCCTGCTCATGCTTTAACAGTCAGTACAAAGTATCAAGGTTATACTTTGAGCCAAATGACTCAAGTCCCACCATCCGAGCCCAAGATTGGACTAGCCGCAAAGTTGCAACGATTCAAACTAGTTGCAACGAGAGCAAGACGTCTCGTTGGTGGAATGAACTCTACTCAGAACTAGCCCTTCAACTTGCAACTCAGCTGCGGAGGTAAACTTCAGTCAGGCATGTCCGTGCAGTCAGCCCTTGCCCAAATTCCCATCAAATGCGATGGACAACTGCGGGGGTTACATCGTGAAATGCCAAGAGTAAGCAAATTGTGGAGCGCGAAAACGCAAGTAGTCCAACGGCTATCAAGTCGGCAAAACCTATTGATACAAGATAGTAAGATACAGTTTTATGTGGATTGACTTTAGCGTCTATTCCTGAAACCAACTAATTCCTAGTCAAGATTGGCCGTCCACTGTTATAGCTACATGTGCATGCTTCCGTACTTGGAGCATCTTGAAATCTCAAAATGCGTGGCGAAACCATCAGCCGTGAGCACCCCAGCAACCATCTCGGGCGACACTAGAGAGGCACCCCTGCATTTTTCTAGCTATTCCACAAGGCAACAAAGTTTATACGCTCGGCAGGCAGTGTTTTTGACTTGATCCGCGTTTCGGCTCGGTCGAATTCCGTGTCCAATTATATCAGAGAGATTACCAAACGTTTTCGCCCCCTACCGGGATCCTCCTACATGTTAAACCCGGTTATGCGGGTTAGAGTTATTAACTTACTAGAAGGGTGTAAAGTACCCGACGGATGATGAGTGTCATTGTAAACATGAATCGCGGGGCGGTGGTTCATCTTGAGACGCGTTTGATTGTATCCTTGTCCTCTACAAGACTACTTTGCTAGCCTATTGCTCTCAACCCCTGTCTTATTAGTCTTTCGCCTTGACCCTATACTCTAATTATGGTAGTAATCAGTCATTTGAGATGTACATAATTCTGGGTACTATGAATGCCGTAAAATATCTACAACACAAGATGATACAGCCCGCACTCGTCTGCGAAGATCCACCTCTAGTTGATCAAGAAGAGCAGCAGAAAAGGGCAGTGTCGCACCGTCGCCACCTGTTGCCTCTCGCCTGTCCCTCGGAAGCGAATTGTTCGATGCCACGTCCAGTGCCCCGTGGTGATTCCGCGCCTTGAGCCGCTGCGATATGGTGTTGATGAGTCCCTGCACTCGATACAGTTTGCCGAGAACAGACTGCACCGCCAGCCTTCTCTGGTGGTTGCCGTCATCGAGACCGCCCGCCTTGCTGATGTTGTCCGCTGGGTCGGCTCTCCCGGGTGGTTGCCGGGCCGCGTTCTCGTACCAGGCCAGCGCCTTGAACACAATAAGCGACATGAGGGCGAGTAGATAGCCGTCCTGGGCGCAGGGACATTGCAGCATGGTGTCGATGGACTCGATGGCATGCTCACTGCCTGCGAAGGAACCGTTCAGGGGGGAGGGCGAGGGTCGACCGCTGCTGGGAGCTCCTGCTTGGCCTCCGGTCGGAGAACTGGAGCCAGAAGCCGCAGTGGTAGAAGTCTGGAAAAGTTGGCTCAAGAGCGCGAGCGTTTGATTGAGGCAGTCGCACGAGGACCCTTCAAGCGTCGCATTCAACTCTTGTTGTCCTTGTTGCTGCTGCCAACTTACCGCTGACTGCGGCATGGAGAGCGAAGCCTGCGGTCCAAGGTGGTTGGGGGATACTTGTAATGCGTCATCAAGAAGCGAAGTCGACTTGTCGGGCACCTCGGTCCAGAGAGTTGTCGGATCGAGCGAGTAACTCAGATCCCACGATCCGAGGTAGTCCTCTGGGTGACTGCAGGCGTCTGGCCCTCCTGAGACGCATATATCTATAGGCGAGGCAAAGCAGTCGTCGAAATTTATGTCCGTGGTGGCGGGAGTTGGCTCGCTCAAGAGTGGCGTTTCGGCGGAGGCAATGGGACTTGGTATAGAATCAGCATAGTTGCCATGATACTGATCCAGGAATACTTGAATTGTGCCTGATGCCGGAGTGGTGCCTTTGGACGGCTGCATCAAGGTTGGCGACGGCGTGGGAAGAGATGGTACCGTGCTTGGCCGAGTTGTCGACTTTCTCGCATGTTTTCTCCCGGCCCGTCGTGTAGCAAAATACTCGCATACCTTGCCTCGCTTGGCGCACCGTGAACACGTCGGTTTCTCCTTGGAACATCGCAGCTTCGATGAGGCACAAGCGTGACAGCTATCTCTGAGTTTTACTGCCATTGCTATTGTCGTCGTCGTCATTGTCGACGTTGCCGCAGTGGAGGAAACGGTATTGCTCGATCCTCCTGCTCGGGACGACTGCAACGTCGCCATGTGGGAAGTATGCAGATTTGACAAGGATAAAGTAGAAAGTTAAAGAAGGTAGAAGAGCTGCACCGCGCGGTGTGACGTGAGCTTAGTCCTCCTCGCTTGATAATAGTAGATATATTTGCATTGCATCTTGTTTGGCTGGCACGAACTGCCCAAACGACATGGCCATTCTTGTCACGCCTGCAGCGCCGCACACAAACTTGGAAGCCTACATGCCTGGATACGAATCCATCGGTATATTCCATCGCCCCCGTGTCATCAAGAGCGACTGCATGCACCCGTTATCCCGTTCTCATTCGTCCCAACCGGCCAGACATTATGGCAGAGCGGGGAAACGGGGGCGCAACTGCGGACCAGGACATGTCCAGATAGCCCAAGCTTATCACCCAGAAACGCAGGACGGCGCAATCCATATCCGTGCTGACCTTGCAGTTCCTGAATCTATTGTGGCGTCCGCCTGGTGTTGCTAGCGCGGCCTCGTTTCCCCGGCCCCTACACATGTCGAGCCCGATAGGAACAAGACCGGGCTCTTGAATGTTGGTTTGCCGACTCTGCGCCTCACCCGCGGTTGACTTTGGCAAAGAACTATGTGGCAATGCACCTCACTCACAACGACAGATACGACACAAGCGGGGAGCGCCGTACCAAAGGGGAAGGGATCTGGTCCGCCCGGTTGCTACCGAGTGTGGTGAGCGCCGTCGAGTCAAACAACAAGAGTTTAGAAATCGATCGAGCCACGTGGGCCTGGCTGGAATAAATCTGACGGCTTGCGTCATTTTCGATCTTGTTGGCTCTGGATGGTGGCAATAGACGTGATGATGCTCGCAGTTGCGGCGGGACCATATGTACGTGGTGGTTGACTGAGCCTCACATGAAATCGGAATGCATATTCGAGCACAAGATCCATGACGGGAGGGCATCAGGATGGAGCTTGCCGTTGTCAGCCGCTCAGGGATGTGGCCGGGATCTAGAAGCCTGCTCGACACTCGATATCTCCTCCTACCCTGTTTCTGAAAGCACATGCGCTAAAGGTCGGTTCAAAGGAATATTGAAGTAAGACTGTCAGGGAAGCCTCTGAGAGTAATAGGCCGACTCTGCGGATTAGTCCACCAACGAGCATCAAGAGCGAATGCCTTGTGTCTGCGTAATGAGGTTATACCATACCAAGATAGAAAGCCACACTCCGAGAATTATGTAACTACGGCCCAAATCTTTACGCCGTCGAACAAGGGAATGCTTTGTGGCCTTCATGCAAAACTTTACGACGGTGTCTTCTAGGATAGTGCGGGTTTCAGTGCCACGATCCCAACGAACTTGAGCCATATTGACTTTCAAAGTTCGACGCCGTCAAGCTGCGGGCAACTCCTGAGACTCACATGCTTTAGTTTAGGTTTCAACTGAATAGCGGTATTGTCATGCTGCCTCGCTGCGATGGACAGTATCGCCAACCTAGTTTCCTGCGCCGCTGCCACCACAGCCGATGTCGAAGCTCTTGTCGCCATGTGTCGAGTGCAGTGCCCAGGTGACGCGGACGAGTCAATCAAGGTCCATACAATCCTTCAAGATGGGCCAGCCGAAGTACAAAAGCTCAAAAAGTCCATGATGGCTAATGTTGCACATCTTCAACAACTCATCATGGGGCCGTCGGAGCTGCTACAACAGCTCGCCTGTCAGGTATGCTTTGCCCCAACCGTTCAATGCTAAACTCCTGATGTCCTCCATTAGCCTGCAGAGGTGCTCAGAACGTCAACTAAAGTATGCCTCCTCAAGTCCCAACTATTGGCCTGCCTGCACTGGCTGGGACATTTTCAAGTCTTGGCTTGTATCCCCCTTCGTCACAGCGTGCCGATCAAAGATATCTCCGACTTGGCAGGCGTGCCGGAAGCTCAACTCTGTCGAATAGCGCGTATGACAATGGCGTTTGGGTTTTTATGCGAGCCGCAACCAGGACGTCTATCGCATAATGCCTTGTCTGCCGCCTTTGTCACCAATCCTTCTCTGCTCGACGCCGTCATGTTTCTTGCTGGCATAGCGACCCCGTCCGCGTTGAAAATGGCTGCCAATACGCAGCGGCTCAACTACTCCAGCAGTCCGCAGGCGACTGCGTATAACCTTGCTAGCAATCATGCGAGCTCATTTAGCACCGAGTGCGAACAACGACCCCAGCTGAGGCGACAATGGTCTGCTTTCCGGCGCTACGGAACCGGCGATGTGGACGATGACCTGGTGGAAATTCTTCAGTCATTGCAATGTGCCAACCAATTTGTTGGTAAACCAGGTACCGTTGTGGAGGTGAGCGTCCGCCTGTCATCGGGCCATACACCATATCTGTCCCTTGGCTGACGTAGAATACGCCTTCTCAGATTGGGGCCGAGTCAACGACGCAAGCAATGGCTCTGGCAAGTCATTATCCTTGCCTGAAGATTATAGTGCAGATGGGTGACTTGGAAGCTCAATGGCAAAATTCCGGGGGGAAGAACATATCCTACGATTCTATGCTAGACCAACCGGGGTGTATAGTAGACGGACGGGTGACTATTCAGCGTCGCCCTATGGGTACCACACAGACCATTCGTGATGCCACAGTGTATATCCTTCATCTCACTTCATGCACAGGTGTTGCAGAGGGTGTTCATGCCGAGCTGAAACAACTGGTGGAAGTCTTGAAAAATAACAGGTCCGGGAGAATCGTTCTTACGTCGGGGTTACTTCCCGAACTTGGAACTGTACGCCGTAGCGTAGAGGCCCTCGCTCGGCTAAGGGACTTGACTATGTTTCAACTCGCGAATCAAAGGGAGTTGGAGATGGCTGAGATGATGAGCATTCTGAATAGTATGGGGGATAACACGGGCCGTCTAATCGTGGAAAATAAGTACTGCTCGCCTACCAGTGGAGCCTCTGCTCTGGAGATTCGGTATCATGAATATGCCACTGGATAGGTTGGTAGATTTGATGACGACTCAGCACTGGGTCAAGTCTCCCTTGGGCTATATAAGTAGCAAAGTAGCAGCTTAGGGACCTGGTTGTAGAAGTATTCTCTCCAACGTAATATTCACGCGTCTAACAATGGAATCATTTGACAAATATACAGCAAGTGTCATTTACGCATGGAGCCAACAGCATGCAGCTTGACGGTTCTGGGGCTGTGGCCGTGTAGCCCGAGAATCGGACTCCGATCAGCAGCCCTTGCCCCGAAACAACCAGACAAGGCGGCAAGATTCTTCAGAGGAAGCAAAACGGACAGAACCCAAAAAGATTATGTCAGTATTCATTAGTACGGCCTTGTAGATGTTCTTGTGTTCTGAGCTTAGCTCTGATAGTCTTGTTACAGTTTCGGCAAATCCAACACAAAGTAACTTCAGACAACGGAAGCAGGTCAGAGAGCATGGCCGAGATTGACGGCGGCCCCCTCATTAATACGACATCTTTGCTTGGGCATCTCGAACAAGGCCTGGGGAAAAGCTACAATAAACCAGGAATAATATCAACACACCAGCCTGCAAACCACCTGTCAGATCTCCTCGCCCTAGCCAAGAGCCACGACGACCAGGAGCGTGGGGGTGCATATACCCATACAAAGACGAGTACTATCTATGACGGAAAAAATGGATACAACTACTTGACGCTCACCTATCACCAAATTCACTCCATTGCAAAATGTCTCGCGGCAGGGCTTCTTGCCAACGGAGTGCAACCCAAATCCACCATTTTGATGCTTATACCGAATGGCGCAGAATTCGGCTTGCTTCTATGGACTTCGGTTATGACAAGATTGACGATTTCATGCGCGGACCCGGACGTCCTTGCTGCCACGGGCCCTGATGAGCTGCCACATTTGCTTCGGACCCTTGAACCATCCATAATTGTAGCACAAGACACACGAACCGTGCTCGAGATGGACCGGCTTGTTGACGACTTTCCGACTGTGAGGCCTCTCTGCATTCATGTGGATCGTTCAGCCAAGAAGTCAGGCTGGATAACTCTGTCAGAAATCATGGAGCAAGGCAACCGGTCAGCGATAGACCAAGACCAAATAATCGAAGCGGCTCGTAGCGATGATCCAGAGCGCATTCATTCAGTTCTCTTCACGTCAGGGTCGTCCGGCCGTCCAAAAGGTTGTCCCATGCGGGTGGGAGGGCAAACTCACTACATGCTTTCGCAATCATGGCTTGTTGATGAAAGGGCCTGCCCACTGGCTCTACAGCAAGCTCATCCGTCTCGGGCCATTGCTCATCTGCAGATCCTCCTGACCTGGAGGGCCGGTGGCACGGCCGTCTTGACGAGACGTGGCTTCTGTGTGAGCGACATTGTCGAAGCAATTCGACGGCTCCCAATCACTTTCCTTGTTCTCTCTCCGCCCATGGTACACGAGATTAGCAAAGAGGTTACGAATGCTTTGTTGAATACAGACTCAGTTCAAACAGTGCAAGTTGGCGGTGATGCCGTAACCACCGGCATCTTGGCCAAATGTGCAACTGCATTTCGAGGCGCAAAGGTTGTTGTAGCTCATGGCATGACAGAAGGAGGGGGATCATTTCGCTGGCCGTTTGAACATACGCCCATGAGCCAAATTCCACATTTCGGCGGTCTTTGTCCGGTAGGCGTAGTGTCTCCGGGGTCAGTAGTTCGCATATGGAATTCTGCAGAAGCGAGGGTGTGTAAGCGCGGCGAGTCTGGAGCTCTGCATATACGGAGCGGAAGTCAAATACGAAATTACATGTCTGGCGCCTCTGAGACTTCTTTTTACGAAGATGGGCAAGGCCGCTGGTTTCGCACCGGTGATGTCGCCGTCATGGATCCCAAGGGACTCGTATATATCCTGGGCAGAGAGAAGGACATGATTAAGCGCGACGGCGTGGCGATAATGCTAGCGCCACTGCAGAACTGCATAGAAATACTTACCGGAGAGCAGGTGAGCGCAAATCTGTTCCCATTCACTTCTACCCCTATAGTGAGCCAAGTCGGCTAATTCTTGCAGGCTGTCGCTGTCGGCGTAACAATTGAATCCCAGGGCGAGCAACTATTTTCTGTCCTGCGCTCTTTGACTTCCAATTCTCCTGGAGATATTAATCGACACATTGAAAAAACGCTCGGCAAGCAGTATGTACTGGATGGCTTGCTTACCTTGGAACAGTTGGGACTAGCCGAGTTTCCGGTGAATGCTACACATAAGATAATGAAATCGGAGATAAAAACCGCACTGCTGAAATATCTTGAATCTCACAGGGACTGAAACATGACTGCAAGTACTTTCAACTGGGTGGGAAAGAATTTATTTTATGAACCATGCACTCATTGAACAGCTGTGTCAGCAATGGAGTTTTAATATTTTCCCATCCCTGCATAGTCAACCAAGTGGCGTCCTTGACGACAGATGTGTTAAACGTATTTTTTCTGATGATGTACTTTGTAAAAGACTCGTATAATTTCAAGGTAGAGTCATTCATCACGCAGTCTGATTAGAGTACGTTTGTCCCAAATTGGAAATTCGTCGTACTGTTTACCATGAGACCGCTGAATACTGTGGCAGAGGCTTGTATGGGCTTGGAGCAAAGACGTTCAATTCATTCTAACAAATATCTTTGGTATTTATGGTTCTTGGTCTCTCCCAACGTCATTCAACCCAAACAGCCTTCATTATGCATAGCAAAGCAGCGACGATGTCACAAGCGCCCAAGGCTTCAATTGGATCTTGTGCCCTCCAGTAACTATCGCGGGGTTCGGAGACCGTTCGTTCCGTGGTCTTATGATGCCCGTGTAACAAATACCATAGATGTACAGATTTGCTCATTGTAATATATTTATCACCATGTCTGAATCAAGTACCTCAGACATCGCAGCACCAGCATGTGTGCTTCGTAGCTTGGTAGCTGCGTCTAGACTCTTGATCACCAATGGAAATCCTTTTACTTGTGTCTTGTTCCGACGCCCAATCAGTAGCCACGAAATGTCGGTTCGGGGTATTAAAGCCATGCCAGTCGGAACTTGACATTCCCGCTGCGCCAGGACCTCCGATAGGCACAGCTACAAGCCCGAGGGACTCTGGCTCACAAAGATGGTATTTATCCAAAAGTATCTTGCCCCGTCTCCCATAGTCTCCTAGCGGCCAACTATCAACCAAGTTACCATCTTCATTCTGGCGAACCTCGCCACATAGTCAGTCAACAGCATGTCTGCAACCAAAGTGGAAACAATCGAAACGCCCTTCACATCCGGCGCCGTAAAAAGCGGCAGTAGTCTGGATTTCTGGAGGTCATATGTACAAGCCCGTCCAAGCCCGACTGAGGACTTCTTCCGTCTCATCAGCCAATACCACAAGACGCATGGCAACGGCAACACTGACCTTGCTCACGACGTCGGGACGGGGCCAGGTAACATCGCGGCAAGACTGGCAACGTACTTTGACCGTGTCGTCGGCTCAGATGTCAATGATAAAGCATTAACCGCCGCGCCGGCTCTGTTGCCTCAGGAACTTGGAGACAGAGTCACCTTCATCACCTCCCCAGCAGAGGAGCTGGCAGAGAAAACACCAGTTCAGGCTGGTGGCCAGGGCAACACGGACCTGATTACCGTGAGCGAGTGCATGCCTCTTCTAGATGCACCCAAGGCACTCGAGTCGTTTCACCAACTCCTTCGTCCTGGTGGCACTTTGGGCATTTACTTCTATGGTCCCTGCCTCTTCGCCGACGGAGATGTGGAAAGCTGCAACAAGGCCTATGACAAGGTCGCAACGCGTATATGCCGCTTCAACCAGCCAATGAAGAGCACGCCAGGGTTTCCTTTCCACCTGCGCGGTGCTGAGACTTTGATAAGCTACCTGGATAACATTGCCATACCGCAAGCGGAATGGGAGAGCGTTGAGCGCCATAAATGGAACTGCGATTACCCCCTCATCTTCAATAGCAAGGCTGGATTCGATTTTGATTTCAACCCCGTGGATCGAAGACATGAGAACGAAATTACCAAGCAAACAATAGACCGCAATTTCTGGGGCGCAGACTGGTCTATAGAGGACGTCAAAGCGTACTTGGAGTCGGTCTATCCCAACTATCGACAAAAGGCTGGCCATCAATATTCTGAAGTGGAGGTCTTGTTGGAAGAGCTGCGCGATGCCATGGGCGGCGAAAGGAGAAAGGTGACATTTCCCGTCGTGTTGATCCTGGCTACGAAGAAAGCGGCCTCTGATGCTCCCGTCGAGCCTGTCGGTATCGTCGCAACGACAGCCAACAGGGTTCAACTCTCGGCAAACTGTTCGATCCTTGGTCGAGTCAATGACATTCCAGCCGACTCTGTGCAGAAAGCCAACGATTTGCTACAGAAGAATCATGATGAGTTGCACATCTTTTGGCGAGATGTCAATGGCCATAATCACATGGCACACTCTCTTCTGACGACGTTTGCCATGGGCGGCGATGGTCGCGAACTGCAGCGTGCATACGACGACGGCATCTCGGTGCAGCGGCCGGCGCCAGAGCTCGACAACGAGGTAGTAAATGGCCTCGCCAACGACGACAAGATGCTTGGGATACTGGGCCAAATTCCCCAATACACCAACGTCCTTGCGTTTTTCGAACGGCAGATGGACCAAAGCAACTGGAAGGAGGTCCTTCATAGGTACTGTTTCAGTCGGACAAGACTGGCAGACACTATTCTGGCCCGCATGTACGAGGGTGCGTATCATCCCATCATCCACCTGGGTCTCGGAGTCGAATTTGAACAGCCTAGCATCATTGCGGAAGCTCTCGCGCAGGCTGTGACACACCCGTGGTCCGGTATTCCCGAATGCCTCCTACGAAGTGACGAGCTCGCCAGCCAAATAGGCCATCATGTTCCCAGTCCCTCTCTTGTAGAGCTCTTCGAGCAGGCCCGAGCAAACGACGTCATTCTCCACGGCCCACGCTGGGAGGACATGGGGCTCAAAATGAGAGACGGCGTCCTTGGGAGATCAAAGGATGCCATCACCAGCCTGGCAGCACAACTCCGCGTTGACCCGATGGACTTGGAGCGGCGAGCTGCCGAATCCATCAACTGTAGTGCGTTTCTCGCCGGGGCGTCACAGCGATCCGACAAGGTACCCAAGATTGACTTCTTCCATATGCATGCGGTAACGAGTTCCATCTTTGTGACGGTTTTGCTCCGGCAGACATGGATCAGCCACGAGAACAAGGTTCGAATCGTGGAATGGAAGGGCCGCACTGATCTTCTGTGGTATGCGGCCAGCAGGTGCGCTGCGCCTCGCGTCGAGGAAATCGGCGAATACGAAGTCAAGACGAGTTCCTCGATGGGCTGGAGCGAGCTCTACCGCGCCATCAACAAGATGCACGATGACGGCCACGTGGCCAAGTTTGTGCGTGCGCTCAAGAGCGGCCAAGATGTCTCTCGGCCCTTTGAGAAACAAAACCCGGCCATGTTCCCTCTTCAGGGAGACGCGTGGCTGAATCTGGCACGGATGGCATATGATTCCACTTTTGGTCTTGCAGACGAGGCAAAATGGGTTTGGGGCGCTGGATTCGAGCAAGCTTGGGCGAATGTCCCTGCCAGAATATGAAGAAGCATCAGCGAGAAGGACTATGCCAGATGAGCGACCAGACTTGTTTAGCACGATTACACCTGTCTTGGGTCCTTCAATTTGGAACAGCTGTCTATGTTTATTGGTCTGCTAGTGTCTCGAGAATAAATTGTATGACCGGACTTGAGGACATCACTCGTTAATCACAGGTCAACTTACAATTGTCCTTGCATGTTGAGTGAATTCATTGCATGTATTGGCCCAATTTACCTATGTTGCAAGTTACTTCAATGTTCCCACATGTTTCCCATTCTCCACTATAATACCTACCATGAGGTTTCCTGTTTAACCACTTCAAACCATTAGTTGGGGGAGAGTTTAGTTGGTAGTCGGGCCAAACAAAGACACAGGGTAGCCTGCAAAGTCAACAACCTAAAGTGTATATTATCACGATAGAAAAAAGCTTAAAAATTACTCATGCAATTCGGCTTTATGGATTCCAGCTTTAAAACCAACTCGTCCCACACCCTTCCCTGTACCTCCTTTCCTTCCTCACTGGTAACAAATGCAGATGGTGCACCCGTGCCGCAGTCGGTCATGTATTGGCCATGCGACGCGGCGTCCTGAGATGCTGCATGAACCAATGTTCTACTCCCAACTTCAGTTGACCGGGCCAAGACAAGTTTTATGAGCCAAAATGCCAACGTGGGAAAGTCACGGCCGAGCTCAGAGTGGCACAGTCCAGGGTTCACGCAGTTAAATGTGACGGGCAACGTCGAGGCAGGATATTTCTCTGCAAGAGCGCGCACACAAAACACCCCTAGTAGCTTAGAAACCGGATACTGTTCATTCCAGTGCTTCTCCGCAAAAGCCCTGTCATTGACAGTCGTTAAAATTTTGCCATTCGGTGCTGATTTCTGCGGAAGTGTCGTGTGCGCGTGCACATCAGACGACACAATGGAAAACATGGGTCTCGTATTGTACAGCCGCGCCGTGCTCTTTAGCTTGGGCACCACGAGCGCGGCAAGTAGAAATGTGGAAATAAAGTTTACCGTGATGCTGGCTTCGTTATCCTCGCTGATTGCGTATTTCGCTGGGGCGATGCCGGCGTTGGCGATGAAAATGTCGACGCGATTTAACTCGGCGTTGACACGGGCGGCAAAGCTTTCCACGCTGGCGTAGCTGGCCATGTCCACTTGCCAGACTTGAATGACGTCGTTTGCGCAGCTTGTTGTAGTTTCGATGTCGACCTTGGCGTTGTTCCCTTTCTCCAGGTTGCGCACAGCAAGAATGATCTTGCCGGCCCCCATGCGCGCAAAGTGGCGGGCGGCTTCTTTACCAAGCCCTACATTGCTCCCGGTGATGACGATAGTTTTGCCATTGTAAGAGCCGGTGGGGTATGGAAGTTGCTTGAACAGCTGGCTATAGAGGAATCCCATCGTGTGACAAGGGCTGGCTGGACTTGGCAAATGTCTGGTGTTTGTTGGCACACAAAGAGACAATGTCAGTTTTCCTCTCTGACGGGTCATCAATATCATGGACACGCATTAATCTACTCGGGCAATCGGACATGGCTGACTTGGTGACCAGGATACAAGTCGGTAACTAACCAAACTAACCAAACTAACCAACCCCGAAGTTCAAATGCAGCACAGCCCAGCCCACGGATTTGGGGTTTCGTCTGCAGGGCCACACCACCCTGCCATGAAAGGGGAAACGAGGCCCACTTCGCTCTCCGAATGTCTCGGAACAACGGTAAGATGGAATAAAGGTATTCGGTGATGGCACACAGTTTCCATTGGACATTTCAATGTTGGAAACTACTCACTACGTTAGCAAGCCTCATCCCGCACCCAGGCAGGCACGGTGAAATCCCCGCCCGCCATGGCACGTTATACTTTATATCGGGAAAGCGCCGGTGTCGTATTCTGGGAGAGCCTTGTTGTTGGCCCGCCTCGGTTATACCCCTAGTTGCTGTACCATTTTCCAACCTCTTTCAACACCATGGCGACTTATGCTGTGCTCGGCGGCACAGGGAACTGCGGCGCTGCTCTTATCCAAAACCTTCTCCAGACTCCCGACACCAGGATCAACGTTTACTGCCGAAACCAGCCGAAACTACATGACCTGCTACCTGAAATTGTCGACAACAAACGGGTGCAAGTTTTCCAAGGCAGCATACGCGATGTGGACCTCATGACGAGCTGTATTCGAGGCACCAAGGCCGTCTTCATGGTCGTGACGACCAACGACAACATCCCAGGCTGTTCTCTCAGCCAGGACAGCGCCACAAGCGTGATTCAAGCCCTGGAAAGAATCAAGGCGGATTCGCGCCCTGGTCTCGAGCTGCCAAAACTCGTCCTGTTGAGTTCTGCCACTATTGACGATCATCTCGCTCGCAGCATGCCGGGTTGGTTCCGCCCCATCATGTTGACTGCGGCTTCGCATGTGTATCGGGATCTGCGTCTCGCCGAGGCGTATTTGCGGTCGCATCAAGACTGGGTTTCTACCATTTTCATCAAGCCGGGAGGACTATCGCCAGATGTCTCGCGTGGCCATCAGTTGAGCTTTGATGAAGAGGAGAGTTTTATCAGTTACCTGGATCTCTCTGCAGCCATGATCGAGGCAGCAGATGATGAAGAAGGAATGTACAATGGCAAGAACGTGAGCGTGGTAAATAAGACGCGTGGCGTAGGGGCAAAGTTTCCGAGGGGAACGCCCTTTTGTATTTTGATGGGCTTGTGTCGGCATTTTTTCCCGTTTGCACACAACTATTTGCCCAAGACTGGACCTGCGTAAAATCTTTTGTTGGGATTATTCTCAAGAATAACGAGATATAAAATACACTCAATCTGTATATGATTATAGCTACTACTAATATTGTGAAATATGACCTGACCTGGAATGTATTTTCCGGGAGACGGAAGGATATCATAGTTACAGCCGTCGTGACAACAACCAGCCAAATTTGCTGGTATCTTGCTACGTGGCACGCAATATTCGGACCTTCTGCTGTTTTATACATTTTACAGAGAGTGCCAGCTATTGTCCTTGTTCGATTGAACCCGGCGTATAGAGTGCTAAATCAACGTCCGTATATAGACGATAAAGCTTCGCCCGAGGCAATTTACCGTGGGCGCCAGGTCGGAAGTCCGGATACCCCTGCCTCTATCTTTCGGATGCGAGTCGGAGATCAACCATGTGGCATAGCCGACAAGATAAAGTAGCTTTCTCCCATTGCGAGCGCTCTCTGCTGCCCTGAGCGTTCTTGTCATCTCTTATTACAACCTATATTGGCCATCGAGATCTCACATTGCCAACATTGTACGATCATAACGCCATGTCAGGAACTATTGCTCCAGTTACTGCCGTAATTACGGGGTCATTCCTCTCCGGTTGGCAAACCAATCTCAGACGAAATGCATTCCATCAGGTACAGGGCGACTAACATGATTTCCACAGGAGCAATGATGTCTCTCACCTTTATCACGGTTCCAGTCTTCTTTGACACCACTGTCGACGAGGTGCTTCTTGTTAACCAGTGGAGACGTATGTATCACTACGGGCACCAGATTATGCCGGTCTTGGCAATAGGCACATTTGCGTTGTATGCCTTTACGTGCATCAAATACCATGCTGTTAAAAGGCCATACGGCATCTTCGCTCTTGCTGCCGCGGCAACAGTCATCATGATACCGTTTACATGGTTTATTATGGCAAGCACGAATAATAGACTTTTCCAGTTGGAGGCAGCGAGCAAGATGCGCTCCCCTACGGTGGAAGTAACGGGAGTCGCGGAGCTGTTGGCGACGTGGAACTGGTTGCACTTTACGAGATCGCTGCTACCATTATCGGGAGCCATCTTGGGCACACTGGGGATATTTTGATTCTTGGGCTATTATATCAATGACATTCATTAGTCTATGGATCTCATCACTTACTCAGAGGGCCCATAATCAACAAGTTGACATGGTACCACGAGCGTTGGTCAAGGAAAATCCGTTTCACCAAAGAAAGCATGTCAGGGAGTACATTGCAATGTTTATTCTCTACGTAAATGTCTCAAAATAGAATGCTGTCTAATTGACTTTTGTACTATTGACCTCGACCCCATCCTTAATTATCTCTGTAACCCACCCAATCGTCATCATGCTCCTTTTGGTATCAGCAAACTTCTCGTGATCCCCAACCAAGTGTTCTTTATACCAAGGATCTTGTTTCATTCTCTTGTAGTCATCCACATTTTGAAACACAACTTGGCTGAAACAGTCAAAGTCAGCCAAATTGGTCATCTGATGGTCAAAGAGCCGAGCCATTAGGCCGCGCGTCTCAAGCGTGTTGTGAATCTTTCTGATGTCAACTTTTGTTCTCAAAACAATAACAACGAAATTGTGGTATCAAAACACCAAGACAAAAGGTGGAAATGCTAAGGAACCACTCATGGCCAGGCATGATGCCTCAAATCCACTTACCATGGTCCATCTTTTCACGCCATATTTCACCATCAATCCACTTGTCATTGGGGCAGAAACTTGAGTCATGTGCTCCCTGTAGTCTTGTTCGCTCATGCCTGGTCGGCGGTAGCCACAGATTGTCAAACAAAGAAAGTGAGTGTTGGGTTCCCCCGACGGGGGAGCTGGAATTTCTGGGTAGTCAGACATGCTAGTGCTAGTATGGGAAATATCGTGCTTCTAAAAAGAGGATAAGTGGGATTGTAAGGAGGGTTATAACGGCCACTTGTCTGGTTAAATACTGGGCACTCCACGGACTCCGACGCCATCGGCAGCCAGGTATCAATACATTTACCGGAAAATGTCAACCTATATTACTACTCTTACAAACTTGGAGGTATGAATCCTATTCGACAGCACATTTCGATTAAAGATGCTACCTTGCTGAAATTCATCAACTGAAATACCAAATAGTACTTACCAGATGCACGGAATTCGTGGTGGACACCGGACATGATATCTACATCTAAGGGGACCCGTGAGAACAGGGCTGAAGTCTAAAAAAATTTAAACCTCTTAATTAATCAAGTACTAAGTTTTAAATTTATTAAAATAGCGTAGATGCTTAAGGATATTAAATAAGGTAAAACTTATTATTACTAAGTTTTAGGATAAAGTTAGTATTTTAATTTATTTAATTTAAAAAATACTTTAAACTTAATTAAATACTAGCATAAAACGCAGAAACGCATTTGAATTATCCCTATAACCCCCTCATTTACACCCTACATCACTTGAACACGAGCATCGGCCCTCGAGGCAGTCATCGGGCCCGGCATCAGCCCTGCCGCATTTTGCGGCGTTGCCTCTACGGAGTACCACTTCTTCTTCCCCCCGCGGATCTCAAAAGCAACACGGCAGTCACCCGCCAACTTTCTTAGAACCTCGTCAATGAACGGTTCTAATGCGAGAGTTCGAGTGCTCTCCTCCAAAGCCTCGCCGTAGATTTCGGTGACAAGGCCCTGTATAGTGATGCTCCTCTCACCACGGGTACGAGCGCGACCAAGCGCCTGCATTACTTGTCTCTCGCGTCTCAGCTTGCTATCCAATTCCTTCTTCAGCTTCGCCGGCAAATCAGTGATGGTGACACCATGTGCAGAGAAGCCAACGGGGCAATTCTGCATATACATCTTCTGTAGGCTGGCCATGAAGATGCCCAAGTCCTCTACGGCGCTTGTTCCGTGACCGAGGATGTTGTCGCCGGTAAACATGGCCTGATCCTCCTCCAGAACGAAGCACATGTGGTCTTCCGAGTGTCCGGGAGCATGTACAGCACGGATAGTTGCTCCTTCGACCCTGAAAACCTGGCCATCGGTAATGTTCTGCTGGCCCTTGTCTGGCTCATTCTTGTATATCGACCCTTCCAAGTGCGGATACAGTCTCAGAAGGTCAGGGACGCCGCCAGTGTGATCTCCGTGCCAGTGAGTCAGCAAGACATGAGACAAGCTGACACCCATGGATTCGAGTGTGGACGAGATCAGTTCACCCCAGGCTCGTTCCCCCCCAGAAGTATCCACGATAAGTCGATGCGTGCCAGTGCCGATGACATAGGTGTTGGTACCTTGATATGTGAACTGTGTGGAAGCGTTAATCACTGACATGTATTTACATTTTGGAATCAAAAATCATCCAAAGCGCACCTTTCCTGGATTCTGACCCAGTATACGTAGAACTCGAGGCGTGAGCTGCTCGACATTCGGTAGTTTCGGCAGATTCGTTGTTTGTCCCTGTAGATAGTCTTCAAACGCGCATATATTCAACGACTTGTTGATCTGCCTGTATCCGCCTTTGTCTTCTTGCATGACCGCTGTGTTGATATCTTGAACCATTTTATCAAGCGTATCGGCAAGACGTCTCTAGACTCAATTTAGCGGTCGTAATGACTCTTTCGTTTCAAACTCGGTTGGAGATAATTGAGGCTCGAGGAAAGATTTGGTGATGCTTTTTGCAGAAAAAACATCGTGGCAAGAGACGGGTTCAGTGTATAGAAGGCGACATCAACACCCTGTTTGCCGGCGTGCCAATTTGATGGAAGCCGAGTGGCGAAAATAATAAGCCTAAACAGGGTCTGCAGCGGCATCGCCGAAAGTCAGATGAAAAATCAGCCACCATGAATTCTCTAGGTATTTCGATTTATGCCGATGGAAATCTGACGCTCGGACTCCGACACTTGAACGAGTCTATCCGAGGAGGTAGCCGCCATGCAGTAGTCCAGTATCAGCTTTCATATCTACACAAATTCTCCACTTTCTGACAGTCCTAAACTGACTCAAGTGGACAAAGAGATCCGAATCAAGCTAAGAAGTTCCGGTGCAAGTCGAACGGCCTTCGGATGAATCCACTCGGGGCGAAGGAGCATGTAGTTCAGAAAGAACAGGCCCATGATTCACTGTGAGATTCTGACATAGGGAGATTTACGTTGACTTTGATGTTGTGGGAGGCTACGGAGTGTACATCATTTCGGAGCACAAAGCTCACCTCGGCATGCCACGACTGGGTAAATCCGGCTGCATTTGAGCGGCAAATTGGGGACTATAGACGAGAAAGGCCTTCCCACAGGGCATAACGGTACAACCAAAATTGTAATTGTACAATTTTTACTTATATACCTGGCTGGAGGCATTTTCTTCGTATGAAGGAAGTCGGACTGGCGAGTACTGTCGCTCATGTCTCGCCGTCAGCAACCGATGAGCATATCTTGTTGTATACATGCCCCGTCCGCACCATCAGTGTGTTGAAGTCTAGGCTCGCTCTCCGCACTTCTGAACTTGAATTAAGTGGCCCGCAAGAAGCCCCTATCGGTGCTAAGCATTCCGTTGCCATCTCTGCTTCATCGATCCTCGCTCCCAGCAATGGTCATACACACCCCCAATACAATTTCAGACAGCGATGGAGAACTATGCAAGATGAATTTCATATACTTCAGCAATGAGTTCCCGAAAGGCGATCTTCCAGATCTTCTACGTCTCCTGAATAGCCACAGCAAGGACAAACATCACCCAATTCTAGCGCAATTCATAGATGAAGCTACGCGGGCCATCAAGGAGGAAGTTCGCGATCTACCAAGCGAGCTGAAAGATTTGATTCCATCATTTACTACCATTCTGAGTTGGGCTGAAGATGGCGGCCTTCGCGAGGGTCTCATCTGCGGCGCTGTGGAGGGAGTTCTCCTCGTCGTCCTTCAGTTAGCGGCGTATATTGGGTGAGTAGCCGCTTTTCTCCATGTTGTTACCTAGGCTCGTTAACAATTGACGGCACAGATATGCGGAAAGTCACCCTGAAGAGTCCGTCGACGTTTCAAATTCCGGCCTCCTTGGCTTGGGCATTGGGTTGCTAGCCTCGACGGCCATCTCGTTGTCATCGACCCTATCGGAGTTGCCGCTTGCAGGCGCAGATGCAGTTCGGTTGGCCTTCCGTTTGGGAATTCACGTTCTGAGCGTCTCGGAGAACCTGGAGGCCAGAGACGTGTCGCAAAAGGAGGACTCGTGGGCGTACGTAGTTCATAATGTCGACCCAGTTGCAGCCCAGAACGAGCTCGACATATTTCATTCTCGATTAAACACACCGAGTACGGCGAAAATCTTTGTGAGTGCTATCAGCCAGAATTCTGTCACAGTCAGCGGGCCACCGGGAAGATTAAAGGGTCTGTTCAACAAGTCAGAGTTCTTCCGCGTGTCAAGATGCATTCCTTTACAAGTCTACGGAGGCCTCTGCCACGCACCACACATCTACAACCAACAAGATATACACGCTGTAGTGTACGGTAGCTCCTTGAACACGATTGTTTCGAAAGCTCGGCCGGCTTTGTTGGTTTACTCAACCAGGACCGGACTGCCCTACACGGCAAATAATGCGGCAGAACTGTTTGAGTGTGTCATATCAGAGCTGCTGACAAAAGCAATCTGCTGGGATGAAGTTATTCGTGTCGTGGTGGACCAGGTTCAGTGTGCTGGACCTCGCGGAGTGGTGTTGAATTGCTTTGGGAATTCAATTCCACTGAATGACCTCAATCTTGCCTTGACGGGTACGTTGCCGGACTGCAAAGTTTTGATAAAAGACTTCATTCCATGGCTTTCCCTGGCTGCGCCAAGAAGCAACACTCCCCGAGGTGCCGCGCAGTCCAAGCTCGCCATCGTTGGCATGTCTTGCAGACTCCCAGGGGGAGCAACGAGTACTGAAAAGTTTTGGGATATCCTGGAAAAGGGCCTGGATGTTTCGCGGCAGATACCTGCCGACCGCTTCGATATCAACACGCATTACGACCCAACCGGCAAAGAGCTTAACAAGACCATGACACAATATGGTTGTTTCATAGATGAGCCCGGCTTGTTCGACGCACCCTTCTTCAATATGTCACCCCGTGAGTCGCTGGTAGTTGATCCACAGATGCGATTATCTCTAGTCACAGCTTATGAGGCACTGGAACAAGCCGGATTTGTTGCAAACCGCACCGCTGCGACAGCATTGCCACGAATTGGGACGTACTATGGCCAAGCTGCCGACGACTATCGTGAGGTGAATCAGGGCCAAGAGGTTGGAACTTACTATATACCCGGAGGTTGTCGTGCGTTTGGCCCGGGCCGTATCAATTACTTTTTCAAATTCGCTGGCCCCAGTTACAGTATTGATACCGCCTGCTCCTCCGGACTGGCAGCGATTGAAGTAAGTGACGCAGCAGTATCTGATGGGTGTTCCTAAACAAACGAAGCTAATATACGTGGATAGGTAGCTTGTCAGGCTCTGTGGGCTGGCGATGTAGACATGGCAGTCGCTGGCGGCGTGAACGTGCTCACCAATCCCGATGGTTTCGCTGGATTATGCAATGGTCACTTCCTTACCAAAGGCCACAACGCGTGCAAGACCTGGGATGCCACTGCAGATGGTTACTGCCGAGCAGATGGCGTTGGATCTCTTGTCATTAAGAGGCTTGAAGATGCCGAGTTGGACAACGATAACATCCTCGGTGTCATTCTCGGCGCCGGGACCAACCATTCCGCGGAAGCAGTATCTATTACACACCCTCATGCCGGTCACCAAGCTTATCTTTCTCGCCAAGTGCTTCGCCAGGCTTGTGTCAATCCTTTAGACGTGTCCTATGTCGAGCTACATGGCACCGGCACTCAAGCCGGCGATTACGAAGAGATGCAGGGGATCATGGACGTTTATGCTCCTCTGGCCAAGCGCCGTAGCAAAGATAAACCTCTACATATAGGCGCCGTCAAGGCAAATTTGGGGCACGGAGAATCCGTTGCTGGTACGACAGCATTGATCAAGGTGCTTCTCATGCTCCAGAAGAATGCCATTCCACCGCATATTGGTATTAAGACGGAGATCAACCCAAAGTTTGGCCGCGACATCGACAAACGTAATCTCAAAATTCCGTTTGAGATGACGCCCTGGCCACTTGTTCCCGGAAAGAAGCGAATCGCTGCAGTGAACAACTTTGGAGCCGCTGGTGGCAACACGACCATGGTCCTCGAAGAGGCACCAGTCCGCCCAGCGGATGAGACGGACCCGCGGCAGACTCATGTTATTTCTGTATCAGCCAAGACTAGATCATCGCTGGCTGGAAATATCGAGTCCTTACTTGGATTCCTGGATAAATATCCAAACACCAACTTGGGCAATCTTGCGTACACGACGACAGCGCGACGCTACCAGCATACCCACCGCGTTGCCATCGCCGCATCCAACATTACACAGCTGAGGAAACAGTTGACTTCGCGCCTGGATCAGATAGATTCTATCAAGCCCGTCGCAAAATCTGGCCCGCCGCCAATTGCCTTCACCTTCACTGGTCAAGGGGCGTCTTACAAGTCGATGAGTCTGGAGCTGTATCGAGATGTTCCTACGTTCCAACATCACATTCGGCATCTTGACTCTCTCTCTCAGTCTCAGGGTTTCCCCTCTTTTATCCCTGCTCTTGACGGATCACATCCAAAGGAACACGAACATTCCCCAGTTGTTACGCAGCTTGCGTTGGTTAGTACCGAGATAGCCTTGGCTAAATACTGGTCTTCTCTCGGAGTGAAACCCGACGTCGTCATGGGCCATAGCCTTGGCGAGTATGCGGCGATGCACACAGCCGGGGTGGTTACTGCCAGCGACACCTTATACATGGTCGGAAAACGGGCACAAATGCTGCAGGACAAATGTGAGAGCGGCAGTCACTGTATGATGGCCGTCCGGGCTTCTCTAGAAGAGATAAAGGCGAGGTCAGAAGGCAAGTCGTACACAATTGCGTGTATCAACGGCCCCTCGGATACGGTGCTCAGTGGTACCAAGCAACAAATAGATGAGGTTGCTATTATCCTCGAGCAAGCCGGTTTCCGGTGTATCAAGCTGGATGTCGCCTTTGCTTTTCACTCGGAGCAGACAGATCCTATTTTGGATGACTTTGAAGCCATGTGTAAGTCTGGAGTTACTTTTCATGAACCTAAGTTGCCCGTCATCTCCCCGTTGCTTGGCAAGGTTATATTCGATGGCAAGACACTCGGCGCCAAATATGTCCGCCGCGCTACTAGGGAACCAGTTGACTTTCTGTCTGCTTTGGAGAACGCCCAGAGGGTTTCTGCCATCAGTGATGAGATGGTTTGGGTCGAGGCTGGTCCCCATCCTGTATGCACTGGCTTTGTGAAGTCTATAGTCCCCGCCACACAGCTCGCCGTTCCATCTATCCGGCGTGGTGAAGACAACTGGAAGACCATGGCCGAGAGCATGGCTGCTCTGCATCTCGCGGGTATCCCCGTCAGGTGGAATGAGTTTCACCGTCCCTTTGAGGCCAGGCTTCGTCTACTCCATCTTCCGGCCTACTCCTGGAATAACAAGACCTATTGGATGCAGTACAATGGCGACTGGTGTTTGACAAAAGGCAACAACTTCTATGAGACTGGGAATGACGCAACCAAGGCCAAGGCAGCAATGAAGTCGCCCCCGTCAAGCGAGCTTCAGACATCAACAGTGCAGCAGATTATCGAAGAGAGCTTTAATGGCTCAGCTGGTTCAGTGGCCATGCAGTCTGATCTCATGCAACCCGATTTTCTTGCTGCCGCCCATGGACACCGTATGAATGATTGCGGCGTTGTCACTTCTGTAAGCCATGTAATCGTATGACTCTTTACTACCACGTGCTCACAATTTTTATAGTCTATCCACGCCGACATTGCCTACACTCTCGGTAGCTATCTGCACCGCAAGTTGCTTCCCAAAGCCAAACAAGCAAACATGAATATTACCAACCTGGTCGTCACAAAAGGGCTCGTGGCTAATAGCGACACAGAGTCTCCTCAGTTGATCCGCGTGACAGCCTCGACTGTTGATGCCCACTCAGGTGTTGTTGACTTGACGTGGCAGAATGTGGACAACAACGGCTACGTCCATGAGCCGTTCGCTACTGCCAACATCATTTATGGTGATGCAAATGAATGGATCTCTTTTTGGAATCCCATTGCTCACCTCATCCACAGCCGGATTGAAACTCTTGAGCGCCTGGCCGTAGAGGGCAGGGCTAGCCGATTCTCCGGCAACATGGCGTATACCCTGTTTGCAAGCAACTTGGTAGACTACGCGGAAAAGTACCGCGGCATGCAGTCCGTCGTGATGCATCAACTAGAAGGCTTCGCCAACATAGAGCTCACCACCAAAGAGAGCGGAGTCTGGACTATCCCGCCATATTTCATCGACAGCGTGGCACACCTGGCTGGCTTCATTATGAACTGTTCTGACGCCATCGACACGAAGAACAACTACTGTGTCACCCCTGGCTGGAAGTCCATGAGGTTTGCGAAGCCACTGGTTCCAGGGGCTCAGTATCGCTCCTATGTCAAAATGATACCAACAGTCGAGGACCCAACGATATATTTTGGTGATGTCTACATCATGCAAGACGACATGATTGTAGGCATGGTTGGCGGCATTCAATTCCGTCGCTATCCACGCATTCTCTTGGGCCGATTCTTCTCGCCTCCAGACAAGGCGGCAGCTATGGAAGGCAAGCAAGCTATTGTTGCGCCGCAGCCAAAGACGACACGGCCAGCCCTCAAGCCTGCTGCCCCTGAAACGGATCACGGCAAAACTAATCTACCACCAGTCAAGCCTGCTGCTGAAGTTGCTGATGGACCGAGCAAAGATAAGCTTCTGCCTACCAGTGCTGGGGTACCAGCCGTGGAGTCCGCCACGGGGTCTAACAGCGTCGCATCTAAGGCACTGCAAGTCATTGCCAGAGAAGCCGCCTTAGAAGTTTCCGACCTGGAGGATGATGCTAGTTTCGACAATTTGGGAATAGATAGCCTGATGTCGCTTGTGATTGTGGAGAAGTTCAGGATTGAGCTGGACATCAAGGTTGGCGGGAGTCTTTTCTTGGACTACCCGACGATTGGCGATTTCCGGAAGTGGCTTGAGGAATATTACGGCTAATTCAAGTCGTTTCAGGATGCCTTTACAACAATATGTAGCTATAGACGGAGGAAAGTAGAATTTCACTGAATAGCAATCTGACACTCATCTTATTTAGATGATGGTTTAAGCTTCGTAAAAATAAGTGATTTCTTATAGGAGTTACCATGGTTAATTTCCAGAAGCCTTGATGCTGAGCCGTACTTGGTTATTGTATGCGTTGACGACCTAGTAGGTTTGAGCAGGCCCGGCGAGGTGAGCTTATTGGAACACATAAATAGGACTAAATATCTGTGATAAGGGTTCAACATGAAGGCGTGAAGTGATAACGAAGGATGTCAAGATCCTTGGTTTTCCAAGAGGGAGAGAGGGACAAGTGACCATTGTATATACTTGGAGGGAACGTTTGTGCCAAGGGCTTCTGCTCGGTCGTGTGTTCAGTCTGTGTAACCTCAAGGTCCCTTTGTCAGTGAAGCCCTTTTGTTAGGCTTCGTTATTGGGCCGTCACCGTGTAACAATATCAACCACAACAGCCAATTCCGCGGCATTCTTCCTACCCCATATTGCGTAGCGAATTAGTCTGCCCTACGTGTTTGTAATTCAACAGTCCTAGATTAGGTAGAGAGCTAACATCAGGATCGTCATATGACATGTTTCTAGTATTCTGAGGCAAGAAATCTAAATAGGAAGAAGATGAAAGAAAAGAAAGAATAATAAAGAATAATTAAATACGTCTATTTTACAAAAAGTCCAACTTCAATAAGGCTCGGCTTGCAGCTATAGCTAGGGCGTCCCACCGTACAAAATGGAAGCTTTTCCAACATAAACATGACTAAACTAGCAAGACGGTGTACAATAATTTTATTTGGCGTATACTACGGCTACTACTATATGTTCAATATGTATTATACTTTCATGTACAAATCGTACAGTAAAATAGCCTATAAATTACGAAAATGAACTTTGTAACCTTATTCCGTGAAATGTACCTCCCAGCAAATATCCTCGTCTCGGATTCAATTTTCGCCCTTTATTCATATTTATGGTAGTGCCTGTCTCAGCTTGGGAAAATCGGGGGTTCCCAAACCAGTTGTAGGATCCCAACCCCGAGCAGCAGGGAACCCATCTGTGCCACAGCCTCGGTTGTTGCCAGCAGTAATGTCACGGAACGCCGAGCGACCCTTGGAATAAAAAAGCGGGTTGAGAAAGCCAAGAGTCGCCTTGCCCTCGCTAATACGTTGGTCGTTGATGAGCGAAACGAGAGAGGCCCAGGCAGGTGAGGAGGCGGAAGTGCCGCAAACACCAGCCTGAACCGCCCCGTTGAGAACAATATCGTAGTACTCTCCAACGAGAGCAACATCAGGGTAACCGCGTCCAGTGGGGTTGTAGTAGCCGTTGTAGCTGGAGTCGAGATTATTCCTGGCATAGGCAGTGGTTTCATTGGACTGCCAGGTAGTGGCAGAGAAGTGCCACGAGTAGCCTCCTCCGGTTGAGCCGCTGCGCGGAAACGTGGCAGCCGCTTCGCCTCTGTTGGCGAACTGAGTGGCGCCGACGGAGGTGATTTATGGGCACGAGGCAGGGAAGAGGGCGTAGAAGCCCTCGTTGCAGTTTTGCTCACCGTTGCTGCCGACACCAAAGTCCCCAGAGGAGAAGAAGACGGAGATGCCCCTGGAACCGGCCAGTCAACCGAGACGCCAAAGGGACGCTTTTGATAGGATACGGTTTGACAGAGACTCAGAGCACGACATAAATCTAAAAAAATTAACTGAGCGCTTGTGATTATATCCGCTACTATACTCTCCCCACTAACAACTGTAACCCCTGTTGGCCTTATGTCACGCTGTGGCGAGTGCCCACTCGACTGTAGAAACTCATATCCTTGCCTGCGGGTGAAGATCCGGTTCTATCACCATCGAGACGATAATTCCTGGATTGAAATTTCATCCGAATCTGGTTGAAACGCCGAGGTGCCCGCGGAAGGAAGGTAAGGTAATTGCTGAACGGGAACTTGATGGCCAGTACTGTAATAGTCCGGCGGCAAATCGTCGTCTGTTTCGTCAGCAAAAGTTCCGCGTGCTGTTTGTTGTTGCAGTTGAGGGCAATTTGTGGGATGACACGGTGTTTGACATTGAGTTTGTGGCTGTTTCGTTTGTTGCTCTTGTGATATGACTTGAAGCATCTCATACACTTGAAGTTCCTGTAAAGTTGAGTTTACATTATCTGCAGTTCGTAGGCATATGTCATGCGAGTAGATAGAATTGGCGCGCTGTGATTTATCCCCTAAGCAGCTCGGCGTTATGTGGTGATTCGTCACTGAATAACCACATATTTTACCTCGAAGCATAAAAACAATGCAGAAAATGCCAAACGTAGTCCAACAGTCCATGACGACATCGAGTACCGTTAAAAAGGCAGGAGTCCTGTCTCTGGGCTTTTCTGGCCCAAGAGCTGCACTATATCCAACATTATAAACGGCCCGCAGAAGAAGAAGCGCAGTACAAGCAGTGAGATACGCGGAAGCCTGCAAAAAGTCAGCAATATGGCTTAATACTGGGTCAATAGACACAACGCGTATTAAACCTAACATGCCATTTTGATGCCCTTATCCCCACGAGATCGTACTACTTAAGCCGTATTGGCGGCTTTGGCTGCCATTGCCAAAGTAACGATCAAGACGATGATGCACACGGTGAAAGTCAGGAGTCGTGAGGTTTTGCCACTCTGCATATCGCTATATGTCAGACTAACATAGGAGTGGTCATATCCGAGGCGACTATTTTCTATCCCGTTGATGATATAGAGATGCTGTCCAAGAGCAAACACAGTGATGTTGAGGATCGGCAGGACGCCAACTAATCCACTGATACAGAAATAGAATATTCTATTAGGTAATCGAGCTCTTCTGGTTAGTATTTCTGAGATACTCCTACTCTGCTCAGTTCTATGCCCAATTATGATGTTGATATCAAGATCAGAGAGAACAAGGATGATAAAAATCTCATAGAAGTTGGTAAGCAGCCTCCCGAGAAGATACATCTCCACTTGAGCTCGTGCGATTTGTTTGGAGGGAGCCAACCATCCCACCCATAATTCGGCAAATGCAATTGCGAACAGGTATACAACAACGAGGAATGTGTTAGACCTAAGAGTCCGTTAGCATACAAACCCTAAATAGGTGTAACGATATTATTGCAATCTTTGTTCCCCCGTATTCATCTGCCTACTTATGTCAAATCAGCAGGATTGTCGCTTTAATTGCACATTGGCACTAGCTTCCACCTTCATGAGGCTAACAGCGCAATGAAGATGTAACGGCAAGGGTTAGCCAGACCTAGAAAAGCTTCAGAAAACCTAGAGGCAGGGCTGCCAATACGACTTGAGCTCTTCTGCAGAGCGGGCTAGGTGAGGCTCACCCCTGTCGTCAACCGAAGGCGAGTAGCCAATCTCAGCTGACGATTTGATGGATACATGGGCGTAAGGTATAAAAACGGGTACCCCTGGGCACTTATGAGTATTTAAGTTTTTCTTAGGTTATTTATAGGCTACTTATTTTATTATATAAGTAAATTAAATATATTATAAGTAATTTATAAAAAATATAAGTATATTAAATATTTTTTATATTTAATAATTATTTTTTTATTTTCTTTTTTATATATAAATTTAAAAAGTTTTTTTTATTTAATTATATTATTATATACTTTATTTTAAGCTTTTTATACTTTAAGGTATATTATATACTTAATATTACTAATAGCTTTACCTTATTATATATTATTATAAGTACTTTATTAATAGTAGACATATATATATAAATACTAACCGCTAAGACCTATATTATACCTTATAAGTCGTGTTATATAACTCGTAAATCTCGCTATAATACTATAAGTAGTTATGATTACACTAAATATAATATATATAAGTATAATTAAATAATTTTATAGAATTAATTTAATTAATTACTTTTTTTTTTTAAAAGAATAATAATATTTATAAAGGACTAATAAACTTAATTATATAATTTAACTAGAAGTAATATAAGCTTATATAAGCCTTTTAATATTATAAATATTATAAATATTACTTTTTAAGAGTAAAACTATTTATAAGAGTAGAACTTATTAAATTTAAAAGAAGAAGTATAAAGCTACCTTTTTATATTAGTAAAATAATATAATTAAATACTTCCTCTGATTTTCCCTGTTATATAAGTGTTAGAGCTGCTATATAGTACTTATAAGATAATTAGTATAAATAATTATTATAAATATTTTATAAGTATATATACCTCTTATATAATTTTATAAAAAGGTAGTATTTTATTTTTAGAAAATATTAAGTATATTAAATAAAATAATAAAGTTTTTAAGTATAATTATAATATACTTTATATATTAAGCTAGAATATTTATACTTAAATAAAAAAGTACTTTTAAAATTATATAAAATATATTTTATTAATAATAGTAAATTTTCTAGAGTATTATAGCTAATTTAAGTTAAAGTTATAATAATTATTTATAATAATTATATATACTTATTATTAAGTTTAAAATAATATAATTTTATAAAAGTAATAAATTTTATATTAAATAGCCTTTTAATTAAAGTTTTTATATATTTTTATATTATTATTATATTTCTGCTTAAAATAATATAATTAATAAAATTAACTAGTAAAAATAACTAGTAAAAATAGTAGTTATAAATAGGAAATATTAACTAATAAAAATAACTAATAAAAAAGGTAATTATAAGTAAAAAAATATAATAAAGTAAGTAAAAAAAATCAGGTAATAAGGGAATTTTTATAGTTAATAAAAACTATAAAAGAAGTAAAGTAAGTAAGGTAAGTAGAGTATATAAAGTAAGTAAGTTATCTTATACTTATATTTACTTACTATTAGAATTTATATATTATAACTTTTTATATATTATTTATTACTTTAAGTATATTTTTTTATATATTTTTTTTATAAATTTTATTAATTATTTTTAATAATTATACTTATAATTATATAATTTTTTATTTTAAGGTTTTATTTAATATAAAATTATACTAGTTTAATATTATAATTATAATAAATTTTAATATATTTTATAAAAATATATATATAATTATATTAATTATTTTTACTTATTAAATTAGCTTTTTAATTTAA
>AZNH01000042.1:74607-131911 GCA_000814955.1 Metarhizium guizhouense ARSEF 977 | reverse complement strand
TTAATATTTATATAAATATTAAATAAAATAAAATATAATATTTAAATATTTAATTAATAAAAATAATTAATAAAATTTAATATAAAAAAAATAAATTATATAAATCTTATTTAAATACTTAAAAATACTTAAATTTATTAATAAATAATTATAAGTATTTTATTTTTTCTTATAAATTTATTTAAGTTTATATTTATTACTTAATACTACCTAAAACCTATAAATAAACTACTTACACCGGGTACTCGTGGAGTTTTTACACCCTATATGGGCGTTTCCCAGCAGGTCTCAGACGGCTCCTAGGAATTGAGGTCGCTGGCTCATCCTCGCTAGGTGAGGTCGGACTTTGAAGACTCTGGGAGTTGGTGTCCCCGTCGTTTGACGAGTTGTCACTCTGGCTCATGGTTGTCGATATTTTGCACGGTTTTCTCTGTTGCTTGCTTGGTACGGCATTGCTCGAACAGCTACAAAGGCACACTGAAAGACTTCAACCTCGTCCTCGTCCCATTATGTCCACACATTGCCCCTGGGAGAAGGAGGGGTTGTATTGGACGCGATGTAGGGGGGGGGGCGATAGCTTAGGACATTCACGTCTCTTAGGTGGGACATGAGGACATGATGGCTGTAAGGCCTTCCTTTTCTTCGAATTCTTTGCGCGGCAAGGAATGCAGGTGCTGAAGATCTTACTCCCTAGGTCAGAAGAGGTATCTTCTAGGAAGGAAGAGAGGGGTTGTCTTTGTAGGCACGAAGAGCAGTATTTCGAGTCCATGGAGGTGCTACAGGAGGACGCGCAGAGCATCGTGAGGTCAGGTGTGATCGTGTTCTGTAATGGCACCCAGTAGTGTGCTCTGGGATTGGCAGGTAGTTCCAACCAACATGCGTTTTCGAGCCGTGTTTGCATATCGGGCTTAGGCAGGTAGTCTTTGCAGCATGCAGTTGGACTTCGTCGCGTACAATAGTACCAATGCTCACATGCCAGGGGATGGGGGCGAGATTTTCCCCAAGGGGCCACGTAACGCGGGCCGTTGACACCGCAAGTGGCTCAGCCATGTGTCATGATAACTTGGGCAATAAATTATAGAGAATATTTGAAGCATCTTTAGCCAATTCTAGCAATGACTCTCAGAGCACCTAAAATCATGACAAGTATCCATCACCATGAACTAATGTTGCGTCTTTTGGCATTTCCCACTTAGTCCACTTCGCCGTCCAATTATCCACCGCGTTCTCAAATGCCCAGTCCAGCAAAGCAGCAAAGTCACGGCAGCTTTTGATCAAGTTGAAGTCCGCCAACGGCTCCGCGTAAGGCCTGCCGCGGTTGTCCATGTTCTCATAATGCACCCAGTTGTGCGTAATGATGTCCACGTCAGCGTGGCACATTATATTCTGCAATAGTATATGAATGCAGTGCTTTTTATGCTCAGCGTGCTCAGGCGGTATCGATGTCTTGTCCCAATTCGCGCCATAGTAATAGTCGAAGTGAATCTCCTTGCGGAGTTCATTCAGACAGTGGATTTGATGGAACACGTCAATCTGCGCGAGATACTTGCCATCGCCGAAGCCCCAACTCAAAGGTGCTTTAACGCTCAGATGTGGCGACTTCCCTGATTTTATAACGGTCGTCTCATCCACGAGAATAACCTCGTATCCCTCGGTAGAGAGATGGTCCCATGCTTCATCAACTGCGGGAGACGGGTCGTGTCGGAAGATTGTAGTGTTGTCGTGTATCCTGCCATTGATCTTTTGGGAGTGTGTCGTAAGGTTGACAAGGTCGGAAAAAGGTGCTATGTAGCCATGATTAGAGCCGTGCCATGTTTTCTCATGACGGAGGCTTACAAAATGAGGCCTCTCCTCTTGGGCCGCTATTCAGTAAAGCACCCCCATGTTGGGTGATGATTGATGACGGGCAATCTTGACTGGAAACTCCAAGTAAGATGAGAGACAGAAGGGAAAGCATAAGTACGTTTAAGACCAAAGACAAAACACGAACAATACTCATATTTCGGCTCCTTGGACATCTCTGGTCACTGATGGTAACGCTTTGACTCTCACTGATGCCCCCTTTGTTAGTATCTGTGAGCAAATGTTCGCTGCTAGAGTGATCCATGGCAAGATGACTTGCGCGGGTGAAAGTTGAGAGCCTTGACAAGCTGTAGCCACTAAAGACCAAGATCTGATCGCTTGGGGAGCATAGGCCGGATCTCCTTACTGGCGGAGTCTATGGAAGACTTCTATCTGAATCAGCCCTCATAAGAAGGGGTAATATCTAGCTCTTTTGCCTGGCCACTCGTCTACATAGCACTCTGATTGCTTATCATGGCGTCCAAGCGGCGTATTCCCGGCTCTGCGACTTACATGAGTCTCCACACAACTTTTGGACCGTAGTACTGCTACGCCCAGATTGTGGATATTTCGCGAATGTTACTCAACGTTGTCAGGCGGCCACCTGCCTAACTCTCAAGCCTAGCTACTCCGTTATGCATGGCTGGCCCCGGCCTGTATGTACTATTCTGCGTAAGCCATTGCAGACCTGACGGGTAGGATACCACTCTGTCTTTAGTTTGCCGAAACAAAAGAGCTGCATAGGAGAGGCTCGGAGAGTTTAATAGACAAACGGCCCGCTAGATTGCGAGTTGGTTACGGGCAGTCGGCGGCCTCCGATTCAGAAGCAAAGTCAACGAACACATCCGCGCCCGTCTGGCTCTCACGACCGCGGGGTAATGCTCAGAACTGTAAGCAGAGGCTGTCATCTGGCAAATGAGAACAGATTTTCGACAGCGTTATGAACGGTACGTGCATTCAGAAGCTCTAGAAGCTCCAAAAACGGGGTACATGGTACTCCATGAATCTGCCCTTCCTTGTACGACGAGATCTAAGCTCTACTGCGAATTTTTTCATTGAAGAACGTCTCAAACGTATCCACGTCGGCCCTGTGCGTTACCGCCTCTTTAGCAGCTACCTTACCATCCCCGATTGCAAGCCACTTCTCACAGTGTTTGCACCCAAGGCCATTACATTAGTCCAAGATCAACAATGATGTAGAGTTCAAGATCTGCTTGTAGGTTATTTCGAATTGTCTCGTTTTAGCTCTCTTAGGTCCGGTTAGTTCATTCACGAACAATCTTAGCCGAGCCAGGAAGATATATATCAATATTCTTGTTCAGGTATCGAGTAGAGCCATAATATTACGAGGGTTCTATATTGCCAACACATGTAGCATTTAATCAACAATACTCAATCCCTCAAATATAACTCCATCCTGAACTTGTCGCGACGCCGTCAACGTCTACCTGGCGCTTCTCATCGCGGTCTCCAATGTCCCAGCCGAGACGCTTAAGATCGGTATTTCTGATATATCCGCCCTCAATATGGACGGGTTTGCCGTCAATGGCGACGTCAACATCACGTTGGATGTTTTCTCTATGGCCAGCGGCAGACGAAGGCTGTCGAAGTGCCTATTTAGTTAATCTTGTAATGAGCTTTGACTTTCCATATCCAGAAAATCTTTCATACCTCGACTTCGTTCCCCTTCAACACAGGAGCCGCAATCGCAGACGCTGCTAGCAACGAGCAAACAATTGGGGATGAAATTCTCATCTTGATAGCGGAGATTAAGATCAGGAAAAAATTTGATTTAATAGATTGATTTGAAGTTTTAGTGCTTTTAGCCCTCGCTGCTAGACTGTAACAATAATGAGTTGAACTATTGCTAGTTACTGCACAAGTTTATTGAGAGCCTAAACAAGCATCTTTCTTATAGTTTATCACACTAAGGAGGAGTCAAATACGAAAAAGAATATGTAAAGGTTACGGCAAAATGTCTTGCAATAGGCAAATACGACTATAGGAAGACAGTACGTACAAGCGGAAAGTTTAGACTAATGCAATTACAAACACTTTACCTAGAATTTCAATACGTCAAACTAGCGATTCCTCTATATGGCGTGGCCATGCGTGTTGGTTTGACTTCCTAAAAACCAAAAGGGCCTTAAAGGTTGGCTCTGCTTTCAAAATGCCTCATTGTTACGGTAAGCTCCAGAATTTCATATGGCTCGGGGATATTTGCATGTCCAAGGCAAGCTTTAGCAGCTCATCTGTAAGTTACCAGCTTCCTAAAGCCGACATGCGGGTAGCCAGCGCGCAGGTGACATTGCACTACCCTGGCGCATTCCAAACCAATGTAATATATGCCAACTCAGTAGTGTTATTGGAGCTCGTGTCGTCGGTATCAATTAGCATACTGCTACGTCAAGCCACCGGCGGGAACGAATGCGCAGCAGTGCACCTAAAGAGGCCAAAGCGGACAATTCAACTGCGCAAACAATTGTGATATTCAAATAGATGGAGGGCATGTATCTTAGTTGCTTTGAAACTACGAATTAAATAGAATTCGTGGCGATTGAGCTCATCGGTTTTGAATAAAACCTCCGCGGCCTGCTCCTTCGTAGTGATGGTTCAAAACTTACTGGAATCAAATCCTGACCATAAAGAACTATAAAATGCTTTAGTTCCTTGGTTCTCCTCAAATATAACACATTTCCACAATGCTAGTCCAGAAGATCGTCGTCATCGAAAGGTTTTGGTGGTGGACCTTCATGTATCATCTGACCAACAGTCCAAGAATCAAATCGGTCCCAATTAATACATTAGACATTGCAATTCGATCGACACCTCAGACACTTCAACCTCTCGACAACGTTTGAAGTTCCATAACAGTTAATTATTTCTAGCAGAAATGATTCTAAAATTTGTAAATGAGCTAAAAACAAGCGCCGCGGATGAAGAACTATTCCTTCCAGGGAATAAATTCACTCCAAGTAGACTGAGTCGACGTTGGATGTTTGTTATTTTCTTCCAATGGATCATCATTGCTACCCTCTGTGCTGCGACTGCTCACGAATTTATTCAACTACGCCGAAGGATTCCGCAGAATGGAGAGGAAATATACTGTAAGTATTTATTCTCCCTGACTGAAGATGACCTTTGACTAATTCTCTTTAGCCCCAGTGAATCATCTCCTCAGCTATAAGAATGTCGTGTTCACAGGCGGATTTGGTACGGGAAGAACGAAATATCAAGGCCCCCCTACTCCAGAACGTAACGCCTTGTGGGACGATCCATATAATTGTATTGTCTTTTATGCCAGCTGGGTCTTTCGGTAAGTGTTTCAACTAACATTTTAATACAGTCGGCGTTAGTCGCATTCCAAGATCATCAGCCTCGCAGCTGCTAAACAAGACCGTTCCTATTCCCAATGACGAGGGGTATTACGTCGTTAGTTTGAATGTATTCCACCAGTTATATTGCGTCGTAAGCATTGGGAGCTTCTGTTCGTACCGACTTTGACTAAATCATAATTATAGAACATGATACGAAAACGCATCTGGTCAACTGAGACTTACGAACCTGATGATGAGCTGATGGGAATTGAGCATCTTGAGCATTGTATTGATGCTCTTCGACAGTCATTGATGTGTTCCGCTGATGTTACTCCTATTCCTTGGAAGTGGTGGGAAGAGGATCACGAGGCTAAGGCAGTGGCAGAAATGGCACACACATGCCGCAACTTCGAGGACATCAGAGTTTGGGCAAAGGAGAATCAAGTCAAAGATTTTGACAGGACTATTTATGTTGAAGATAGCGCCTGGAGATTGTTTAGTTGAGAGGGTACTTTGATCAATACATCATCCTTCAGCTCTAATGTCCCTAACCATAAATCCATGCTTCCCCAAAATCCTGCCGCGTCGATCGTTACATGATAACAACCTCATCAATGCCACATCCAACAAATTTCCTCCGAATAATGGTGTTCAGACCACCCCTCGTCTCATTCTCCATCATCATCAACATATGACCACAGTGGCTCGTATGATTATAATTTCCGATGTAAGCATCAATCATTCCGCCATTCTCTAAAGCTCTATGAATTTTTTGCCACATGAAAACACAATGAGCAATATGATATCTCCAAGACACATACACAAGCGCCACGTCTCCTTCCTGAATCGTCTCCAGAGGAACTGGCCGAGTGCCTAACGGGTCGGAAAACCATTCCCAGGATTCTAAGGCGAGAAAATTGGCAACCAGCAAATCATCATAGCAGGCTGGTGGTAACCATGAGAATGATGTAACATCGAAGCGGCAGCCGTTAGAGCGTGCTTGAGTAGGCGTAACGCCGCATGATTCTATTCTGGGAAATTTCATCCGTGGTGATGGCGAGGCTGATATTGAGGCATAGATGTAGGTGGTGATAGTGAGACCCATCAGCACGAGTGATATAGTGAAAACAGTGTACCTTTTGGGGCATTTCCGGGCGACAGTCATCTCTTCATGATCCTTAGAGCTGCCTTCAGCAGCAACAGGTGAGTATTGTGGCATTGGGAGCTTGAGCGGCTTTCCTCGTCACATATAGATGAGGTTTGAATGTTGGATTCAGCTAGAGACATATATCAAGCAGCTAAGTTGACGAATTCGCATCATACAGAGACGGAGGTGTGGCAGATTTCTTTTCCATTTTATGCTGCGCAATAATGCAAATCGAGTGCCACTTGTCAGATGGAAATGGTCTCTGAGGGAATAGACGCAAAGCCAATGAATGTCACGGCGGCCCGGAGTTTGACCCGCATGCATGTGTGATGAACTTAATACGGAGTCGTGTGGCATTGCATACTTGGCGAATGTGAGTCAGCCCACAGGGGGGTTGCCACATAAATTCAATGTTCTTATTTACGTTGTTGGTTGCGAATGCTGCTGCCTGCCTAAATATGTAAGTAAGGCCGAGGCCGACATGTCCTGCGAAGACAGGGTTTGCAGTCCTACCTTCCCCAACCGGCCGAAAGTTTTACAAGGGTCTGGTAGTTCTTTCATGCAGTATTTGTCATAACTCAAACACATCAACAGAGATAAAACGCCCCTCGAGCTGAATAAGTCTATCAGATTTTCAGACAACCATTCTCTCCCTCTGCATCTGACACTCATACTACAGAAGAGCTGTCTAGGGATATCTCCTAGTCGCACTTTGCACACGATGAATCATGAACATTATTATGAGCGTATCGACTTTGTTACATCAATTCTCCAGCTCAATAATCTAGAAGTACTGTCTTATCTCTTCCGTGCTGGAACGGCATATACTAACGACAATTCAGGCGACGAGCATTGAGCCAGTCGAATATGACATGAACGGCCCCCCATTTCCCTACAACAATTTCATCTACCTTGTCACTCTTTTATCGCCGACAACCACAACGATCAAGATCAAATCTTCCCAGTTTGATGAATTCCAACCAGGCACTGTGCCATTCCCAGCAAATGCTACGTCCCTGATTTTCAGACTCGCGAATTCCCATCCAGGAACTGGATTAAATAACATCAACCGTGTTGAAAATGAAGTCGCCTTTATGACCCTTGTCCGACAGGCACTTGCGAAGTCTAAATACAGTCATATTGTTCCAGACGTATACGCTTGGGCTAGCACATCTAGTGGTCAGGGTTTTAGTATACAGCAATACATGCATGGGACCATGCCTGACAGAGGATTCGAGGATTTGACTCTGCAGGATAAATCAGTTGTGCTCGGACAAATGGCCGATATCCTAGCCCTACTCCAGCAGTTCAAGATTCCAACGACAGTGGATAGATTCGGAGGACTGAAGTTTGATGAAGATGGGAAGGTTGTCAGCGCGCAGATGACTTTATTCAAGGGCGAGCCTTGTACAAATTACAAGGACTTCTTAAGCGCTATATTCAAAGTCAAGTTTCAAGAAGCTGATGAGAACCCTGTGATCCGAGGTTGGAGAGAGAATGGTGTAAGAGCGAAACTTGAAAATTTTATCGATTGTCGACTTAAAGAGACCTTAAAGGATTATGAGGACGTCCGGAGAGTTCTCGTTCACTCTGATTTTAGTAAGTTACCATCTTCTATACAGCTTTAATTACTTCAGACACCTCTAATATCGACGTTTCTAGCAACAAATAATCTCCTCTTCGATGCCACCACTCTTCAGGTGACTGCGCTACTAGATTTTGACTTCTCTTATATTGCTACAGTCGCAGATGAATTCATGGGATTCTCTTTTGGTAATATATCAGGTGGTAAACTTCCAGGACCATATGAAAGCGCATCTAATCTCAACCTTCGCAATGCAATGCTCACGGGCTTTTCAAAATCTTTCCCAAATGCGGACTGCTCAGAGGTCCAATGGGATGTAGCAAAAGCATGGGACGAGGAGCTCGCCCGGGCAGGTGCAGCAAGGCCTCACACTATCTCACACTTTGAGCAAATCGCAGATATTTACTGGCTCCAGGATAAAGTAAGTCCCTTCGAATTAGATAGTTCATTCATGAGGATGCGCAAGACTGCGGAGCAGCTCAAGGCGGCTCGGGATGAAACGGAGAGCCTGATTGTTAGGTTCTTGGAATGCACGAGAGCACCCTCTGATGGCGTACTGTGAAGGAACGATCGGGTGACTTTTATATTTTATGAATAGCCTCAACGTCTCACTTTATAAATATCGTGCAAATAGGTTATGTCAGAGTTTTCCTTAAGAATCTGTTCCTAACCCTAGTAGTCTGTCAAGATCAAGTTGCTCGCTCAGTGTCACACGGAAGTTATCCGGGACCTGTCACGTTGTACGGCACGGGCCGCACAGAGGTCTAGGAAGACTGTTGGTTCTAATCTATGTTGGCTCTGTATGATGTTGGTCACGATATTGGTTACACAACATGATCACGAGGAATGTATTGAGGCCTTAGGCTTGACGGAACCCTCTGGTATAAAGTGAAGCTTGTTGGGTCAAAGGATGAGATTGAAACCAAGGACCTTTGATACAATGGTTGAATTGAGAGATGAAAGAAAAGTGTCTGATTCTGATTCCAGAGTCCAAAGGAAGCCCCTTAAATACTTAAGAACGGCTCAGGACTTCCAGGTGAATGCAAATCTGCTCTCGTGTCCGCTCGTTCTGTCAACGTGATTCTGCCGTCCCAACTAGTAAAGCCCGCTGATTTGATCGGGGGAATGGCAGGATGCTCGCCCCAATGCGCCTCTACAAACAGACAATGCCTCCCCATCTAGCATGGACGCTTGGACATGGGATAATTTAGGTACGACTGAGCTCTCAGAATATGGTCCTAGCTTGAGCGTAACCGCAAGTGACAATGCATGCATGAGCACACCGCCAGATCTGGGGGATTGGAATGACATGGGCGTCGCTGGGTTGTCATTTCTACAGGATGCAACATTCCGAAAGGCGGCAGAGTCTGCCGATGTGAGCGGTAACTCGCATTATCAGGTTGGTGCAAGTACGCACTGCATCTTGGACTCCAGCAGTGACGAGTGCAGTGACACGAAACCGGCCGTGGCACCTGGTTGCTCCATGAAGACGAACTCGTGTCTACAGGAATTATCTTCTCATCTGTACAATCTTAACAAGTGGACTGCCAACCACCGACCGGGTTCTTCGACTATACCGGACCTGGATGTCGGCGAGTTCCTCGCCGTACAGAAAGCTATTACTGGGGTCTGTGAGCAAATCATTCAGCATTGTACCAGCTGCATATCTCGGTGCGAGATTGCACAGCTACTATTGCTCAACATTGAACAACTTGGCCATCTTCATGTTGCGGTTGCTGTTAGAGAAGGTGTCGTAGCAACACAGGCTCCCCAAGACGCCTCCAACAAGCCCGCAGAGCTTTCAAAGCATTCCCATGTAACGCCTCCACACCTGTCGTCGGCATCAAATACCATATCCGTCGGCAATTTTATTATAGAAGACGTGCATGATAGAGATGTAATTGTTCGACAGCTATTGCGGACCAGGGCACTTTATTTGGCTGGTTTTAAAGGGGCTCCGCGACAAGTTTATAGACCATGGGCATGATGACTGTGACGCGAGGTTGGATTTGGTTGCAAAAGCTGTCAGACAGGTCTTTGGCCAACTCTTGTCCTAGAAAGCCCTGTAAACTCCATTGGATACAACTTGACAGAAGAAAAATAAAAAATATTCTATCCACACCGCCTGAATACCGCGTGCATGACTCTGAACACAAACATGTACTCTTGCCCTGTCTACCTTTGCCCAACTTTGCCCAAATTCCATTTCCGCAGTCAAACGTCCTCCAATGTGATGGCATCTATATAAAATCTTGGCGAATGTGAGTAACTGAATGTTTAACCTACTTCAACGTATGGTTCCCAAATCCACCAGGTAAGTTCCTGTGACGGTCTAAGGGCGAGGTCTAGTTTGGTGCTACTGGGATAAAGCGATTGTTCACAAGGAAACATAGTCAGAGCTTCCAGGCCGTTCCCTCACAGTTCCAAGCACCACACAGCTTCAGTTTACAGGATCCAATCGCCAATAGTCGGTCTCAAAATTCCGTCTAGGCCGCACATCAACAAAAAAATCGGATGACGGTAGGTCTACTGCGGCAGTAATAGTGTGGCCATGGGCGCCAGGGAACTTCCACTCCCCTCCATCCGCTGGGTCGCAGTCACAGCTCATGATGAAGAGTGCCAGGGCGCCAATCGTCTGCGACATATCTTGATGACGCCCGGCGCAGAGAGACACACCGCCGCCAAAGGGTCGGAAAGCACCTTTGGCCATTCGAGCCTCCTTGGAGCTTGGATCCCGTAGAAAAGTTGACGGCTTGGATCAAACTGATGAACGGTGGACCCCCAGTAAGCCTCGTTGGCAGCACATTGTTGGGCAGCTCACAAACACTATTCTTTTTCAACAGATACTGGTCGTTGAGCAAAATGCCTTCCGTGATCATGCGGCTGGAAATGCCGCAGGTTCGGTGGCGCAACGTCTCGTTGATGGTTGCGACAAGCAAACGGCATTTGTCTTTGAGATCGCTGACCCGCAACGTCCAGATTACAGCCAGTCTCCGAATCAATGCTTGAAACAGAGAATGGCATTAATTCCTGTCGCAGCTCTTCAGGCAATGATGCATCTCGATAGACGTAGTACACAGCCCAAAATATTGCTGGAACCGTGTTGGTCAGGATACCAATAATCATGGTGACCTCCAGTTTGCCGATGTCATCAACATCCATGCCGCGCTCCACCGCTGCTCGATATCGTCCCTTGACCAGTTGAGATCCTTGCTCGTGATGCCCGTTTTTGAAGTATCCGATGAAACCTCCCCAGGCATCTACCCGGCCATTATGTCCTTGGGGGCAGAGCCGACGAGAGATGAGGAGATCGGTAATCGAGTCGTCAAAAGCCCTCAAGTGCTGATTAATTGCTTAACATACTGAAAAATTGGATTCGTGGATAATGGATTATAACATGAACATACCAGAAGCCTGCTTCAACCTTGGGGTCCTTGAATGGATCTTTAGGCCCATAAATGCCGTTTGTTGACGACATGCCAAACTCGTGACGAAACCAGGCCAAGATATTTATCCTGGTGGTTGTGCCATGAAGTTTCTTGACGGAGTCGTTGAGATCATAAGCAACGCGGTCTGTCACTGCTTTCAAATCTGGACCCAGGGATAAAGTCGCGTGGACTCCCTTGGACACTGCATGCATGTATCCGTCCCACCTATCTTCACCCACCGTTTTATCCAGAAGAATCTTCGAGCCAAGAGCAGAGAGTCCAGAGAGACGGTCAATAACACGAGCTGCAATAGTAATAAAGGCAACAGCCTTTGGATTTTTGTCTATAGAGCTCAGAACTTCGGGGGTGTTTGCGATAATAATCTTGCCAGCCGGTACGGGGATCTGGTAGATAGGCAGGCCCGTTCTTTCCCTTTGCAAAACGTTTGAGGAATTAGACCATGTATAAGGCGACGTTTTCCAGAGAGCTCTCACTTACGCTATCCAAGTAAAATGTCGCCATCCATGCTTGTAAATGCTGAGTGCATGACCGACTATAGGAATGAGTGGTTTGATGAGTTGGGGCTCAGCAGGGTTGACTTTGTATACCCAAAGAAGGCGGTATATCAAGATGGCAGCCACCAGTGCTGTAAGAATACTGTTTCGCTGCTCATAAAGAAGCTTCTCGTCCCATTGCACCAACTGGCTCATGTCACGAACTTGTTCCAGCACCATCATCAGGGCCCTCTAGTTGACTATGCTGTTAAGGATTTAGATATGGCCAACATGAACATGTTGTTCCAAGTCAACTAATCACCCGGAGGAACAGTTATAGCCTGTATCTATTTTGGTCTCGGCCAACGGCTACATTAACATTATCTGGCCTGTAGGACTTGTCACAGATCGGCTCACGGGAGCCCGTCTTTGAATCACCCAACGCAGGGATCGGTCTTCTCCACTCATTCATTGAGCACCTGCCGACTCACGAAATTTTCCAAATGCAGAAGCCAATCTCCATCGTCCAGCATGCAGTCCAATACAGCCATGATTTATGGTGGCTACTAAGGCCACTGTATGATTTTGGGAACTCCGAAAACTGCCGAAAACCGTACTCGACTTGACTCTTTTAGGAAGCAGGAATAAACCTTTCCATTTGGAGTAATCCCTCAATTATGGAGACACTCGCAACAGATATGGTGGAGCGCCGTAAACCGCAATTCTTGCGCATGAACTCGAGAGTGCAGAAATGAAGCAGTGCTGACCGTATCCCATTTTGGGATATGCATTCCTCGCATTTCTGCTCTTGTACTGCAGGAGCCTAACATGTTACATCTGGCCAAGTAACGCAGGCTATTGGCACTCTGCCACACGCAGGCCGTTTGGTACTTATACTTTTACGATATTGTTTGTCTTGGCAACTTGGAAACAAATTGCACCTTAACGAATCGAGGCGCATTCAGTGTACTAACACAGACGGGAAGGACTAGCATGGCCAAAACATTGTGGTACGCCCACCTTAGCTGAAGCACCAAGTTATTGCCTCTTACAATTGCTGAACAAGCATGAACTCTTGCGCAGGCGTGAAATTTTTGTAGCCATCTGGTTGATTCGTTCTCACTTGCCAACGCGTTCAGCTTCTCTCAGCTGCTCTAGTTGTAGAACAACTAAAAACGTAGTGACTATACTTTCAACATTCAACCAGACGGCTACTAGTCTGACTTCAGTGAAAAGTTTCTGCACCTAAATTAGGCATGGATATTCTAGATAGAATTCTTTGCTGAGCCCTGCATGTCCTATAAGTAGTTCAAATGGCTTAAACTTTTATGGATATACGAACCAAGTCACTTGTGCACATGTTAGCTACTATCCAAGGGGCGTCTTGCAAACCAAAAAATTAATTGCATTGGAGACCAGAGAAACTTGGAGGTTCTTGAGTAGCTCATTATCTATTACATAGTCGATACCCAAAGGCTGGTTATGGGGCATTCATTTGGTGGCGTTTTGGCTTCGGCATCAGCCGAGTGCACATCGACGGCTCAGCCGAGGACTTATTGCAGCTAAGTACAGGCGAAGAGTATTTTATGTGCGAATTTCGCAGCCAAAGAAACTATTTAAGAATTTTGCATAAAGCTTGGAATTCTACGGAGAGATTCAGGAATTGGGTACAGTTGAAGTTATCAAAGCGGCTTCCTCGACAACCAAAGTTACTACAGGACCGTCATTTATTGTTTTTGAGCATGTCGCGGACGGTCACTATTCCTACTATCGTACAGGATACCTCGACGTTGTTCTGCTCCAAAGCTCGTTCCCGCTCATTTGATATTCTAGGCCTTTCAGGTATAGCATCTTCGCCTCAGTGTATGGAGGTGATATGTGCAGCTCTGAGCTAAGGATATCATGTCTTCGCTCCCACTCCCGCACCATAGTCCACCAGCATGCCTTGCTGGCCTCAATATCCAACGCTGTGCTGTCTGCAAGAACTTTCACAGCCGAGCAGAGGTATGAGCCTTCCTCGGAACTGACTTGTGACTGCTTGAGCTACTTTTCCCAGCTGTAAATGTCATTAACAATAGAAAGATGCTTTGCACAGTTTGTTTCTGCTGGTTTGACTTCTTGTAATTCTGAAGGGATCAAACGCAAGTCCATCACGAAACGCATCAGCGCAGATAACAAGCTAAGTGGAATGTTAGCCTATATGCTTCCTAATACCGAGCAGGTTCCAAACTGGAAGAAATTTGATCTGCTCATCGTAACTCACGCTTTCCCAACGTCTTTCTGCCGATACTCGAGGTAGTGGCCGATTTCTGTAATTTCCTTTCTGGTCTTGTCTGTCTGGGCTCGCATAAATACAAAGGTCGGCTCAAGGATATCATCTGCCAACTGTCTGTGATGGGCTCGCATGCTCTCCAATAAGTCGTAAAACATGTACTCCACCGGGACTGCTCCTATGGAGCATTGTTAACACTATGTTCTAGCACTTTATATTCCCCTTTTGGGGAGTTCCAAACTTACTGTTTGGCAATGCATCTCCCCGAGCCAATGGCATGAGCTTCTCGTTGTATGCCTTGCCCTCGTCAAATGACATATGTTCAAGCTGGTCTACAATCGGGAAAACGATGTCAACGCTAGTTCCTGAAAAGAAAAACCACTCATTCTACTGCAAGGGGTGAGTCAAAGAAGTACCGTCGATTAAGAACAATATAGTGAGAAGGCGACAGGCAAAGTGAATGCGATCATCTTTAGCCAGCGGGTAATACAGGCAAGTGACGCGGGAAAACCCTGCGTTTACGAACGCCTGTCGAGCCTTGTCATTTCGAAATGGCCAATTCTCTAAAAACCATGCATCCACATCTTGAGTGACGTGATCAACTAAATGGCGATAGTCTGCTGCCCATGATGATGGAGGTATCGTTCGCGCCGAGTTTCGTGGCCAGGCGCTGAATAAGGTCTTGTACACAGGTAGCACGGGACCTGTGGTTGATTTAGAGCTGCCGTTAACCACAGCAACAGCCTTGGGGTGGCTCTCGTTGATGTATTCGGTATGCTTGACACCATTTGTAGCCAAAGACAGGTTGGAATGGCCGTTTGGCTAGACGGTTATTTAACAGCAACCTAATAAGACCCAAAAGTAGAAACGAAATACCAGGCGGAGTGAAGATGCAGTTACTGGCGTCGCATTGCAGTATAGGTTGCTGTCATTTAAATGTCCGGTACTCGGGTTGTCAGCCATGCCCACCCCCCAGAGCGTCACTGCCTGGCGTCCTTGGCTTCGGCGATCGTAAGCAGTTGAACTGCAAAATGGGAGGCTGTATGGAAGGCTTCCGAAAGGGGTTGGTTTCCCGATGTGAGATTCAAGCCGGCCATGGATCAATCCATGAGAGTTGGGGGCTTACAGGAAATTGTGCGGAGCCTAGCCTACTTGGGTAAATTTTGCAGATAATTTTGGAATCCCCTTGATGCATATCAGGGCAAACCGGAGGTCTCGTGTCTCGCCTGACCATACTCCGGACACATCCCACCATTATTTTCCCAAATTTGTCTCCAAACATTGGTACATCTGGACAGCAGAAACTTCCTACCCAGACAGGACACATGGGCAAAATGGCGTACCCTGAAAATGTTGGCATTAAAGCCATGGAGATTTACATTCCCAGCCAGGTACGTCTATACGAGCATACCTTTATCCATAGTGGCGAAGCGAAACCAATAACTCATGGACAAACAAGTGTCTCGACCAAACACTATTTGAGCGAGCCCAGGGTGTCTCAGCTGGCAAATACACTATCGGCCTTGGCCTCAAGTCGATGAACTTTTGCACCGACAGGGAAGGTGAGCTGGTATTCTAGAGTATCCTCGTGTGTGCCAGCTGACGAGATACAGACGTCTGCTCCCTTGCTTTAACGGCAGTGGCCTCACTTCTTCGCAAGTACGATATAGACCCAAAGTCCATCGGCCGGCTCGAAGTTGGCACCGAGTCCCTAATTGATAAAGCGAAATCCGTCAAGACTGTCTTGACTCTGTTGTTCGAACCTAGCGGCAACACTAGTCTTGAGGGTGCTGACACTATCAACGCATGCTACGGTGGAACTAATGCCTTGTTCAATGCTGTCAACTGGGTAGAGTCTCGTGCCTGGGATGGTCGGGATGCCATCGTTGTCGCATCGGATATTGCGGTTTATGATCAGCCTTCTTCCCGGCCGACGGGTGGCGCGGGCTGTGTCGCCATTCTCGTTGGCCCAAATGCGCCTCTTTCCCTGGAACCATCTCTTCGCGGAACATTCGTGACGCATGGCTATGACTTTTATAAACCGAACCCCAAGTCTGAATATCCCTTGGTCAATGGACACGAGTCCATTAGGTGCTACCTCTCGGCCCTTGATGGATGTTATAGAGACCTGAAGCAGCGGAGGGACAAGGCCAAGATTCTTGCTAATGGACATGGTCCCAAGGACGATGCTAAACACTTGCTTGACCTCTTTGACTACATGGCCTTTCATACACCAAACTGCAAGTTGGTGAGCAAATCGTACGGCCGGTTACTGTATAACGATGCACTTCATTCCAATGACGATAGCATCTGGAGTTCTGTATCGGCCGAGCTACGCAACTTGACTTATGACGAATCCCTGCGTAGCAAAGAGCTAGAGAAGGCATTTGTGGCACTAAGTAAGAAGCGATACGTTGCCCGGGTTGAGCCGTGCATCGTCGCACCTAGCAGGTGCGGCAACATGTATACAGCGAGCTTGTACTGCTCTCTCATCAGCTTGATAAGTAACATCGATGTCAAGGATGCTATTGGCAAGACGATTGGGCTGTTCAGTTATGGAAGTGGCATTGCGAGCACTCTCTTCGGTATCAAGGTTACTGGCGACCTTAGCCAGATGGTGCAAAAGATCGATCTCATGCGCAGGCTGGATCAGCGCCACATTGCCACACCGGATGAGTTCGATGCGGTAAGTCCCTACGATAGTTTCTTTGAGAATTTTCAATTGCTGAATGGTTTTTGCAGGCTTGCGCACTAAGAGAAAAAGCCTACGGCGCCAAAGACTTCGTCCCGGTCGGTGACATATCCAACTTTGCTGCTGACACATACTATTTGGAGGGTATTGATGAAATGTTCCGAAGGACGTATGCTATCAAAAAATAGAGCTAAGGTTCCGTTTTGAACATCGTCCATGCAGGAACAAGCTGAGCAGGTCTCTTAGGATATATGAGCTGAGCAATGGACTAGTCCTTGTATTGAGAGCTAGCCCTCACACTAAGTGGCTGGAGTTATATGTAACTTATCTTATTTGATCCTTTAATGTCGAACTCTCTGTACTCGCAACTTTTTTATCTTGGCCAGTTTGGTTTGCGCTGCACAACAGGCAATAACAATTTTCAATCAAGTTTTCTAAAGAGCAAGAATCCTACAGGCGGCTGCACGGAACCCCTTTTCGTAGTATTAGCTCTGCCTACTTTGAGTAGGTTGGAGAGGCAGATGTTCCGGGCCACCTGGTCTATTCGCGAATTCAATATATTCGTAACTAGCCTAGAACACATACATAGCTGCACAAAATAAGTTGTGTCCAGTGGTCCATATGTCTGATTCAGTTCCAACTTCTATTTGCAACAATAATATAACTCGGACCCGGCAATTCTTGCGCGCAAATGCCCAATGTGGCTTACAACTAGATCTTCCTAACATCCCATCACTGCCTCAGTAGAGACCTTTTTCTTGGTTTACCGTTTAGTCAGCTTCATTAACAACTTTGGCTTTTGCCACAGCAGATGCATCTTTGATTCTCTGTTCCAGTCCAAGTTTTCGTTTAGCAGGACAAAGTCATTCTTATAAATGAGCCTGCAAATTGTAAGGTTCATTTCTAACCATGCCAGTCTAATTTGCCACGTCATCGTTAACTAGTGCTTCGTCGCTAGGCTCCTGGGTCTCATATAACAACTTACCCCCTCGTCCGAGGCAACTCCTAGGGCCACAAGAAAATGGCTTGCTAGCGTCGAGAATGTCAGTCGGCTCGCCCGTTAACCACCTGCAAGGCATGAAAGCCTCTGGTTTATCGAAATTGTCCGTGCTCATGCTCGCTGCGTAAGGATTTGTAGACACGATGGTCTGTTTCATTTTTCTTAGTAGACTTTGCTCTAGGATAAAGCGTCTTTGCGCTCATCATGCTGGAGAAGGAACTTACTCCTCCGGAAACATAGAACCCATCGACCATCTCAGCGGGATGCGGCACTTCTCGGGGCAAACCAAGAGGTAGCGGAGGGAATATTCGGAGTGCCTCAAGGCATACTGCGTGCAAATATTTGAGTTTGGCGACTGATGTGGCGTTGATGTCTTTATATGCGGGAAATGCCGAGAGGATCTCCTCCTCAAGCTGCTGTTTTACCGAGGCATTCTTACATATATAGTAGAAAACTACGGCAAGGGTAGTAGCGGTAGTCTCACTTCCAGCTATTTTATTATGCCATATTGTCAAGTTACTGATCAATGTGACTTCGTCTAGAAAGAATGCGGTCAACTTACACAAAGTCGGAGGCGTGGGCGGCCAGCTGGATGTCAGAGACCCTGGTGCGGCCCGAGAGGAGGTAACTCATGAAATCTTTTCGGGTAGTAGCCTCATTAATTCGTCTATCTAAGCGTCAGCGGAGGCGAGACATGACCAGAAATCCTGTGGGAACGGTGGGTATGGCAATGGTGGATTAATCGGTTGCCATTCGATACACACTTGTTAGTCAAATCAATGGTATACTTCTGATGTCTCATGGACGCTGCAACAAGCCGTCTCATCCAGGCAGGATTAAAAAACATCCAAAGTCTTCCCACCACAGGGAAACGTTTCCATGTGTCGGAGAGACTTGCTTGAGACATACTACCAAGGACATCGGTAATCCAAAAGTGCGTCTTGCCTGTGAACGGTATTAGGTAAATTATACTTGACGGATGAGGGAAATGTTACCAGACTCAATGCCATGAAAGTCATTACCGAAAGCCGGCTTTCCGATGACTTCTAGGACAAATGAGTTAATAAGCGATCAAACTGAGACCCCAGTGCCGGTCATTTAGTATCGAAGGACGAACCAAAAGTGAGCAGGTTGAACCAATAGGTCAAATCTACGACACTCTCTTTGCCTAAAATTTCCACGAATCGATCGATTGTCTTACCAACCAGATCCTCTTGCTCTTTGAGAGACATGTCGGAAAATGCGCGGGCCAGAAATTTTCGCATCTGGCGATGATTATCTGGATCCCGCTCGCTGACAATAGAATGTGCCTCGTCTGCAAAATTACCTCCATCATAAAAATCGCTCTTCATCAAGCAGTTTGAGGAGCCTTTGCGTACACCGTATATATCTTGCCACGATCTGGCACTATTAATTAAAACTTCATTCGGAGATATACGAACCGCAGGGCCTGGAGCATTTTATGACATGACGTCAGTCTCGAAGTTGATACACTCATTCCAAGCAGTCAATTACTTACCATATTTCTCATGCAATCTCAGAATATCCCAGGGCTGTCGGCCACCCAAATAACTGCCGCTATAAGAGAACTATTATTGATGTTGTAATCGTTGTTCGCCGTAATAATGGAAGGGCAAGAGCAGGTTGGCCATCTTTACATTGGTTATGGCTGCTAATTTTGGACCCGGGAACTTGGATAAGGGATGAAAGAATATTTGGTATATACTGAATGCAATGAACCCGGAGAGAGACTACAAACACGTTAGTAGGATGTAGAGACTTGTATCGGCTTAAACTGACCGCGACCAGGCTCACCCACACAACATTTGACCACCAGACTCTTCGATTGCCCACCACACCAGTAACATGAAAGTATCCATTTGGCTGCAAATGTTTCCCTTTCCTACACCTTCCAAAGTTACGCAATCCCGCAAAATGCTGGTCCTGCGGATCTCAGTCTTGGAGCTGCTACAAATACTGGCATGTTGGCCAGGCATTGCTTGCATGCATGCATTCATGCTGTCCGCCATCTCCAGTGGGCAGACCATGTCATCGCACTGGCGGCCGAGGGCACCGTCGCACAACAAGGCACATTTGACGAACTCGTGGCAAACCAACAATACATCTACAGCCTCGGAGTTCACGACAACCAGTCCTCCGGGAGCACTTGTACACGTGGAAAACCATTGACCTCACCCACAACAGCCCAGGCATCCACGGTAGTTGTGCCTGTCGCGCCCGCAGAAGTCGATGAAGCAGAACAACCCGACTCACCTCGCTCCATGGGCGACATGGCAGTCTTTGCCCACTACTTCAAGAGCGTGGGTGCCTTTTGGGTGTTTGCCTTCCTGCTATTGGGCTGGATCTGCGGATTTCTTACCAACTTTTCCACCGTCTGGCTGGAATTCTGGAGTGCCGACGCCACTTCAGCAAACCCCAACCGAGCGACCCCGTTTTATGTCGGCATTTATTCGCTTCTCCAGTGCCTGGGAATTGCGTCAGTTGTTGGTGTGAACGGAATCGGCATGCTGATCATCATCAAGCTGTCTGGCGCGAGGCTGCACAAGGCGGCCATACGGACAGTCGGTAGTGCACCGCTCCGGTTCTTTACGAGCACTGACACTGGTGTCATGACGAATTACTTTTCGCAGGACATGACTCTCATCGACAATGAGCTGCCCCTTGCCTTGGTCAATACTAATGTCATGGTGTGGATTGTCATAGGTTCTGCTGCCGTTGCCGCTACCTCATCAGCCTATGTCCTCATTTCATACCCCAGCCGTTTATTGCTGGTCTTGTCTACGTAATCCAGAAGTTCTATCTTCGAACCTCTCGACAACTTCGTCTCTTGTGTCTAGAAATAAAGAGTTCGCTCTAGTAAGAACTGATTCTACCTCCTTCTCATCTTGTTCACAGTCAAGAATTGTTGGTAGATGACTGACATTTTTGTGTTGGGCGCAGCACCAACTTCATCGACACAATCAAGGGCGTTGTCACATTACGTGCGTTTGAATGGACGGAGGACGCCAGAGCGAAAAACGACACGATTTTGAACACGTCACAGCGCCCTTCCTTTCTGCTGCGCATGGTGCAGCGCTGGCTGACCCTCGTGTTGGGCATGGTTGTTGCGGCACTGGCAATTCTCGTTGTGGTGCTTGCCACACAATTGCGTACGCAGTCGGGCTTCGCCGGTGCTAGCATGGTCTCCATCATGACCTTTGGCAAGTTCATTGCCGCCATCATCCAGAACTACACGCTGCTGGAGACGTCGATGGGCGCTGTTACCCGGTTGAAGACATTCAGCGAGTCCACACCTGTCGAAGATCCCCCAGGTGAGCACACTGCGCCTCCCTCATCTTGGCCAGATAGGGGTGTCATTGAAATACGAGATGTCTCCGCATCTCATGCGTAAGTACTCTCGATCAGACGGCTCAAGAAAAAGTGTGTATGCGCTAACATTTCGCTTGAAGTGGTGTTGAAACAAAAGAGGGCGACGGAAACCTCGCTCTCCGGGGTCTCACGATGAAGATTGAAGCCGGTCGAAAGGTGGCCTTGTGTGGGCGAACAGGAAGGCAAGTTCATCATTAGCATCTTCTTTTTGCAAAACCTGTACAGAGACTAAACGTAACTTTGTGCAGTGGGAAATCGTCCATCACTCTGCTTCTCCTGGGCCTGCTGGACCCGATCCCGTCCTCCAAGTACACCCTCTCCATAGACGGTCTTCCTTTGGACACCCTCGATCGCGCTGCTCTACGCGACCGACTTATTTCAGTTCCTCAAGATCCAGTCTTTTTCCCTGACGGCACTTCATTCAAGGGCAACCTGGATTCAACAGACACCGCCACCGATGCCGACTGCCAGGCTGCGCTCGAGAAAGGAGGGTTGTGGGACTTTGTGCTAGAGCAGGGTGGCTTAACGGCGGGACTGACGGCCGATTCTCTCAGTCAAGGCTACAAGCAGCTTTTCAGCCTTGCCCGGACCATTATTCGATGACGCATGGCCTTGAAAGAATTGACACGCGATGTGGGCAAGTCCTATTTGCAGGCTCAGTGCGCTGAAGCATCCGAGGCTGAAATCGACACCATCTCAGCAACACAGCCGCCCGTGAAAAAGGGCGGCGTGCTCATCCTGGATGAATTCAGCAGTAGCTTGGATGTTGATACCGACAAGTTGATGCAGGAGGTTGTTCTGCACGAGTTTGACGGGTATACGGTAATAATGGTAAGCCATCGACTTGAGATAACCATGCGCTTCGATCAAGTGGTTGTCCTGGACAGAGGGTCTGTGGTTGAGCAGGGAGTGCCGACTGTTTTGGCGCAGCAGAAAAGGAGCTACTTCAGAGACTGATACATGGTAGGGAAGGGGGAGTAAGCATTGATATATCCCCTCCAGACATGGAGACTGCTAGACTTTGAGACGTCATTGATACCTACGTAAATATCAACAATGCTAGTCTATATTTGGCAATCTCCATTGAAGACATCGACAATCGAGCCAAGGCTGCGCTGGCCACTAATGCCATAGTAACGGGACGCGTTTTATTTTGTTGGTATCTTCTAGCACTGTGCTTCATGTATTAATTTGTTCAACCACTAATCAATTTTGTGTTTTGTTGACACTGCACATGTGACGTTGATGGTGTAAACACCCACACCCCCAACCCAGCCGTAGCATAGCGGTCAAGACCAATTAAAATGTGCTGGTACATTATATTACGTAGCTGTATGGAAGATAAAATTATTCAAGGCTTCTCAATAGGTCAAGTACCCTTTTGTAGAAGGGGCAGTTTTCCACTGGTGCCTTTTATGTTCATAAAAATAACAAGGTGTAGGGTATGCGCATTCTCCCGTCTTAACGCGTACCAGCTAAAGGCCAAGCGAACCCAAATTGGCCCTTCATGACCCAGGCAGCTCCAAGTACCAAGGTCGATGTGATTGCGACACTGGCGAATGCCAGCTGAGGGTTGGACCACTTTCCTTGGGCGCGTCGCGTACCAACGACCGACATCTTGCTAGCTTGTTGCGACCCGATGGTGTCGGCATAGCTCTTAATCTGTGGGGGGGGGGACAGTTAGGGTACAAGCCTTTTCACACGCCTTGTTAATCTCCGCGAAGTTGGGATCCGCAGGGTCGTTCTTCTGTTGGATCCGTATACTGTAACGGCGGAAAATGGCACAAACAACACTAATGTCTCTGCTGGACTCGATTATTAACTGGAAAGCATCGCCCTTGGGGACTTTGATGTTGCCCTGGAACATGGCCGGATTGCGGAAGCATAGCTCAAAAGTAGCCATAGCCATGGACTGAGGAATGGCACAAAAGTTGAAGACGCTTTGGTCGTGCAGGCACTTTAGATAGGAGAAGCAGTCGCAGGTATGCCGCAAAGCATTAAGGACCATCTCGGAACTGCAGTTTAAAGCAGCGTCAAGATATTCTGGCTTGAATAAGTCTTCAAACTTGTCGACATGCTTGGACCAAATCTCCTCAGGCCAGAAGCAGCGGTTGTCGTCGAAATCCTCACGCACATCCCGGGTGATATTGTTCTTCTGCAGCAGCAGACCCATTGATTTGTAGAGCTGCGCGTTCTCTACCAATCTTACGTTGCCCATGTTAGCCTCGACAATGAGACGGGTCAGATCTTCACCCACCACACCGGCAACGTACCAGCAGTAGAGGTTGTACGCCTCGAGGGTCTTGATCTTTACGTCCCCTAAGGCAGCTTTTCGCACGAAATCAGCCATGCCATTGCCCATTTAAGAGGTGATGTCCTTGATGATTGCTTGGTAGGCGGGCTTTATCTTCTTAAATTCAGTAATGACGTTGTGGAACTACACCAGCAGTTCCCGATCCTTTTCTTCAGGCCGGTTGCCCGTAAAAGTCCAACCATCTTGATCGAGAAAGTTGTGGAAATCTCGCAGGAGGGGCTCTTTTGTGTTGAGGGAGATAGACGTATCGTCTTCGATGGTGTCTAGGCTACGAAGTACCAAATAGAACACACATATAGGTAATCGTAGCTCGGGGTGTAGTTCCTTGATGACAGGGCTAAAGCTACGACTGGTCTGGTCTAGGAACTTGTAGCAGATTTTGGCTGTTGTCTTGATTGTCTTCGTCTGTCTTGTGAAGGGGATTATGCCAAAGCTTCCTACGTCCATGCAATTAATCACAGGTCAGCAGGCTCGGCATATGGATAGACAGCGTCGATAATGGGACAGAATCTCGAGAATTCTGAGGGAGGGTTAAAGCCAACCATTGAATTATCATCCGCAGCTAGTGTGGATAACAAGCAAAGTAAATGGCTTGTGATACGAGACCCATGGTGACGGCGCGCAGGAACACTGATGGGGCAAGAGATGACGCAAAGGACGATTTTGAGGCGGCTTATGTTGTGCGTGCGGCCACAAAATGAAAAGCTATTGCGATACAGGCTCCATGGATGGGGTAAAGTCAAGGTTCTGCTGCGAGAAGGAGACGGGGTTGTCAGGGTCCATCCAGATTGGAGCTGATGACTAAGTGGCCTGGCCCTGAATGATAATTGATCACTTTCTCTGGTCAGTGCTCTCTCGAGGACCTTATTTGCCGAGGGTTTACTGACATGAATTTAATCCCCCAAGCCCCTTTTTCGACTACGGAGCAACTTGTGCTTAGGGCGGCGGCACAAATGTTCCCATAATGTTCTAGACACTAGTCTCGTTTTAACAATTCCTTGAGTTCTCCCCGCACTCTTTGCGGGGTCCTCTTGCGTACAAGTCGGCAATTTCCTATTCAGGCAGGTGTTAACGCTTGTGGGCCGCTTACGGAAGAGCGCTAAACCGTTGACCTCATTCGACACGTATAGGGCCACATGTGGGGCTTGTGCTGATTTTGGACAAACAAGACCCATAGCGGGTTCGACGGCAAGACCAGGAAAGGATTTGGGCATGGAACGGCTCTGTTCCAGACCTGATAGAGTGCTGCGCACATACGTTGATCCATGGCCAGGTCAAAATGCGTCCTGGTGCGCAGGCAATATTTGCCTGGGACGGAGACCTAATCTATGGTCAGCTTGACAACCTGTCAACACGCCTGGCACACCACTTGTTACACCTTGGTGTTGGTCCTGGAACCTTGGTGCCACTATGCTTTGAGAAATCCATGTAGGTATCTGCTTGTATCCTTGCCGTGCTCAAGGCTGGCGGGGCATTTCTCATGTTAGATCCTACCCATCCAGAGTCCCGACTGTCATCAGTTATACACCAGGCCGATGCTGCGGTGGTACTCTTGTCGACTCTACACCTTCCCCTGATCTCCCGATTGGCGAGGCAGGCAGTTGCTGTTGGTCCTCAGCTAATTCCTAATACTCCTTCTGACAACTCGACTTGACCTCATATGAATCCGTCGTCACCAATGTACGTGGTATTTACATCCGGTAGCACTAGTATTTCCAAGGGCGTTATCGTGTCTCACGCAGCTTTTCTCTCCAACAAAACCTATCAAGAAGAGCAATTTGGGTTTCAACCTAGTTCTCGAATTTACGACTGTACTAACCACGTCTTTCATAAGTTTATATATTATACGGTTATGGGTCTTATTAAAGGTGGATCAAACAAAGGCAGCTATTCTATACCTGACAATATCTGTTTCTCGGCTGCTTGAACCTGCTCAGCTACCGCTTGTTAAAACCGCCGTCAGCGAATTGAGCTAGGCGAGGTGGAATACTAAGTTCGAAAATGCTTACTGGACGCCAAACGAGCAGAGCAGATTGCAGCCGAAGTCATTGTACCTACCGGTGAAGATGCTAGTCCATTACTAGCAGTCTTTGTCTCCAATATAACCATGGTTGAATCGACGAACGATGCTTTTTCTCTTTCTACACTTGTAATCTCTGACGAAGAGGAAGATAAGTTGGCTGAGAATCTACCCAGCCACATGGTGCCTTTCATCATCTTCACGTTACCCCGTCTCCTCATAACAGCAACGGGAAACTCAATCGTAAAAGTCTAAGCGAAATGACTAAAGTCCTCTGAACACAGCAGCTCGAAAAACTTTGCAGTTAAGGTCCGGGTAAGATGCGGATGCCTGTACGAGCCGAGGAAAGGGAGCTGCAGAGTCTGTGGGCTCGGGTGCTCAACATTAAGGCCTCGACGATTGGTCTTGATAGCAGGTTCTTCCGGTTAGCCGGCGACTCAATTACTACCATGAGACTGGTATCTGAATGTCGCAAGAAGGGTCTTTGTCTATCGGTGTCTGATGTCTTCCGACACCCGAAGCTCATTGCCATGGCTCCATGTGTTCAATGTATTGGTGAGGGACAATTGCGCTCAGATGAAGACCAGCTGCTACCATTCTCGTTTCTAGGAGATGTATTCACCACCCTAAGCAATATTGATATAATTTCCATATCGAAGATGCGTACCCTTGCACACCTTTACAAGAAGGCTTATTTGTATTAACAAGCAAGGATCAAGTAAGTTACACACTCTAATCCGTACTAAATATCTCACCTGAAGCAGTTGCGAGGACATTCATGTTAGCATAGGAGCGGGCTACTAAGACCTTTGCCATCCTCCGCACTAGCATTGTTTAGCACTCAAGCCTGGGTCTTCTCCAGGTGGTTACGAAACGGCCGATTGATTGGATGCACAAAGACAACTTTGACAGTTCTATTGAAGAAGATATATCAACGCCGATGGCTCTTGGACAGCCTTTGGCGCTTTTTGCGATAATAAACGACAGTAGCAATGGGACCAAATGGTTTGTGTGGACCTTGCACCATGCAGTTTAAGACGGATTTTCTCTTCATTTGGTTCTCGACTTGGTTAGCGACGTCTACCGTGGCAATCAACACACAGGCTTGACGGATTTTAAGTTATTTATACATTACATCATGTAACATTGAGGTAGTTTCAGCAAGAAATACTGGACGTCACAGTTCTCACAGTACGAATCCACGGCGTTTCCGCCTCTACCGTCGCACGTACGCGAGCCAAGAGCAGACTCCGCCATTGAACGGTTTTATGTGCTTCCAACATCAAAAAATTCGGAATTCACAATGGCCACGGCGCCTGGGCTATTATCGCTTAAAGTTATACGGGCTCAACAGACGTAATGTTTGGAGCTACTGTGTCTAGTCGTGGGGCTGATATGCCTGGTATTGAAAGAGTAACAGGGCCGACAATAGCTACTGTCCCCGCGAGACTTCGTAAGGAACCTCAAAAGAGGTTAATGAAGTACCTGCAGGATGTTTAAGAACAAGTATATATATTATTAATTAATAGTTATTGATTAATATTTGTAGGACAAGGCGCAGATCAAACGGATCGACTGATGTGACAAGGGCAGGGTAACTGGGCTTGGAACAAGAGGTTCAATTCAATCTATAATAATCGACTTTAGGTTATCAAAGGTCCTTGGTTTGGCACAAGGCCTTGAGGGACGGAAGGTCCCTATAAATACAAGAAGTCGGCGAGGGCTGTGTGCCTGAGGCAGCCCTCGCTTGTGACCGACTTCGGGCCTCGTGACCGTTGCCTTTGTTGTTGTGTAACCTTTGTTGGCCCAACGCTGTTGGGACCCACAGTCACGTGCCAGGCACTACAAAGCTTACTGCTACGCCTGTACACTTTAGCTACCTTTTCTCTCCTTGATACACACAGAAAAGTCTCTCTTTATTAGCTCTGTTGCAATACATGCTTGTCATTTGCACCCTCGAGCTCTTGTGACTTTGCTCGTAGACCCCTTCCGTGGTCCCTCACAAACGCCCCTTGTTGTGTGCCAAGCGTGTAACAACTGAGATGATTCCCTTTGAGCAAAGTGGTTTGCAGGGTATCGCCAAGCTTAGCCCCGAAGCCAAAAGAGCTTGTGATATCCAGACTTTATTAGTCGTTCAGCCCCCGGATGAGCTTCCAAATACATTATTTGGAGAATGACACGTAAAGTCAGACGATCAGAACTTTAGCATCTACGCCATCAATATAAGCTGCTATCTTGTCAAGGATGGTATCAGGCTCGAGGCTATCGACGATCTCCGAATCGTGGACCATTGGCAAATGAAGAAGTCCATTGACTAGTTCAGCTACAAAATGCAAAGGCTCGCTGTTCCAAGCCGGTTCGAAAGAATCAGTGATGTCATGGGCGTCACCACGCAGAACCAAGATATGATCTGGACCTGCAATAAGACCGCACTAAATGCAACGAGTCGCTGTATACGTGAATGAGTTCATGAACAAGTAGGGAAACACCCAAATTATTTTGCGGTATCTGCCTGGGACAGTAGCCTGACTTACCGTCAGCTCGATGACATGTCTCCACGCCTATCATTCTATCTGATATAGATTGGCATCAAACCCGGCAGCTTTATACCTCTCTGTTTTGAGAAGTTAATGTGGGTTTCTGTCAGCATGTTAGCCGTTCTAAAGACTGCGGGAGCTTTTGTGTTTTTGTACCCTACAAACCCGGAATCAAGACTCCGGTTCATCGTAAACGAGACAGACGCTACGGTATTATTGTCATCGATTTCAAATGCTTCTATAAGCTTGAAGCTATTTGATCCAAGAAATTATCTGCCACCAGAGGCATCACCAGCACGGGGGAGTTATCTTGGTATCATTTATGTCTGGTCAAATGCTTGTCACCCCGCACTGTGAGTTTTGCCTCTCGTTAGAGTAAATATTCTTCTAGTACCGGACGGCATCAAACCGCGTAGGATAACACAGACTTGCATGGTTACTGCAAAACGATCTTCCCACCCTTAATGAAGCCAAAAAGTTGCCTGCTAAATCGGCCCTTACGTACTCCGGACTATCGGCCTAGGACCTTTTGTGTCTGTCGCCCTTCTTTGTCACTAGCACCCTTTTCCAGCTCTGCTGCCGGCACTTTTCCGATATGGACATGGACCCCAAATGGGTTGACTACCAGAAATACAGCAGCCGCTACCACCATCAATACTGCATCTAAACCAATGAATAGTGGCTGGTCTCTGATCAATGTGCCATTCCAGCCACCGGTCAATTCGAGCGTACGGTAGATGCTGCGGATGTATATGGCAAGAAGTGAGATGAGCATGGCACCGAGGATCGCATAGTATAATTGCGGGATACCTAATTTGATGGAGCGCGTCACAAAATTGACGGCCAACAGTGCAAACACGGTCATGGTGAAGAGCTGGAAGCCAATACCAGCAACCATGATATATGTCCCCGGCCAAGTGTCGCCATCAACCCTACCTGTAGCAAAGGATGCTAAAGCACCGCCCACAGCCTGAATACTCGCGTGTCAGCATTTCATTCCGAGTACTTGCGCCTACACGGTCGAGCCGGAGCGCAGTCGCTGTTGGCATTCAATGGCTACGAAGATATCAGAAGACGGACAGGTCCAAGTACGCACCTGCACTACCAGTGAGATTACATCGCAGGTGCAGAAAACGATAGTATACATCCGTGCTGATAGCAAGCTTGATTTGCGTCCCATGACGATAATCAATTTACCCAGCAGGATGTACAGTGCGGCTGTAAAGAACGTCGGTCCGATGATCAATGTCGTAATCTGCGTCAAGAAGGCGTTTTGATTGTACGGGCAGCGGGATAGCCATGTGCGACCGGCCCATCCGATCGTCTCGGCTAGAAGAGTAAGAGACGTTAGTGCATACATGCTGGTATCTTCTTCATTCCAGGGAGTAGCAAAACGCACTCATTACACCGATCGCGAGGAGGCCCGCCGTCCACGACCTAAAACAGATGGCCTGCACGGAATGACCGAGAAATAAAATGCCAAAGAGAATACAAAACGTGATGCCCGCGGGTAGCCGCTCGGTGGAAGCCATTCTTCGAGTAGATTTGGGTAACAATTGTTGGGGTTTCGCACAGGCTCTGGAACAATAAAACTAGACATAATGACCGGAAAAGGATACCAGGACACCAGTAGTACTTGACAATTTTATCATGTAGTAGTTCTCAGTGCTTCTATTCGTTCCGGTTGCAATACAAAACTTTATCAAGGCCGGATGCAAAGGACTAAAAAGCCGTGTTTAAAGAAGACACTCATAGAGTTATCAGTCAGTCATAAGGACAAGTAAACAGGACCAACGCGAAGAAGTGTGTGGGATAAACTGCCGCGTCATTGCAATACCCATAGTTGTCAGCCTCAACCCACATCATATTAATCTAATTCGACCGTTTATCGAAAAGAAAGGATGTGCAAACGGGGGGCGGGCAAGATGGCCACCATTTGTGTCGGGTAATTGTCCGGTCTCAGATAGATGGAGCTTATTGTAGTAAGCAGGAGACGCAACCTGCGTACATTGCTTACTACCTGCAGAAATAGCTGTATGGCATGCGCTTTTTAATTCTTCACGGCCCACAGGGCCGCATGCAACCGGAGTTGTCACGTTGCAATCCATTCCATTCGGATGAATTCCGAGGTTGTGCACTGCCGTTTAAACGCCTGTCGTAATGCAGAGACCGCTCTCGTTGCTGACGGACCCTTTCGTATTTCTCGCCCCAAATTTATGGCGGCTGGCTTTACAGTATTGTGGCAGTCTGGTTACGATTACTACATGACGATCTTCTTTAGTATGTCCGGTCGCCCCCATGTAAATCTGGCCTATGAAAGACATTGGCCTGACTGGCTTGACATTATCGCTTCAACATCCGACATGGTATTTTGGTGTTCGTAAATAGAAACGCCGACAGTTTTGTCTTTTACGCCTTGTTTGAACCTGCTATGAAAACGGCACTGATATTTCCCACCGCAAGCCGTCTACGTTGGCACACATAAAATGACAGAGCCGGAACCGCAACGCACACGCTTCCGACTCCGCGCATGGCTGCCATGTTTCCTCATTCTTGTATTATCACTTCCTTTGGGCTACTACACGCGGAGCGAACCTTTTTCGGTTATCAATTGGGTTGCCAGCAACCTGGGAAGCCCTAGTCGGTTCATTCCCCTGCTTCTCATCGCGACGAACTGGAAAGGATTGCCATTCGGGTGGAGTGTAAGACCGGCATTCATACGACAGCAGCTCTGCCGATTTCGAGCCGAACCCAGCTAACTTGGATCTAAACCTAGGTTCGGGTAATTTCTGCTCTTGTCAGCCACCTTTTCGTCAACAAATTCCATAGTCATGGTCCCGAGAAACTGTTCCGCCATGTAGTCAGCCAGTCCCATGTGCCGCTGCTCGAGGTAGACTACAATTTTCACAAGTCGAATGCTACATTCTTCAGCGATCTTGATGTATCCCGTACCCATATGCTACATCTCTTTTCTCCGGCCATCCACAGTCTATGGAATAATGGAACCACCAGACTCGTCATGGATCCCTCCACGCCTGGCCAACCTGCGCGAGGGGGTGTGAAGATCGTCGTTGGTGCTGTGCAGACCAGCTTCAAGAGAGAGCTCAAAGCATATGGGACATACGAGATGTGGACGCGTGTACTAAGTTGGGATCGAAAATGGCTCTATCTCGTGACCTATTTTGTCGTTAAGGGGGCAGAAAATCTACCCAGACCGGGCAGTGATGGTTCTGGCCTTGCCGGTAGCAGTACCCAAGTATTCCCGAAAAAAAGAGATAACATAGTACTTGCCACTTCCATAACCAAGTTGGTATTCAAAATCGGTCGATTGACAGTCCACCCTGCTGTGGTGTTGGATGCGAGCAGCCTACTGCCACCTCGTCCTGGTGGTTGGACAAGTGGTGGTGATGATCCCGAAACTCTGTTGGCCAAACCTGCTGCACAAGACGCGGAAAGGACAACAGACGAGGAAACTGAGGCTTTGTGGGACTGGCGGCGCACGGAAAGAGAACGGCGAAGGGGGCTAGAACATGCACAGCATTTGGCAGCGCTAGATGATCTGTTACAAACGTTTAGTGGTGAGAAGGAAGACGTTCTCGGAAGATTTTGGTTGGGGTAATGTCTGGTGTAATTATGAAAACACATGGTCTCTTGGTGGGGCGAGTGTATGGTTCATGAACTCATTATAGAACAAATATTTCTTTCTCGCATCGTATCATTGTGTGGACGACGTAGTAATTTTGTGCTATCGAAGCAGAGATTTTGCAGCAGCGCGAGATGACCCTGTATATTCTCTTCAGCGGGCCCTGCCATTATTGGGCGGTCAAGAATGTCGGGTCAAGTTCTTTACAATGCCAGATGGCCAGATGTTTTACCGATTGATGTCTGGTTCATTTCACAGGGTGGAGCGCCTATCTCGTCGGACGTTGTAACTTGTGAATGTGGCCTAGAGTTTAAGTGAGGTTGAATGTGAAAGTTGGTTGTGAAAAAGGTCCATTCGTGATTGCCGGCCGACCTAACTCACATTACGGAGTAGCGTAATTGCAATACGTACATGTGTACTCCGGTACCAGGATGACCTGGTTGATTACTATGTCAACGGCAAAGTCGATACATGTGTACCAGGCATAGTAAGCCTTGGCGTCTCGTCAGCCGTCTCGATTTAGGCTCCGCGTACATATCATGTAACGCAATACGTAATAATCTCCCCACCAGAGCTGCTGGTGCAACTCACAATGAACAGACAACAGCCAGTGCTCTATTGCTGATTCGCAGGCTCTGGGTCCCCTTGTACGGCCTGCATGCGCCATGACTCATCCGGTGTCGTAAGTCCAATCGCAATCCTCCCTGTGCCGCGCAACTTGGATCTAGAAGCAGCTTGTTGAGGGCAAAGGACAAAAGCTTGGGCGGATGGCTCGTTCAAGTTTCATTGAGGCAGCGCCAGCATAGTCGTCGCCATGGCAAAGTGCTCCATTGAAACAGAGAACCGATTCGGTCCTGCTGCCGACTGTTATGGAGGGTTTGACTTTACACTATTATTTGAGGAGACAATCCTCACAATTATTCCTGCGACAATAGTACTGTTGCTCTTGCCGTTTCTCGTCGCTGATAAGCTCAAGAGCAATACCAAAGTTGCGCGGACATGGTCTCACAGTGTAAAGCTGGTAAGAGAGCTTCCATCTCGCATTAGCCAAACGTGTGAAACACTGACCGAATTATAGGCAACATGGGCTGTCCTGGAAGTTTCGTATTTCGTGCTATTGGGATTAAGTGTGCATCCACACAGTCCGAAGACGAGAGCATCTATCGCCGCCAATACACTGGTCCCTGTTCTGGGTCTTGGTTTGGCATTGCTGTCGCATTTGCATCATTTACGAAGCGTTCGCCCATCCACTGTTATCATTCTGTATCTTGGTTTGACCCTGATCTTTGATGTTGCTCGCTGCCGGACATTATGGGCACTTGTGGAGGGAGCGTCTACAGCCATAGCGTTTAGCGTCGCCGTCGGACTCAAGACACTCCTATTGTTGCTTGAGTCGAGAGAGAAGCACAACATTTTGCTTCCAGAGTACCAGAAGCTACCGCCAGAGTCGATCGCTAGCGAATTTAACCAATGGTTTGCCTGGTGGATCAATCCAGTCCTCCTCAGAGGATATAGACGACAACTCGAGCTAAAATCGCTGGACAATGTGGACCAGAACTTGCGAACAGGCGAGGAATACGAAAGCTTTTATCATCGCTGGGGTGTCTGTAAGTGGCCTTTTGAAGCAATCATGGTTCTAAATTTTGACTGGAAATTTTTCACCACCTCTCTAGGCAAGTTCAAAAGGCAACCTCGGGCGCTGCTGTTAGCCTGCATGCTACATAACAAAGCTCTCCTGCTCAAGGGATTGATACCTCGTGCCTGTCAGACTGGGTTCACATTTGCACAGCCCTTTCTCATCGAGCGCTTAATATCCTACATTCAAAGTCCAGAGTTGACAGAACGACCGGCATTTGGCACCGGCCTCATCATCTCGTATGCCATCGTGTACACTGGTATTGCCGTATCAACGGCCCTAACCCAGCACTGGACTCTCCAACTCATCGCCAAAATGCGAGCCGACCTCATCGATGTTATTTATCGCCACACTCTCAAAGTTCGCTCGACTTCTTTACAGGACGCCGACTCTGTCACATTGATGAGTGCTGATGTGGAGAGGATCGTGACGGGCTTTAGGACTATGCATGAGCTATGGGCGTCGCCCATTGAAGTTGGCCTTGTTCTATGGTTGTTATACGCACAACTTGGTCTCGCTCTTGTGGGACCTGCTGGTACCGTCATCATCTGTGCTTCTTTGGGCGCCGTGGTGGCCTCTGGCTCTCCGGTAGCCCAGAAAGCCTGGCTCGACTCTATCCAGATTCGCTTGGCAGCCACGGCGTCGATGCTCAACGTCATGAAAGCCGTCAAGATGACTGGACTTGCTGATAAACTGGCTAAAACAATCACCAATATTCGTGAACGGGAGGTTCAGGTTTCATTTGGGTATAGACTCGTGTTGCTCAAGATAGTTTCTATTTCTTACTTGAGTATTGCTCTATCTCCGGTCGGCGCCTTCGGTATCTACATCTTGTTACAGCGATATATGGGTTACAACATCTTGGATGTCACCAAGGCTATAACGACGCTAACCCTCTTGCAGCTTATGATTGCTCCCATGTCGCTTTTTGTGGAAGGGCTAGGTGGCATTATGGGTGCCGTCGGATGCTTCCAACGAATTCAGCAATATTTGAACACCGACATCCGTGTTGATAACAGGACCTTCAACCAGTTCTATCATCGAGATGCCATTCAATCGAAATCACCCATGCCGACAACAAGTTCCAGCAGAACAGGTTCCCTAAACGAAACTATTGTTACTGACAATGCCAAAAGCCTGTCCCACCACGAGAAGAAAGAGGTGCCGTCCAGTAAAACTTACGAACTGGAGGAACTTGCTGAAACGACACGGTTGGCCACTCCCCAAGAAAGCGCATTTGCAATAAGACTTCAGCATGTTTCCGCCCGATGGAAGGACCATCGATCATGCATCTTGCATGATTTAAGCCTCGACATTCCTCTTGGCAAACTGACAATGGTCGTTGGCCCTGTTGGTAGTGGCAAATCTACCCTCCTTCATACATTATTGGGCGAAACACTTGTCTCAACTGGTTCCATCATTTCAGCCTTTCCAGATGCCGCCTTCTGTACGCAGTCATCTTGGATTATGAATGCCACCCTCCAGAAGAATATTCTTGGATCTCTACCTCTTGATCCAGACTGGTATTCAACCGTGTTAAATGCCTGTGCTCTTTCTCACGACATAGATCAATTCCCACAAGGTGACAACATGCTCGTAGGGAGTAATGGTATCAGTCTCAGCGGCGGACAACAAATGCGTCTTACTCTTGCTAGAGCCTTGTACTCTCGCAAGCAAATGGTGATAATGGATGATGTCCTCAGTGGGCTTGATGCCACAACTGAAAAGCTGGTGTTTGCATCTGTCTTCTCCGAATCCGGACTGCTACGACGTCATAAAATGACTGCAGTTCTGGCAACGAATTCTGGTCATCGCTTAGCCGAAGCAGATCTGATCGTGGCACTCGGTTCAGATGGTACCGTCGCTCAACTGGGAACCTATGATGAGTTATCAAGTGCCGATGGATACGTGTCAAACCTTCAAATTCAGGGTCGTCAAGATGATAGCATGCAAAACAGCGGACTATACCTCCCAACTGAGGCTGTTCGGGAAGCTCTGTCCAAAGCACTCCCGGAAATCAATGCCGCTGACGCTTCCATTAGCGATCTGGATACATACAAGTATTACATTGAGTGCTTTGGATGGATCAGATGGTCAATATTTGTTGTGATTTGTGCCATGTTTGCATTCTTCTCCACATTCCCACAGGTGTGGTTGAAGTGGTGGGCAGCAGACAACATGCTGTATCCAAACACAAACGCTGTTTATTACTGGGGTATATATCTTCTTCTTGGCGTTTTGACTGTCGTTAGTCTTGGATCTGCTGCCGGGTAAGTTGTTAAAGGGCCGCACTATACGAAGACGAATATTTAATGATTTATTGTGTATTAGGTTCCTCATCACGAGCTTAGCTCCTCGCGTTGCGCTGACTCTACACAAACGCCTCCTTTCTACCGTAATCAATGCTCCAATGTCTCTATTTTACACTTCGGATACTGGCTCTATTACCAACAGATTCAATCAGGATATGGAGCTTATTGACATGGATCTTCCTTTGTCATTGATCAACACAGTCGTTATGATATTCGTTCTCATTGCGCGAGCCATCTTTATCGCCGCTACTGGCAAATACATTGGAGCCGCACTTTTTTTCTGTGTCCTGGCTGTGTATGTCCTCCAGAGCTTCTACCTGCGAACGTCGCGCACATTACGGCTGCTAGACATTGAATCCAGGTCTATCCTCCTCGCGCACTTCCTTGAAACTCTGGGTGGCCTGATCGTACTCAGGGCATTCAACTGGGATCAGTACTTTATTGAGCGTAACAACGAGCTTATTGACATTGTTCAAAGGCCATTTTACCTCTTGTTGAGTGTTCAGAGATGGCTTAGTCTTGTTCTGGACCTTTTGGTTGGTGGCATAGCCATAGTTCTCGCCACTATTGCTGTGCAGGCACGAGGATTGGATGTCGGATTACTAGGTTTGGCTTTGGTTAGCATTGTTGGCTTCAGCGCTGGTCTAAAACAACTCATCATTCACTGGACTATGCTTGAAACATCAGCAGGTGCTATAACCCGAGTCAAGTCGTTTGTTTCCACCGTCGGATGCGAGAACCTTCCCGCCGAGCGAGTAGCCGTCTCTGAGAGTTGGCCGCAGTTTGGATCTGTGGAATACCGTAACGTAATGGCCTCATATGGAAAGGGATCTGGGCCCGTCCTCAAAGACGTGTCTCTTACCATCGAGCCTGGTCAACATATAGGCATTTGTGGTCGCAGCGGAAGCGGCAAGAGTTCTTTGATAGCTTGTCTTTTTCGCCTTTTAGAACTAGACGACGGTTCTATTCATGTCGATGGCGTGGATATATCAACAATTCCGCGGCAGCAAGTACGAGAGCGACTGATCGCCCTACCGCAAGATGCGTATATCCTCCCTGGAACAGTTCGTTTCAACGTTGACCCTACTGGTGATAATGACGACGCGAGTATCATACAGGCGCTCGAGAAAGTTGGGCTGTGGAAACTGCTCTGCATTGACGAGGTTGGTGGTTTGGATGGGAAATTACCGCAGGATCTACTCTCACATGGTCAGCGTCAACTGATGTGTCTAGCACGGGCAATGATGCAGCGCTCTTCTATTCTTGTCTTGGACGAGGCAACGGCTGCCGTTGACAGTGAGACGGAGGCACTCATACAGCACATTATCCAAGAGCGCTTTGAGAGCTATACTATCATCGCTGTTGCACATCGTCTGGACACAATCCGGGAGTTTGACCGCGTCGCAGTCATGGATGCCGGCTCCATAGTAGAATGGGGAGATCCAGTCACATTATTGCGGCGAGAAAGTGCTTTCCGTACACTTTACAACGATATGAAGGGCATTGCGGGACCCTGAATGAAGGTTCCTCTACCTCGATACAGTACACTTCAAGTTAATCGTATCATACCAAATTCACATATTTCCAGATCCAGACGTAATCAATCAGCATGACCCCGCCGTGAAAGATTCCAGAACATACACATGTAGCAATAAAGCAGGCCATGGAGTGAGTTCTCGCGCCACTAAGATGAGCGAACCCAGTGCCAACGGGAATTTGCGAGAAACGGGCCGTTAGCGACTCTGGGGCAGAAACTCGAGCCAGGGACCATTTTTCTGTCCTGCAATGTGCTCACGCAGCTGATACTCATTCTCAGGTTGTCTACCTCGGCAGCTTGCTCTTGCTCCTGGCTTGCCTCGACCAATCCGCCCTAACTCTCCTGGAGCAAAACGAAAGTCTCCTCGGCGGAGGATGGTCCCAATGGTGATGGCAATTTCATGGTAAGCAAGGCTTTTACCAAGACAAGACCGCGTTCCGAGTGAGAACGGATTGAAGGCGGCACGGGCCCGCTCGATGCTGTCTCCGGAGCCATCGTCCTCGATCCAACGCTCTGGTCGGTAGACAAACGGATCAGCGTAGCAGCGACCATCATGATGGATCGCGTAAATGCCTACACCAGTATTGCAACCGGGTCCTATGCGGCTTCCGTCCACGAGGAGGCCATTTGGAGCGACTACCTCTCGACCGAGCACGGCACCGTTTGGCGGTGACATGCGCATTGCCTCATCTATACAAGCGCGCAGATATATACACGATTGGAAGGCTGCTTCGGAACTTGCGCGCACCTCCGCTGCCAGTCGATTGTATGCGGATTTATTGTCAGCCAAATAGAAAAGGACAGATGCGATGGCAGTCGACGACGTCTCAGACCCAGCCACGATGAGGGTGACGCTCTCGGATGCCAGCTCCTCTTCCCCAAAACTCCTTCCTGTCTTAGAGTCTCGAGCTGAAGAAAGTGCCTGGAACACATCGCCACCAGCTCCTCCTTCAATGGCGTCTGGGCTAGGCTCCTGTTCGTCGTGTTGAATGCCGCTGAGCTCCAGCTTTATCCCTCGCTGGATGCGTTCCCGCACGCAGCGCACCACGAATTTCAAGAAGCGATAACGCGCAATGATGGCGTCACGGAAGAAGTAGCGGTCCATGTTAAACGAAGAAAGCCAGGGAAGAATGACTAGAACCGACATGCGTACATTGGACTTGGAAATAGCCTCAGGGACATATCGAAATCGTTCAGAACCGAGCAGGTTGTAATACGCACTAAACACAATGTCAGACATGATGTCGAACGTCAACCAATTGCACCAACGGCCCATATCCAAAGAGGCACTGAATTGGCCAGCCGCAAGGGTTTCCGGATATAGTATATCGCAAAGTTTGTTCACGTGTACTTTAATGCGGTCTTCGTAGCCTCGCTGTGCCTTCTCTGACACGGTTTGAGAAACTATACGTCGTCTGCGTAAATGGTCCTTTCTATCGCGTGACGTGAACGAACTGGGCGTCTTGTGTTCTAATGGTACGTAGTGCTTGCTCTTTATAACACATGAAGAGGAGCCAATCCCATAGATGTCTTGGAGTCCCGCTGCTGAACAAACCAAGACCAAGTTGGGGCCATATCGAACGAAGTCACCTATTGACCAGAATACTAGTTACCAACTGCAGCTACCAATGTAGGAAGTTACCAGGAAGCACTTACCATATTTTTGATGATCCTCCCATATTTTCAAATGAATATCACCTCGCCAAGCATAGTACGCGTAGAATATGTCTGTGAGCTTGGCTAGGAGAGGTCCAGGGTATTTAGCAAGTGGATGGAAGTATACCAAGTAGAGCGCCCTTGCAAGAACCTGCACACAAGAATTAGGACATTTGTCACTTTCGGATGCTTATAACAAACTTGATGCCTACCCAGGTAGCCACGACGGCTGGGAGGAGAACTACGATCAACATGTTGTCGATTGCAAGTCTTAATTCTTAACGCAGTCTGTATTTTGGAAGTTGCATTCCGAAAAATAATTGAGACATGAGCCTGAATAGCTCTTTGAGTCGCAGGCCACGTTTTCTACCTGCTTGTATCTAGCCTTATGCATGACAGAGCCCAGGTTTCATGGCCCAATAATTGCATAGTAAGCAATAATACATGGCGAGAACTTTTTCACCAGGTGGATATGAAATAGTGCAGAAGACATCGCATCTCATTCCATATGATGCGTGCCATTCAGGCGAATCCGACCGATTTAACAATACAAAGTACTTAATATTGTTGTTGCCTAGAGACCAAATGTAGTAATACAGCTGCAAAATGTACTTTATTCAAGCGTGAGTGTCTTGCCAGTACAAACTGTGTGAATTGAAGATACGACTATACGGGCAATTTCGGCATAGTTACTGAGCCAATTCTTTCCCGCTTCTCTTACACTATGAAAGGGTGCTAAAAACGCCCAATGACGATAATCTTGTACATGAAAACTGTTGCAGAGAAGTTGCGTAGTGTGGTTTTGTGAAGTTTTAGAACTATTGCATCCGGGACTGGTTGAATCGTCGCAACTACGCGGAATCTCTGATCCCAGCCCGAATAATAATAGAAATTGAGAATGATATCCATGGCAAGTAATTAGCAGTCATCTTGGACTCGGGCAATAATCTGGTAGATTAATCTTCCTCGCGACGACTCTGTGTTGCAGATGCGCTCCACTGAGATTGAGGCTCGATTACTATGCAACTAGGCTTGTGATTACTAGTATTCGCAGGGCTGACTACACAACGAGAATCATATGCGGGGTTTGGGTACTCAACAGTAAAGTCTTGGGAAAATAGTTGACAAAATTGCCGTAATAGGAAAAGAGGAAACCATGCAGAATAGCATGCGTATTCCGATGAATACGAGCGTAGATATGCACATCAAGTCGTGGTCTTGGTATTCCGGAAAAAGTTTTCCTCCTGCGAATCTATCTTGTTTTAAACCACCCCTGTTCCCTATCTGAACGAGGCGAGTTGAACAGTTTCGGACTGTTGAAAATACCAGTAGTTTTGACAGTTCGCAAATTCAACACCTGGTCCCCGAGTATCTCAACATGGCTATTCCCGCACCCAAATCAGATATTAGTAAGTTTGGACTTAAGGTTGAACTGTACTATCCCCAAGAAGCCGAGGATAACGAACCATGACCTGTAGATTGGGCTAAACTGCAGCTCACCGACCACTTGCCTCTCAATGGTCACGTAGAGGCACGGTTTTACCAGTCAACCAAGCAGTGGACTGCGCCTACACTGGTAACCGACCCCAAAATCGCCATTTCTGGCATCTCACCGGCGCTAAACTACGGCCAACAATGTTACGAGGGTCTCAAAGCTTTTCGCACGCCATCTGATATTGTTGTTTTTCGGCCAGAGTTTCATGCGAAACGAATGGCAGGCTCTGCTGCGGCTGTCTGCCTCCCACCGCCCCCAGAAGAGCTCTTCCTTGAGTGTATTCGTATGGCTGTAGCGGCAAATGGCGAGTATGTGCCACCAGAAGATTCGCAAGATTTCTTGTATATTCGACCCGTCCTCTTTGGCAGCAGCGATGGACTACTCTTGGGGCCTTGCGACGAGACCATTTTTGCCGTATACTGCCATCCGGCCGTCCCATACCATGGGATTGGCGGAGGCATCAAGGGTATCGTGTGTGAAGACTTTGATCGTGCAGCGCCCAAAGGTGTCGGTTGCTTCAAAGTTGGTGGGAATTATTCTCCCGTAAGTTAACAGTCTTTGGTTCTACTTTCAACTCCCTGGACCGCGCATGGTACTGACTCTCTTGGCTTCCCCTGCATCATTTGTTTCCTGCCTCCTCTGTAGCTAGAATAGAATGAAATGCCCTACAACGATGTTTATGGACTGACGAGGGCAGATCTGGAGGCATGCGGCCAAAGCCATGCAAATGGGCTACCATATCACCCTACATCTGGACAGCGCGACCCGCACAATGGTTGAAGAATTCGCTACCAGCGCCTTTCTTGGTCATAAATTAAAGAATGGACGTCATGTGCTTGTGGTTCCTATCTCTGAGAGCGCCATAGCCAGTGTCACCAGCGACAGTCTAGTGACTTTGGCTGAGCGGGCTGGCTGGACCGTGGAGCGAATGCAGGTAAGAATATGCATACCCCTTCGCCAGTTTTAGGCGACTGATTTCACGAGGACCATTCTGACGAGGCTCAGCTTCCATTTTCCGCCCTTGGCGAGCTGGACGAGGTCGCAGCTGTTGGAACTGCCGCAGCGGCCGTGCCCATCAAAGCTTTAGACAGGCTTTCAACGGGAGACAAGTTGGTCTTTCCAGGATCCGGAGAGACGTCCAATATCTCTCACCTGGCCAGCCTCATGGACGCCATCCAGCGTGGTAAACAGCAGGACGTAGATGGCTGGTGCTGGAAGGTGACTGGATTTGCCACCGCGAAACAGAAATTCAAGAACAGCTCGACAACTGTCATCTCGAATGCTGAGATGACTGTATAAGCTTCAAGTTTTTGTACCAGATCTGTGGGGAGTCGCAGTTCTGATAGATTTAACAGTATTGGTATGACAAATGACGGCGACCATATCGGTTGAGTGGCAATTGCTGAATCACAACTATACAATACAAACAACCGCATGTATAAATCTTGGATTTTTGGGTTGAGCATTGTTATAGGTGAGGAAGATTGGGGTTCTTCCCACTTAATAGTAAGTTCTTCTTTGAGAGTATCTTGTTGTAACTAGAGTGTGGTCTCTATAAGCCATAACATGAAGAGAAGAAAGGGAATAAAGTCAAACTAGTCCCGGTCTCGTCCGAGTGCTCCGAAGCGGTCGCTGCTAATGTCAGTAGCTATTGGTCTTTCGGGGGCATAGAGCTCTCTGAGCTATTCCGATGCAAAACTTATGCATTTTGAACACGCTTCGAACTCGTCATGCCTCCCCCAGAATCGTCCCCGTTGCTGCCAGCCAGGAGCAGCAAGGCCACCATATCAGTACGGCCAGTCATGACGGCGCGCTGCAGTGGCGTGTATCCAGCACTGTCGCGAGAATCAACTGATACATGGCCATTCTCCAAAAGATATTGAATCACATCTATGTGAGCCCCCCCGCCACAGCAAGATGCAAAAGCGGCTCGCCCGCATCTGGTATGGGTTGGCTGGAACCAGCAGCTAACTGCCGTACTAACTTGTCCACATTGGATGATCTAGCATTTCTACCGGTGGTATCAACAGCCCCAGAATGTGCATAGTCCTTGGCCGTTGCATCACGTCAGGTTCAACTAATGGCAGTACGGAGCCAATTCGTGCCGCTGGGAACTTTGAGCTTGCGCTAGTTGGAACATGCATCGCCGTTGGTACCTCAGAGCCGCCTACTATTCCAGTAGCAGCAGTTGGCATTTGGAACGAGCCATCACCAAGTATATCTGCTCCGTCACAGGATTCTGGCCATGCCTCGGGGTAGCCGCCCATCCAATCGGCCTCTTGCAGTCTAGTGCAAGGCGTCAACAGCCGTGAGTCGATAACTGCAGCGCCGTCCTCTTTGTGAGCCGTCGTAATAGTCGGTCTGCATTGGTTGTTTTTCACCTCCGACGACGTGGACGAAACTGGCGATGTGGGCGTCTGTCCGGAAGTAGCCGAGTCTTCGTGGATGCTTTGGCATTGCTCGCTACTTAAGGCTCCCTCACGCATTCGTTGTAGCTCTTCCTTGAGCATCTTGACCTCAATCGTGCGATCCCGCATGTTTCGTCCTGGAAAAGAGGGGTCTAAGTCATCTGAGATCAGGGTCGAGGGTGCCAATACCTACGGTACGCCCGCTGCGCAAGCCGGTTCTGGATCTTCCTCCGTTGTGTTGAATCTTGAAGGTTTGTCCAGTTCTCATCGGGCTTCATCAATTCAAGATAGGTATCTGGTATATTGTTGTTGCGACGCCTTGGCGCCGGAGTCCCCGGAGGCGCCGCCATGTCAAACTCGTCCGCTCCTCTTCAAGCTCGAGGTCAGCCGTGTATGCTTTGTGGAAGATTTGTTGACCAATACTGCAAAGAACAGTCTATCCCTGACGCTCTTCTGGGTTGTGTGCCGTGCTGTCTGACATTTTATGGTGTGCCTGGTACCTGCCATCTAGTAGTATTTCCCGCTCTGAACTCCAAGGCCGGACCAAATAGGTTTCATGTACATGACCCATTTGGGAACCAAAGGTGCGTAAATGCTGTTGGTTTGGTTGCTGGTGTGCTGTTGGTTGGGTCTGGTATACGTCCAGTCTGGTCCAGGATTTTGACCACAGCCTGGCCACCACATCATGGCCACAAACATCCGTACGCAGTCATTAGCATTAGCATTGACAGGGAGCTTGGTGCGGACACATGTTATTCAAGAAAATTGACGAATGAATCTGGGATAGATCTGTGCCATAGAGGCAGCAGGAAAAGGAGTGATGCTTGCAAGATGGTGATTTGCATGTGCGCCGGCTCGGAATATTATGGTCACAAAGAGGAGAAAAAAAAGAACGTCCAGATGTCCTGTATGTACCTAGGTATGCAGGCCGCATAGTAATCAGTGCTGCATCTACGTGGGCCGAGCCAGGCCGATGTAACACGGAGTGCAATGTGGCATCAGAAATGGCACACAGCCCCTCAATTTGCCAATAGTTCGGCTACGCCTGGCCAAGAAAATAGCTGGGTTTCAATGCTGGTTCAATGTTCAAAGCTAACAAACAACCTTACTTTGATCTGGTTACTACGAGGATGCGGCTCGGCGATGAGGCAGTTCGGTCTGGTGTCTCCGCTACGGGCCCAATTGGCTGCCAGTGATTGAATGAGGGATTGATTGTTGAGGCCTGGGGTTATGGCGGAGTCGGGTGGCCAAATAAACCCTCCCATGTTCCTTGAATTATTCATCTCCAAGGAGCCTGCGTTGCTGGGTCGTGCCAAAGTTGGTATAGGTCGATGGTGGGTGGGAGAGTAAGCAATCTAAGGATGAATGCCAGTAAGCAGCAGAAAAAGAATTACTACACCAGTCTATTCCATATTCAATATCGTCACCAAAGGGCCATGGACTGCTTGCTACTTCTGCCATGCAGCTTCCTAGCTTGTAATCGTGGTCTTGGCTAATGAGCTTGCGAAAGCGAAAAGGATGGACGGATAGATTGTTGCTTGTATTGCACAGGTCTTGTAAATAATCCCCTCTCTTTACCTGTGTATTGTGCGATTGAGTTGAACTCTGACCCGAGAACTACATCTTACCTGTTCATCATGGCCAAGTCATCGAGGACATCCTTGAGTCGCGACACTTGGCAGCTTCCCGTCATTGACAATGGCACATCCTTGACTCATGGTTTTGGTCGTGTTTCTATTGCAGCCATGGTCAAAGTTGCCTGGGCTGTGCTGATTTGGCATTACACGGCGTCTGAGAACGTCAGCTTCTTGTCAATAAGCACGGCGGATGATGAAGAACAGTATTATCCGTGCACGGTGCTTGTCCACGGGGACTCGCAGATTTGCGCCTTGACGATGCAGGTTATGCAGAATGTGAAGAAAAACGTATCAACAGAAACATCGACCGACTCAACTTCATTTGCGTCTGACGAATCACCACTCTTGAACAGCTTCACGACACTCAAAACAGTCAACTGCCCAACACCCGCGACTGAAAACCCCCCGGACCGTCCGGTCGAACTTTGCATTACTAAAATTGGCAATACTCTGGAAATCTCCATTCGCTTCAGGCCGAATGCCTTGCCCATGCAATTCGCCGACAGACTTGTTGCGACATTTTCTCATGTACTTACAACTCTGGCCGGCACCCCCAAGGAGGACACAGTTTCGTCGCTGGCTTTGGGCATGGAATAACGCCCAGCTCCCTGAAACCGTTCATGACTCTGTCCACAATTTATTTCGGCAACAGGCGACAAGCCAGCCTGACGCCATGGCTGTGGATGCGTTCGACGGCAGCTTTACGTACCGGCAACTGGACACTGCTGCCAATCGTTTAGCGCACCAACTTGTCCGAGAGGGAGTTGGTCGAAACTCCATGGTTCCTCTCTGTTTTGAAAAGTCGTGTTGGGCAATTGTCGCCCTGATGGGAGTGTTAAAGGCTGGTGGTGCTTTGGTCTTTATAGATCCTGCAAACCCCGAGAGCCGGTGCAAAGAAATCATGGGCCAAATTAATAGCAACTTTATAGTTGCGTCTCCCACTCAGGCACACCTATGGGACACTTCGAGCGTCAAGACCATCTTGGTGGATAAAGAACTCGTCAATTCTCTACCTGACACAGGCGGGCCGCCAAACACTAGTACGACTCCAGAAGACCTTCTCTATGTCATCTTCACTTCTGGGAGTACAGGAAAGCCCAAGGGCTGTTTAATTGAACACAAGGCCTTCCTATCTGGAGCAGTACAACATGCTGCAAAGTCCAATTTGACTCGCAATAGCCGCGTCATGCAGCTTGCGTCTTACAGCTTCGATGTTAGCATGTTGGAAATCTTAACTTCATTGATATCCGGTGCCACGGTCTGCACACCAGGTGACGCCTCCCTTTCCAAAGGTCTAGCCTCGGTCATTAATAGCTACGACATCAATTGGACATTCCTTACACCCTCTATGGTGAAGCTGCTTAAGCCTGACGAGGTTCCAGGCCTAAAGACACTGAGCTTGGGGGGCGAGCCACTTCACAAGGGTGATATCGACACATGGGCACCATGTCTTCAGCTCATCAATGGTAAGGCCGAGTGTTTTTTATTTAGACGGACTGCGATACAACTATTAACGCATATACCTAACTAGGTTATGGCCCAACTGAGTGTTCCGTAGCCGCCGCTGGCGACGCCAATGTTCAACCGGACGCCGATCCAGCCAACATCGGCCGAGCCGTCGGAGGTCTCTGCTGGATTGCTGACGCGAATGACCACAACAAACTCGTGTCCATTGGTGCTGTTGGTGAACTGCTCATCTCCGGCCCCATCTTGGCACGCGGCTACTTGAACGACCCGTCGAAGACGTCCAAGTCTTTCATTAAAGATACCCCGTGGTCGAGCGAATGGTTGCGAGCCATCGGCGCCAAAACCGAAACCTCGATGCGTTTATATAAAACCGGTGATCTTGCCAGGTTTAATAGCGACGGAACCATCCATTTTCTGGGCCGCAAAGATCACCAGGTAAAGCTAAATGGATTACGTATCGAGCTAGGCGATGTTGAACACAACATAGCGCAAAATGAACACGTTAATCATGTTGCCGTTTTCCTGCCGAAATCAGGGCCCTGTAGTGGCAAGCTGGTCGCCGTTCTGAGCCCCCGCGCTTTCGCTGCCGAAGCACAACCTGGGCAAAAAATTGCAGTGTTGAACACAATTGATCATGAAGCTTCAAGAGTCCAGATCGCAAAAGTTCGTGAATTCTTGAAAGGAGCAGTGCCTGAATACATGTTCCCCTCAATATGGATTGTCATAGAAGCTTGGCCTTTGCTTATATCCGCGAAGCTGGATCGCAAACTAGTCATGCATTGGCTGATCTCGATGGACAATTCAACTCATAGGCGGCTGATGAATTTGGGGCTAGAAGACACGAATGATTCAATCTTGTCCAAGTCTGAGACTACTCTTCGCGCAATTTACAGTCGCATCTTGAATCTAGCCCTAGATCTGATCCCTGTTGATAGGCCCTTCCTTACACTTGGGGGAGACAGTCTCGGCGCCATGAGAGTTCTAACTCATTGCAGAAAGGCTGGAATCGGTCTCAGATTCGAAGACATCGTCAAAAGTAGTGGTATTCGGGACCTTGCCCTGCGCATTGAACAGGAAAGGGTTAATGAGGGAGAAGACTTTAGCTTTCCAATCAAAGCGTCTCCTGTCCAGTCCATGCTCCTTGGTCCCATTACACTAGGCAATGATAACATCAGGTTTAGAGAAGCCCCCTGTCGGGTTGTGGTAATCAAACTAGAGCGAGATATTACCCAGAATTACTTCAAGGCCGCCATGGAAGCGATCGTTTCCCAACATGCCATGTTACGTGCTCGATTCTCCAGCAGCCCTGGCCACTGGGTTCAGACAACCGAGTCCCAGACGGAGGGATCATTCCACTTTAACGTCCACACTGCTGACAACGTTGCGGATGTCACATGCATCGAACAATCCGCAAGACGGCGCTTACGGCCTATAGGTCCTGTCTTCTCTGCAGAACTTGTCATCATGAGATCACATCAACTTGCGATTATGGCTGCTCATTCAGCAGTAGCAGATACAACATCGTGGAACATCATCCTCCAGGACCTTGAATCCTATCTTTTGACTGCATCACTTGAACACAGGGCTAAAAGTAACTTTCATCAGTGGGTTGGGAAGAGCTTTGGCCGCGACTCAGCGTCTGATCAACTACCAAACAACGGACCTTCGTCTGTGAACACACGTTCATCGAACACAGACGCGTTGGAGGTGGCAGAGAATATGTTTACAATCAGCCGAGTTGCGACTGACAAACTCCTGAACCATGAAATTCACAAAGCTCCTCGCACGGAGCCTGAGGACATAATTGTAGCTAGCATGCTTCAGGCTTTCAATGAAGGGAACTTTGATACAATTTTGCCGGTTATACACATTCTCGACAGCAACCGTACATCTGAGAATGGCGAATTGAACTTTTCAGGTACCGTTGGCTGTTTCAAAGTATTGAACACGGTAGTAATTGAGGCTGCTGAAATCGACAGTACCCTCGATATACTAAAAGGGTCAAGGATGCTCGCCGAATCTCAACACGGAATGAGAAAAAACTTCCCGGATCAAATGAAAACAATGAGCAAAGTGTGAGAAGCGGTGAAAGATTGGATATTCATTTCGATTCTCAGGATCCAATCCATACTGGTACTGGTGTCGGTTCCAGGATGAGGCTTGAATGTAGTCGTCTCTTTGATTGTCAATTAAGGAGTCTGCACAACAAGCCCGCAGGGACCTACGCTATCAATGTCTCTGCCAGGCCAGTAGAGACGGGACTACAGATAAGATGTGTTTATAACCCATCTCTCCAGATCCGGGACAAAATTCAGGGATGGTTCGAGTCAATAGAGCATTCTATCTATAGTCTGATGGATGAAGCGCTCAGATCTGGTGCCCAGTACTCTTTGGCGGATTTTCCTTTGCTTCCACTGAACTATGACAGTCTCGAAGCATTGGTTACGGATCGTCTCCCTGCAACTGTGGCTGACATGGACATGATAGAAGAGGTCTATCCATGCTCTCCAATGCAAGAGGGCCTCTTGATCAGCCAGAGTGTTTTAGACAGGGGTGTCTACCAGCACTTCAACATCGTAGAGATCACACCTCGCAAGCCCGACGCAACGGTAGATGCCGAGCGCTTCGCTGGTGCTTGGAGGCAGGTTGTTCAGCGGCATTCGTCTCTTCGTACTGTCTTCATGGAAAGCTCGGCTCAGAAGGGCTTATTCGATCAGGTTGTTCTCAAGAAAGTCGATCCTGATATTGTCATGGTTGACTGCGCAGTGTTAGAAGCGGATCGCGTATTCGAGGAGCAGGGACCTTTACTATTCGCAAGCGGAATGCTTCCTCATCGACTTACCATCTGTCAAGTATCCACCGAGAGGCTCTTAATTAAGTTGGATATTAACCACGCCATTATTGATGGTAGCTCCATTGCCAATATTGTTAACGATCTTGTCCTGGCTTATGAGGGTCAATCACCTGTCGACCCGGCGTTCAAATTCAGTAGCTACATCCATCATCTCCAGCAGCTTCCTGCGCAGCCGGCGCTTCAGTTCTGGCAAGCCTACTTGGAGGATCTTCGGCCTTGCCTTGTTCCTCCGCTGTCTCAGCTGGGGGGAAAGTGTGGTAAAAAAGTGACCAAAGAGACGCAAGTCCCATTCAATTTTGGCACAGACGTTCTGTATAGGTTCTGCCAAGAAGCAAATGTGTCGCCTGCGAACGTTTTCCAAGCTGCATGGGCTTTGGTTCTACGAGTATACACTGAGTCTGATGACGTGTGTTTTGGCCTCATTTGTTCTGGCAGAGATGTGGCACTGCCAAATATTGAAGGTGGTGTTGGGGCTTTTCTAAACATGCTGGTGCATCGGCTGGTTTTGGCTCAAGATATGCAACTTTCTGAGTTAGTTGGAAGAACGGCCGCCAGCCTCGTGGAATGTCTGCCGCACCAGCATATTGGTCTAGCCAACATCCAGCACGTCACCGATTCCGGAGACGGCTCTCTTTTTAATTCTATCATCACTTTTAATAGTGACGAAGGGCTTCAGGTACTGGATGACATCAGCATTAACGTGAAGAGCATCTCGGTCAACGATCCCACCGAGTATCCTCTTACGCTGGATATTTGGTTCTCAAGCGGCCGTGTCAGAGCAACACTACGATATTGGGTAGACTTTATGACCCCTTTGCAGGCACAGAGTATTGTTAGGACTTTTGAAAGGGCCGTCCAATGTCTACTATCTGGCTCTCAAATGACCATTGGGGAGCTTGAACTGGTTGGTGAACACCACCTCGCTAAGCTTGTCGAGTTTAACGGCCATAGCCGACCAAGATCTGAACGCCTCATATTCACCCGTTTTGAAGAGAATGCTAGAGCCAAACCCGACGCTCCGGCAATACACGGCTGGGACGGCTCATGGACATACGCAGAGCTCGACAACATCACGAACCGTTTGGCACACCACTTGCGCAATTTCGGTGTTGGCCCTGAGGTCATCGTCCCGCATTGCTTCCAGAAGTCAGGTTGGGCAGTCATAACAATGATGTCCGTTCTCAAAGCCGGTGGTGCATTCGTAGGTCTTGATCCCAGCCACCCTGTTCAACGGTTAGAATACCTTGTTAGTGAGGTAGATGCGACCGTAGTTTGCACTACTGCTGACAATGCACATTTGTTCGTGGGAATGAGCAATTTGAAACACCTGGTTATAGTTCAACCTAAGCTCATTGATAGTCTGCCGGATGAATCTGGCCATCCGTATACAGATGTCAAGCCCAGCAACGCAGCTTGCGTGGTGTTTACTTCGGGCACAACTGGCAATCCAAAGGCTATCGTTATTGAGCATTCTTCAATGGCAAGCAACTCAGACCTGATGGGCCCTGTATTAAAACTCGACAATGCTTCTCGAGTCTTTCAGTTCGCTTCTTACACATTCGACGTGTCGAACCAGGACATCCTTACTACACTTCAGCGCGGAGGATGCGTATGCATACCATCCGAAGACGACCGCCTCAACAACCCAGGAGCAGCTATTGAGCGACTCGGCGCAAACTGGGCCAACTTGACCAGCACAGTTATGAGTCTCATTCAGCCAGCTACAGTCCCGTCCCTGAAGCGTATCTTTCAGCTCGGAGAGCCGCTATCCCGAGAGGCTAAGAACCTTTGGGCTTCCAAGTTGGAACTATATAATAGTAAGTGTAAAAATAACTTTGTTGCAGAACCGCCTAACATGACTCTCCAGCCTATGGCCCGGCGGAAGCGGCTGTGTCGGTTACTTGCACCGCTCCGCTTTCAGTTGAGTCTAGCAGCTCAAATGTTGGCACAGCTCCTGGTTGCTCGGCCTGGGTGGTTGATGTGACCGACTTCAATAAATTGGTCCCACTTGATGCCATTGGAGAGCTCCTACTCGAAGGTCCTCTCCTGGCACGACTTTATCTGAACAACCCGGCCAAGACCGCGCCGCCTTCGTCGAGAATCCCAGTTGGGCTCAGAGAATGTACCCTTCCAAGAATCGTAGATTTTACAGAACTGGAGATCTTTGCCGCTTCAACAGCGACGGGACTCTCACTATTCTTGGTCGTAGAGACACTCAAGTGAAAATCAACGGTCAGCGAGTAGAACTCGATGAGATTGCGCATCAGATACAAAATCAACTTGGCACAAGGGCTCTCGTCTCAGTTGATGCCATCCGAATTGATAAGACTTCCCGGAGCAAGGCTCTGGTCGCCTTTATTCAGTTCTTAGACCACCTTTACGAGGAAGCGGGTTCTGATGATGTTTTGATCTCGATCGATGAACAGCGGGCTGCTGAGTTCGTCATCCTGGATCACAAGCTTCGAAAACGCCTCCCCAAATACATGGTGCCTTCGCTTTTCATACCGATTCGACATACACCTCGCACAGGAAATGGAAAACTTGATAGATCCAAGCTCGACGAGATTGTTTCCGGCTTATCGGACGACAAACTATCCAGCTATAAGCTGAGAATTGGAGAGAGGCAAGACCTGAAGACTAATGAAGAAAAACTCCTACAAACACTCTGGAGTGATGTTTTGTCGGTCTCTGTAGAGGAGATCAGTGCCAACGACGATTTCTTCCGTCTCGGTGGAGACCCCGTAACAGCCATGAGTCTGGTGTCAGCAGCCCGTGCCAAAGGAGCATCGATTACTGTCAGAGATATATTTACATCACCACTACTTTCAGAGATGGCCCTGACTCTGGAAAAGTGTGAAGAAGGTCAAAGGAATGAGCCATTCGACCTTCTCCCGACATGCTCTGACACTCTCAAGGGCATCAAAGATGAGGTCGCGTCACAGTGTGGTGTTCCAAGTGAGCAGGTTGTTGACTTATATCCATGCTCGCCGTTACAAGAGGCGTCCATGGCTGTATCTGCTCGTCAAAATGGTGTTTATAAAGCGCAGAGAGCATTCCGTATTACGGACGAGAACTTTGATTGGGCAAGATTCAAGCAAGCTTGGGCTATCGTGGTAAAATCAGAGCCTATTCTGAGGACACGCATCGTTCATGTGAATACAATCGATCGACCACTTCAAGCCGTGCTTGAGGAAGATAACGATATTGAGTGGCTCGAAAGGGATAATTTGGAGGCATACCTCAAAGAGGATAGGGAGCACATCGTCACTTATGGGAGTGTACTTTGGAAGAATGCGATTGTTCAAGAAGGCACATCATGCTATTTCGTTTGGACAGCTCACCATGCCATATACGACGCTTGGAGTACTGGCATTTTATTTGACCAGATCAGCCACGCCTATCATACTGGCACAGTATCGACTAAGGCTATTGACTTCAAGAGGATGATCCGACACATTTCTTCCCTGAAAGATGAGGATGCAAAAGCCTTCTGGCTATCACATTTCTCGGAAGACACGGGTATACCTACCTGTTTTCCAGTAACGCCATCAGTAGCTCAACAAAATTATTGGCCCGATCAATCATTCCGCCTGACAAGCGGAGTGGTTCGATCCCCTGCTCCCCGGACCATTTCTGTGGCTACTATACTACGGGCAGCTTGGGCGCTGACGATTTCACACTACACAGACAGTAACGATGTCGTGTTTGCTGAGACGCTATCAGGTCGAAACGCTCCGATATCAGATGTCTCTGACATGAATGGCCCTGTCATAACGACCGTTCGAGTGAGGATTCGAATAAATCGGGTGAATGGAACAAGCATTAAACAGTATCTGGATGTTACACGGATGATACGTTGCCATGAAGGCACGGGCCAAACCTTAACCCTAATAATAGTTATATAAGGGCTTTAATTATAAGATTTAAGGTAAGGCCTTTTATTATTTCTTAATATAAATAAAAGTTTTTTACTCTTAAAACTTTAAGGAAAATTAAGAACTTTTAATATTAAAGTAAAATATTAATTAAAATATAAATATTATTTTAAGCTTTTAAATATTAAACTTTTATTATAAATACTTTATTTCTCTTAAAAAAAAGCTTTTTTTTATTTATATTAAAAGCTTTATAATTCTTTACTTTAAACTTATTTTTTTTTATATTTTTTTTTATATTCTCTTTTATATTTACTTTAAAAAATATTTCTTTTTTTATTTTATTAAAGTTCTTAAAAAATAATTAGCTATTTAATATAATTTATTCTTTTATTTAAAGTGCTTTTATTACTCTTTTTTATATTACTTAAAAACTAAATAAATAGATATTTAATAATAACCTTAAAAATTATTATTTTAATAAAATTATAACTTTAAAAAATAAAGTATAAAAACTATTTAAAAAAAAAGAAAAAAAAATAATAATTTTATATTAAATAATAACTTATTTTTAAAAAATAAATTAATTAATTTATTTAAAAAAAAAAATAATAATATCCTTTTAAAAGTTATTTTTAATAATAATATAACCTCTTAAACTTTTAAAATAATAATTACTTTTTAATTATTATAAGTAATAATTTATAACTTATTTAACTTTAATATAATAATAAAAAATATACTAGAGTTATTAATATTATTTAATATAACTTAAAATATATTAGTTAACTTTACTTATATTAATAAGTAAATAACTATTATATATAAAGCTTTTTACTTATAAGCTTATATTATTTAATTAATTAACTAATATAATTTAAATAAAATCTAGTATTATTATACTTAAATTTATAAGAAATACTAAAAAGTAATTAACTTTATTAATACTAGTATTAATATTAACTAGAAATAATTAAGCTAGCTCTAATAAGCTATAAAAAAAGTAATATAATAGCTTATTAAGGATATTTACTTTTAGATAACTTAGTTTATATAAAATATTAAAGTAAAGAGTTTTATTATTAAGTAACTTTATAATTATTATATATACTTTAAAAATATCTTAGCTTAAATAATAACTATTATTAATATTTTATAAAAGGAACTTTAAATAATAAAAAATAAACTTAAAAATTAAATATACTTTTATATTAATTTTATTAATACTTATTATAAGTAAATTATTACTTTTTTTACTTAATAATATATTACCTTAAAGGAGGTAAATATATAAAAATAATAAATTCTCTAAAAAATTTACTTTTTAATTAAAATTATAATTAAAAACTTAGCTAAATATACTTACTTTAAAAAATAAATAAATATAAATTATATACTTAATAAACTAAAAAGAAAAGTAGCTTTATTAATATAAAATTACTTTTTTATATACTTTTTATAAGAATTATTACTTTTTAATAATAAAAACTTTTATAAAATATTATAAATATAAGCTTATAATTCTAGACTTTTAATATACTTTATATTAAACTCTAATAACCTTAAAAATTTATTTAATTTTAATAATAATAATTTCTTAAAAAGACCTTTATAATTACCTTAAAACTTAAAACTAGATTTTATTTAAAAATAAGTTACTTAAACTAGATAAGTAATTATAATAAACACTTTTAATATTTTAAAGCTTTTATAATTTAATAGTATATTTTAAAAGGACTTTAAATTATAATAATACTTTATAATAATATATATAGTATTTTATAAAAATAACTTTATTTTAAATAAGCTAAAAATTAATTAATTTAATATCTTATTAATAAAATAAGTATAATTATAATACTAATAATACTTTATATAAGTAAATATTATAAGTATAATAAAAACCTAGGATTTTTATATAATTACTCTTTAAGAATAATTTAAAAATATAAGAGAAAAAAACTATAATTAAAAAAAAATTTAAGCCTTAAAATATAAAAATAATATAAGTTATTATATTATAAAATTTCTTACTTTTAATAAATTAATAAAATAATTAAGTATTAATATAAGAAATTATATTATAAAAATACTTTTAAGAGAAATTATATATTTTATTTATATAAAATATAAAAACTTATTAAAAAATAAAATAATATTTTTTAATATTATTATAAAAGTAGAATTAACTTATAAAAATATATAAATAATTAATAAAAAAAAGCTAAAAAATAAGTTTAATTTAATAATTAAGCCTTTAAAATCAAGCTAGTATTAAAAAAGCTTATATAAACGCTTTTAATAAGACTTAAATTTATTTTTAAAAAATAAAAAACTAAAAAAAGAACTTAAAAAATAAGTATTTAATAAAAATACTCTTTAAGAAATTAATATAATTATTATAATTAAATAAAAAGTAGTAAATATATTATACTAGTAATATAAAAAAAATAATTATTAAATACTTACTTATTTTATATAAAAAAATATAAATAATAAAAAACTATTAATAGCCTTAAAAGTTTTTAATATTAAAAGAAAAAGTAATAAACTTAAAAAAAAAAAGAAATTATTATTAAAAATACTTAAAATTATAGCTATTAATAATATATATAAAAATATATATAAGTTATAAATTATTAAATTCTTAGAGTTTAATTTAAATTTTTAAAAGGCTATTATAATTTATTTTATAAAACTAAAAAGCTAATATAAAATAAAAAAAATATAAAAATCTATTAAATTTCTAGCTTAATAATTAAAAAATATTAATACTAAAAAACCTTATATATATTTAATAATTTACTAGATAATATAAAAGAATATTATTATATTAAATTTATTATATTAAAGTATATTAATAATTACTTTATAAGTTTATTATTTAAAATAAGTAAGCTAAATATAAATTATAATATAATATTTTTTTATTAGTAAATAAGAATTTACTAATTAGCTAATTTATAAAATTATAATATAAAAAAAATATAATTCTTATTATAATATTACTAAGAAAATTATTATAGCTTAGAATTATTAAAACTTATATTAAAAGAGTAAATTATAGTAATTTAAGCTATTATTAATATAGTAATAACTTAAGTACTAAATAAATTTAAGGAATTTATTCTTATTATAATTAAAAAAGTTATATTAAAGCTTTTATAATACTAATTATAAAACTATAAAATTAAACTTATAAATAATAAGTTATTTTTATAAAGACTTTTATATATTATAAGTCTAAAAAAACTAGATATTTTATATACTTAACTAGATAAAATACTTAAAAGTAGAAGAATTAAAAAGTTAAAAATACTTTATAATATACTCTTAATATTTATTAATAAGAAAAACTTAAAAGACCTTTTATAACTTATTATAAATTATTAAGGCCTTAATAAAATTATTATTCTAATTAAATATTTTATACTTTTAATATAAGAATTATAAAACTAATTATAAAAAGCTAAAATATTCTTAAAAATTAATTTTAAAATAAAGTTTAACTTAATATAAATTATAAAAAATTATAAGTAAAAAACAGCTTTTTATTATTATTATAGCTTATATAAATATATAGTTATATTATTTAAACTTAATAATACCTTATTAACCTTCTAGGTAATAATAAATAGTATTTTCTAGAATATAATAAATACTAGTATTTTAATTTACTTAAATAATATTCTTATTTATATAGAATTAAAAAAATAATATAATATTATTATCTAGAAAGTCTTATAATAATTAGTTAAGTATAAGCTTAAAATTATATTATAAAAATATAAGTAAGTAATTATAAAAGTTAAATTCCTAAAATTTAATATTTTAATTAAAAGAATTTTAATATTACTAATAAAAGTTAAGTATATTAAATTATAAGAAATACTAATAAGCTATAAAAATATTTAAAAGTTTATAAAGTTTATAAATTTTTATAAGTAATTTATTAAAAACTTCTTAAAAATTACTTATTTATTAATTAATATTATAAAATATAAAAATAAGAAATTATAATTATAAATACTAAAAATATAAAAAGTATTTAAGTAATTAAAAGTTACTTTTTATATAGCTTTAATTTTTATATAATTTAACTTAATTTTATAAGTAAACTACTTATAATTATAAACTACTTTAAAAAATAATAATAATACTTAGAAAATATAAAATATAAAATAAAAGTCTTTTTAAACTATTAAAACTTAAAGTATTTTATTATTATTAAAGTTTTTAATAAAAAATAAGCTTAATAAATATAAGAATTAATTAATTATTTTTTTATTATTAATTATTATTTAATAAAAAAGAATAAAAAAGTAAATATTCTTTTTAAACTATTATAATATAAGCTAAAAAAGAGAGGAAGTAAAAACTAGTTAATTAGAATAGTTTTATAAGATAAGTACTTTATATTACTCTTCTTATTAGTATTACTAATAAAAAATTACTTTTATAGCCTTATAATTTAAAATTAATATAAAGAATTTATTTAATAAGTATTAGAATAAAGTAAAAAAGACTTTAAGTATATTAAAGTACTTATAAAGCTACTAAAAAATATTATAATAAAATAAGAACTATTTTACTAAAAAGAATACTTATAAGTTTTAAAAAGCTTATAAATTAAAGTTATATAATTTAAATATAATACTTAAATTATAAGTTATATAAGTATAAATAAAATAATAAAGTTAATTATAAAAAGCTTTTAATAACTTAACCTTTAAAACTTAATATAAA
>AZNH01000042.1:7121-74507 GCA_000814955.1 Metarhizium guizhouense ARSEF 977 | reverse complement strand
TAATTTTACTTTTTTTTATATTAATTATAATTATTATTTATTAATTAATAACTTAAATAAAATAAGAATTATACTTAAAAACCTTATAAGTAAGTTATATATTTACTAAATAATTATAATTTATAAAAATATAAAGAAATAACTTAAAAAGAGTTATTATAAAATAAAAGAATAAGTTAATAAAAAATAAGCTAATTTACTTAATTATTAAGTAAATAATTTTATTATATTAAATACTAAAAATATTAGAACTAAAAAATTAATAAAAAAGCTAAATAAAAAAATATTAAGACTTTTTAAAGTTATAAAAGTTATTTTTATTATTATTATTAAGCTAAAATTACTTTAAACTTAAAAAATTTATAACTTATTTTATATATTACTTATTAAGCTTTTTTATATTAGTAATTAAGAACTATTTAATTTAAATTAAGTTTTATATAAAATTATACTTATTAAAATAAATTATAAAATTAAAAAAATTATAAACTTTTAAAAAGTAAAAAATAATATTAAGTATTTAATTAAATAAGTAAAATAATTAATAAAAAAAAACTAAATTTAAGAATTTTATAAGTATTTTTTAAAAAATAATATAAAGTAACTTTTAAAATAATATTAAATATTAAATTTAATAAAATTATATAATTAAAAAGTTATAAATTAATAAAAACTTAAAAGTAAACTTAAAAAAAAAAAATTTATTATATAAATAATATATTATTATAAAAGTATAAGTTAAACTTTAACTTTAATAATAATTATATAAGAGTTTTAATTATAAAACTTAAAGTAAAGCTTTTTATTACCTCTTAATATAAATAAAAGTCTTTTACTTTTAAGGCTTTAAGGAAAATTAAGGACTTTTAATATTAAAGTAAAGTATTAGTTAAAATACAAATATTATTTTAAGCCCCTAAACACTAGGCCCTTGTCACACTGGAGGCAGTCCAAGCTCAATCAATTGCCATGATTCCATTCGAGCACACTGGCCTGCAAAATATCAAAAAGTTTGGGGCAAACGCCAAGTCTGTTATCGACAGTTTGACGAATCTATTTCTAATCCAGCCATCATCTTTATCATCTTCATTTGGGACAGGCATCGATGGCTTGGAGACGATGGTTAATAAATTTGAAGATTACGACAGCTTCGCCCTTGTGATTAAGTGTATTTTGGATGAGGACCGCAGTCTTATTCTCGAGGCTCAATACGATGACGCAATCATTCAAGCTGAGCAAATATAGCGCATACTCCAACACTACAATTTCATGATCCAGCATATAGTCAATGGTAGTATTTATTTATCCATGGCCAAGTACACACTAACATTACAATAGCATCTTATATACCCCGGGATACGCCGGTACCTCCAGCCGACACACTTGACAGTATACCTACGATAAATCCCGACGATTTGAGAAATGTCAAGGAGTGGAACAAAATCCTTCCCCGAACCATGCAAGCCTGTGCTCATGAACTCATTGCGCAGCGGGTGGCGGAACAACCCAACGCAGAGGCGATTTTTGCCTGGGACGGCAATTACACTTACCACGAAGTTCAGGAGGCCACTGACAAGTTTTCAATTCTTCTCCAAAGCCTAGGCGTCGGCCCAGAAATTGTGGTCAGCCTTTGCTTTGACAAGTCCAAATATGCCATCATAGCAATGCTTGCCGTGTTAACAGCAGGCGGCGCGTTCACGCAGCTAAGCCCAACATATCCTGCCGCCCGCAGGGAAGAAATACTAAGCGCAATCAACGGAAATATTGTACTATGCTCGCCACAGCATGAATCCTTGTTCAGCTCAAACTCTTGTCGCACTCTTGTGGTTAACGAAGAACTTCTCAACTCTCTCCCTCATCATTGCGGCCCTATTGCTACCAACGTTCAACCTCACAATGCAGCCATTGTACTATTCACATCGGGAAGCACAGGAAAACCCAAGGGAATCGTCGTAGAGCACCAGAATCTCTGTTCAATGCAACACTATCAAGCTGCAAATATGGGCATTGACAAACTGACACGGACCTTCCAATTTGCCGCCAATGTATTCGACAACTCCAACTCGGACGTGTTTCTTACCTTGATACAAGGCGGGTGCTTATGTATTCCATCTGAAGAGGAGCGACTCAATAACCTTCCAGCAGCCATTAACAAGTATAAAGCTAATTGGTGCTGTGTGGTGCCTACCGTGGCCGAGTCATTGGATCCTGACGAAGTTCCTACACTTGAGCACCTTTGCTTGGGCGAAGAGAAAATTCGCCCTGAGCTACACTCCCGATGGGTTGGGAGAGTTAAACTTTTAAATGTAAGTTCGGTAGATGGTCCCGTCTCTTTCAGGGCAACAACATCAAATAACTCTCCTGGGAGTTTACTAGTATAAAACTAACAATCAATTCAAGGTATACGGACCAGCAGAATGCACAATCAATACTAGTTCCACATGGCTACAACCAAGCACACTGCCGAATAGTATTGGCCGTGGCCAAGGTTGCCGAACTTGGGTAACTGGCAAATACGACTACAACCAACTTCTTCCCGTCGGTTGTGTCGGCGAGCTCTGTGTTGAAGGACCAATCGTAACCAGAGGCTACCACAGAGAATCTCAGCTGACTGCCAGAAACTATGTTACCAATCCCAAATTTGCACAGAGTCTTGGCATCTCCAATTTGCGCATGTACAGGACCGGGGATCTGGTCAAATACGCTCCTGACGGGTCGTTGTTATTCGTGGGTCGCAGGGACAACCAGATTAAGCTCCGTGGCCAGAGGATTGAGTGCAGCGAGGTTGAATTCCACATCATTTCCAGTGGATTCCCGGCCGACGGTGTTGTGGTTGAGCTGATATATCAAATGGGGGATACGGCGAAGCCAGCTCTTGCCGCATTTATCCAGCTTGTTGCAGCTGACAGTACAACCAACATGTCATCTGCTGTGAAGCAACTGTCGTCGTCCGAGAGGGAACGTTTGTTGGCAGTACAGCGACATTTGAGAAACAAAGTGCAGCCATTCATGGTGCCCTCGTTCTTCATCGGCCTTCAACAAACGCCGTTAACCCAGACCGGCAAGAAAGATCGAAGAAGAATCCGTGAAATTGGCGCGCAACTCACGAGAGAACAACTGCAGCAGTACTCACTGATAGGCCCCAGTGGACCTGACAAAACGGCACTCGCAGAGCTGACAGACGCTGAGAATGAGCTGCGAACGCTGTGGTCCGAGGTCCTAGGACTCGCGGCGGACTCCATTCATGCTGATGACCACTTCTTCCAATTGGGAGGTGATTCCATTTGGGCCATGCGACTATCGTCTGCGGCCCGTCGTATCGGCAGAGTGCTATTGGTTGTCGACATATTCGGCCATCCGATTTTATGTGACATGGTGGAATATTTCAATGTGGCTGACGGTGGAACTCGACCAGATCACGTACAATCATCGCTCGCCACCACTCCATCTGTGATTGCTCAAGCCAGCAAGCAATGCAGCATCAAACGGGAGGAGATTGAAGACATATATCCCTGCACTCCTTTACAGCAGAACCTGGTAGCAATCACAACAGACAAGCCAGGGGCTTATGTTGAGAGCAAGATGTTCCATCTGCCTGACTCTGTAGACATCGACAACTTTAAGGCAGCATGGCAGAAAGCGTCCGACCTGTTCCCTATTCTACGAACCAGAATTGTCCTGGGAGCTGACGCACAAGCGCTGCAAGTGGTCGTCAAGAAGAAGCTTCTTTGGCAAGAAATCGATGCCTCGGTCGACAATTATCTTGCAAATTATAAACGACATACCGTCGAATATGGCCGTCCACTTACATGGTTTGCCATTGCAACAAAGCCGCGCACATTTATATGGACCGTCCATCATGCCTTGTATGATGGTGTCAGCGCTGCTAACCTGCTGGTTGCTGTCGAGAGGCTGTACAAGCAGAAACCGCTGCAACACTTGCCAATTGCTTTCAGCCAATTTGTAAGATATCTCAGTGAAGTCGATGGTGACGCTTCAGGTGCGTTCTGGTATGAGCAACTCAGTGGCGGGTCTCCCAAGAGCTTCCCGTTGCTTCCAAGTCCAGTGTATGAACCTCGCCCAAGTTCCAGATATACCTGGGCGTTCAACATGCCGAAGCGTCATAAGTCCTCTGGTATTCGAGATTCAGCCATCTTAAGAGCGGCTTGGGCTATCCTTACGGCGAGGTACGTTGAATCAGATGACATTGTGTTTGGGGCTGCCCTCTCCGGACGCGACAGTCCCATAGACGGAGTCGAGGGCATAATTGGGCCGACAGTTACCACCGTTCCTATCCGTGTGCGATTAAACAGTACACAAAGGGTCATCGATTTCTTACAGCAGGTCCAGAATCAAGCAGACGGCATGATTCCATACCAGCACGCTGGTTTGCAAGCTTTGCGGGAGCTGGGTCCGGATGTGCAAGCCGCTTTGAGTCTGAAAAGCCTTTTTGTAGTCCAGCATTCTTTGCAAAACCTTGATGTGGATTTTTTCCTCGATGAGGTAGAGGGACTTGGAGACTTGATGACAGGGTATTATGACTATCCCCTGGTGATGGAGTGCATCCTCAGTTCTACGACGGAAGGACCTGGTCAAAATGACATCCAGATCACCATGGATGCAAGATTTGATGAAGTTGTCATCTCAAAGAAGCAGATGGTGAGACTTTGCAGACAATTTCGGCACGTTGTTGAACAACTCGACAATATTGACCAACTGGACACATTGGACGACATACGCCTCGCAAGTCGTGACGATGTTGACCAGGTAATTTCCTGGAATGCCTCGCAACCTTGGGAGTGCGTAGAAAAGACTGTCCATGATATCATTTCCGATCAGGTTCACCTGACTCCCAATGCTGTTGCCATTACGGGTTGGGATGGTCAGATGTCATACCTCGAGTTAGATGAGCACTCAACACGGATTGCCAAGATTTTGGTGTCAAAGTCCATTGGCCCTGAAACTGTTGTCCCTCTGTGCTTTGAATTGCTGTGCTGAAAGCCGGGGGTGTCGTCACTCAGCTGGGTGTTTCACATCCTGTAAGTCGCAAGAAGGAAATTCTCAAAGACACCAGAGCGAGGCTTGTATTGGTACCATCGACCAATATCGGTGACGAGTTTATTGGCATAGTCCCAACGATGGTCATCGATGAGCAATCAACAGCCCAGCTACTCGAATCTAGTACCCCCCTTCCAGAAATCAAGCCCAGCAACGCAGCATACATATTATTCACTTCGGGAAGCACTGGGCGGCCAAAGGGCATTGTAGTTGAACACCGGAATCTTGCATCCAGTTCGTTCTCCCACGGCAGGCAATTCAAGATTAACCAGAGTACAAGAGTGTTCCAATTCGCAGCTTACACGTTCGACATCAGCTGCGCCGATATATTTACAACTCTCCAGCGCGGCGCTACAATCTGCATACCATCCGAATATGAGCGTATAAACGACCTGGCCGGCGCTGTTACAAAGTACCGGGCAGACTGGATGTTTGTCACGCCCACGGTCGCCCAGCTAATTGATCCGGACTCGGTGCCTTCCTTGCGCACTCTCGTGTTGGGTGGCGAAGCTCCGACGGCTGAAAACGTCAAGACTTGGGCTAACCGGCTGGATCTTATCTTCATCTGGGGACCTGCAGAGACTACTATCTACGCTTCAGCTAATCCACCCGCAACGCGGGACAGTTCTCCGAAGAGACTGGGTCATGCCTTGGGTTGCCATATGTGGCTCTGCGATCCACATAATCACGATAAACTAGCTCCTGTTGGATGTGTTGGCGAGATTCTGGTTGAAGGTCCTATCGTGTCCCGAGGATATTTACAGGATCAGGCCAAGACCCTTGCGGCGTATGTGTATCCAACCTGGGCTGGAAAATCACGCCGCATGTACAAGACTGGTGATTTGGCGCGCTATGGTGAAGATGGTGTTATGCACTTTGTCGGCCGCAAGGATGATCAGGTCAAAGTTCGCGGGCAACGTGTCGAGATCAAAGAAATTGAGTACCACATACTGGCAAACCCCAGTGTTCGTCATGCGGTGGCTCTGGTGCCTTCACATGGGCCTCTTGAAGGAAAGCTCATCGCAGTCCTGGCACTGTCAAATATTTCTGACCGAGGCGTCCCCGAGCATGAACAACTAAAGCCACTGCAAGGAAAGGACCAGCAGGCAGCTGGCGATCAGGTTGCTACCATAAGACAGTTGCTGGAAGAACGTCTCCCTAGTTATATGATCCCCACGGTCTGGATCTGTGTTGAGACGATGACTCTGACTGGACATGGCAAGACGGATAGGACGGCAGTTGCTAAATGGGCTGAAAATTTCGACCATGAGGCTTATCAAGACCTGCTACTAGACTCCAGCGAGTATGATACGCAAGTAGAGTCTGTGGTAGCTGCGTCAAGTCAGGCCACAGTTATTCGAACTCTGGCTAGCCAAGTCCTCGGCATTCCAGCCGTTCCCATGAATCGCTCCTTCTTTGGACTTGGTGGCGATTCCATTACTGCCATGCAGCTCCGAATCAAGGCAAGAGAAGCCGGTATCGACTTGAGCGTTAGAGATATCTTGAAGGCAAAAACCCTGTTTGGCATGGCCGAGGCTGCAACACCTATCAACTCCGATTCTCCATTCCCGATTACGGAGATTGATGCGCCTCGAGCTGAAGTATTGGATACACCATTCGGGCTGTCACCTATTCAAAAACTGTTCTTTCATACTGCTGGACCACCTCCAGGCTCTTCTACATCGCACTTTAATCAAACCATACTGCTCAAAGTCAACCGAAATATGGAGGCCCTGAGAACCCACGAAGCCATTCATGCCATTGTCAGCCGTCACTCAATGCTCCGTGCGAGATTTTCCCGTGGGAATCAGGGTGATTGGACGCAGAGTGTGACTGATAAGGTGGAGGAATCGTTTACTTTTCAGGCTGAGAGGATAGAGGACCGGAGCAATCTGTACAAGATTCTGGCAGAGCGAAACTCTTCTTTCGATATAAGCCAAGGCCCTATATTCGCCGCCCACCTGTTTAACATCAATAATGGGAGTCAGGAACAGCTTCTCCTTCTCTCAGCCCATCACCTCGTAATTGACGTCGTTTCCTGGCTGGTAATTCTTGGTGACATGGAAGAATTCCTGACCAGCTCCAAGCCCGGCCTACTGTCTTTGGAGAAACCTCTCCCCTTCCAAACCTGGCTGCGTTCACAACAAGAGCATCGCGAAGAAAATTTGGTGCAGGGTAACGGGCCCAATTCCTCCCTTAAAGGCATGCAAGCACTTGATCTCACCTATTGGGGCATGACGGACCAGGCCAATAAGTACGGTAGCGAAGTAGAACTATCCTTTTCACTGGACGAGGAAGAAACTGCAAGGCTGTTTCGTGGATATGGTAATAGTTCGACACCTGCTGCGGCCGAATCTGTTGATATTATGGTAGCAACTCTGCTGCAAGCGTTTTCAGCTGTGTTCACCGACCACTCAATACTCCCTACCGTGTTCTCTGAAGGCCATGGCCGCGAGTCTGCAGATAAGGATGTCGATCCTTCGGGAACAGTTGGCTGGTTCACCACTCTGACACCTCTGCACGTAGTGTCGGTCGATGATAATATTGTGAACACGATACGGGAGGTGCAGAAGGCCCGGTTACACTTGAGAACAGAACATTAATCAAGACGGACCCAGTTCCCTTTCTCGAAAGAGTTCCTGAGCTGTGGCTGCTTTAACCTGAGCACTCCCTGAGCCTCAGTGAGCCATCCTGAGCAGCTCCTGAGCCAACCTGAGCAACTCCCGGAGTTTCCCTGAGCTCCTTTCCATTGATGATGCCATTATACTCCTTTTGGACTCAAAAACGATTACGCGGACTGTACGCGGTCTTCATGCACACGCCCCTTGTGACCCGCTTCGTGCGAGATAAAGATCACTAAATCAACCAATTGTTTACTTGGAAGTCATTCTATTACATGAGATTTATGATCATCCTCGGTGTCTCCGATAGCTGCCTAGAATTAATCTGAAGACATGACGCAGAACTGGAGTTATGTGAGTCTTCTTATCGTTATGATGGAAACTCATGGAATCATGAGGCTCTGCAGAGCCCTCCTTACCTGAAGCTCTTAGTGCTGCCTCTGATTCATGTATTCAAGACATCCACGGAGTATCATCATCAACCTAGCTCTCTGGAAAAAACAGTGGACGCTTACGATGCCCTACCCTTTCCGTAGGAATCGGAATAAACTATCGTGAGCAGGACCCATGGAAGTTTGTCTTGGGCTGGCCACACAGCTAGATAGTAGACTACGGTCACTTTGATCATGCAGATATGAACTCATCACTATGTAGAACATTCAAACAAGACCGTTTAATTTCTCACAGATGCTCTAATAATCCCGTACGCCTTACACTAAGGTGTGTTCTAAAAGAAATCATATTGCATGGGTGGGCCGCCCGCTGTGGGTGGGTTTCTATAGAAATCGCGATGTCAAGAAAATGCGATCATGCCAAGTGAGACTTCAAATCATTCTCAATTCTCATTTATCTCCATCTCGGCATTTTATTTTGCTGTGCTGGTCGTAGAGTAGGGTGATACTGGTGGTACTAACGATGTTTCCTTTGTGCAAAGGGGATCTGACATATCGCGAATATTGCTCACAAAAATGAAACATCCCTACAGTTGTCTGCAGGTAAGAACCTAGGTTGCAAGCAAGTGTTAAGTGTGCGGCCATAAATGACTTTTTGGTGATAAGTTGATTGAATGAGGCATATAGAGTGGGTTTTGTTCCCTCGACAAGCTGGAATTGGCTCCATGTAGCACCCCTGCAAAAGCGCCAAAATTGACCCTGTGGTGTTGCCTCATAGAGTCATAAAATGGTACGTATATGTGGTCGGTTTTGGCCACGATCTACAGCGTACAAAAAATTGTCTAACAGTATATATTGTAAACGCCCCATGTTTTTTTGAGATTTATCTTATTTCCTCGGCGTAGTAACTGCAGGATCGTCACGTATTTCTGCAGCTACCTTAACCTCAACCCAATCATCTTCCTGCTTGCTCCAGTCCAGATACGCGATCATTTCTTCCTTTGTCCACTCTCTCATACCCAATGGCGAAGCACAACGTCTCGACATCTGTTTGTAATCTAAACACCAAGCACAACTCTGTTTGTCATAACGTAAAGGTAGCCCGCTTGCCTTGCGATACATTTGATTAGTCTTGATGCTCCCCTTGGGCTGTGCCGCATACCACGCCTACTTTGCGGCACCATAGCGAGCATATAGCTGCAGGCGAGTCGTACTTCGGGGCTTGTGTCATTGATTTCTTTAGTATTAAAGGCGATGAATGAGCTGTGTCCTCTGGACAAAGTCTCGGCGACGGCGATATAATTGCTACACCTGGCGAATGTGATGATTCTCGTGCCTCCACCACCCGGAACTCTTCTACATCCTACGTAAGGCTAGGTTCGCTGACAGGCGATGGCAAATTTACCTCTGACGTGCGACGCTTGCCTGTGTTCCAGTCAAGGATGGCACCTGGTACGGTTCGATATACCGTCGCAGTTCGGCTTCCGTTGGCACCAAGTCCAGACTTGATAAGACCTCGTCTGGTTTATCACTTGGAGTGGCATCCATTTCCCTCATATTATTTCTCAATGGGTCCGCAGAGGCGGCTAACCGCTGCAGGAGCTCGTATGCCGCAAAGCACAATTGTTCCCGGCTCTTGTATGCCCGATTTGGTGGCATCTGCTGCAAGTTGGAGGAGCCCTCATCGGTTCTATTGTCTCAAATAAACTAGGCTCTCTTCCCGTGCTCTGATAAGGGCCGCGTGATGTGTGGTTCACCACATCGGCGCTTTGTAACGGCTCAAGCAAATGCTGTGGCGAACCTTTTCGTCTCAGGTGTCAATGAGTACGGGAAAGCTCCAGCGAAAGAACGCCATGACTTTCTGTTAGTGATTTGATTGTATGGACACATGGTAGACCCCATGACTTTGCGAGGACCCCAGTGCAAGTAAGCGGAGGCGGAGGTGATTTTTTAATCAGCAGCTTGCGTTGTTCCTCTACTTTTCTGAGAGCTTCAAGCGAAACCCAACCACGGACAGCACCGTACAGAGGCTCTGAGAGCTCGATTGGTATTGGTGTTCTAATATGCTGTTTTGCTTGATTGGACGTGAGTTCCGACAGCTGATTAAATACAGCATGCAAGTTGCCCTACATGGTCTGGGGCGTACTTCCTCCCGAACGCAGTGACACGCTCTTTGAAGACATGCAAACGCAATGCAAATTCAGCGTTGGCAGCTATTAACGCCAAGCATGTCTAGCAAAGGCATCCTGTATTTGTTTGTTTTGTAGGTGCAATCTAACAGCAGCACACGGGGATAACCCTGTAGATATTCTAGTGAGCCTGAGTGCATAAACAGTACAGTTGTGACCTGTCCACTTTCATCAAATCGCATTCAATTCCGGAACCCTTCCTCGTCGAGATAGCTAGCAAGTGCATGCATGCTACTTTGACCAGCAGACATCTTTCTTCTCACTGCCGCAATGCGATTAGACGTCATTTTGTGTGGCCGTAGATGCAGAACGATGCCGCAAATATGTCCTAATATCCCTAGGTGCGATGCCAACATTGGCAAGATTCATTAGCAGCGTGATATCCTCATCATTGAACTTGCGATGAACTGGATGAGACGTGGAGCACTGACTTGGCTCATAATTATGCAACGAAAAAGCAGGTCTTAGCTAGAACGGAGAACGGACAATTGGTTCCACGACATGTCGTTTTGCGTTCCCCTTCCCAAATCTATTGTTACCGTGCAGAAATGCCGATTGTGCGATTCAAATTGCCATGGTCAAGCCGTTTACTGATAAACATGCAAACCCTTGCAGGGCTTTCTCCTTCGGCTTGGGGGTTAACATGGGTGGAACAGGTCTTTTGCCGGTTGGTGCGTGGTATCCATAAAGGGGTTCACCCACGGCTCTTGGATGGCAAGTATATCAAAGTCCACTATCTTCGGATCGCGCAAAAGGGTGGCCATAACGATATCTCTTGATTTCCCGACGTTGTACTGTAGTATTGAGAGCGATCCCATGCGTCTCATTCACGGTTGTCGATGTCCATGTTCTCCGCTTGGTAGGCACCGTGTAATCGTGCTGAGTTTGTGTCAAGGGCCTCTAATGTCCTTCTAGATGGTGTGATAGTTCTTTGGGGTCGTCGACTACCCGTGTTGACGGTGATCTCATTTTCTATGTTATCTAGGGAAGCCAGGTTGCTTCCAGAAATGGCTCTCTTTTGACCTCGTTTTGTCGGCGACCTGCTCCTTATCGATTGCGTTCAACGCAACCGGGTGCGAGAGATGGCACTCCCTCGCGGGAGTTGTTTCTAATTGGTTTCTCCTGGGTGCCCACATTCGGGTTCGTCTGTGAATCGTAGCATTACCATTTTGTACCAAGTGGTATCTAGGGCGTGTAGCGTGGGCAGCTTTAACCTTGGCCATTTCATCCTCCTTGTCGCACACTGCTTACTCCATGCCTCGTGGTCCCCTCTACAGTTAGCGCACTTCTTGGAAACGCTCTTGTGAGACTTGGTACGACATTCCCGGGATGCATGTTCTTGGGCGCATTAGCCGCATCTCATCGTTGCCTTGCACTGGGTTCCTATGTGGCCATATCCTTGACAGTTAAAGCATTGCCTCCCTTGCCATATAAGACCTTCGTCGATGATCTTGTTGGCGTCTTGCGGTCTCGTAAACTCGATGATGACTGAGGAAGCAGTCTTTGCAGCAGATGTCCTAGTGAGCCATCCAATATATTTTATTCCGGCATTGGGGATGAAAGGTCTATTTTCCTGCAGAATGTCGTCCCTGATGTCTTCGAATCGGCTCACATCCATTGAGTTGGTGCGAATGCCGTGCACGAGGACACCGTATGTAGGGATGCGGACAGTGGCTCCATTACCGAGCCGGTGCTCCCAGTCTTCAGCGAACTGTCGGAGTGCTTCCATATCACCGGCCGAGGCCGTCTTGATGTTAAGGGTACCATTTTTGAGTTGATTAGTTGACATTGTCTTGATATTTTCTATGTGTTCGTTTCCGCTTTGTTCTATAGCACGGTCTACGTGTGCTTTCAAGCTACAGGGATTCATTGCCCGTAGGCTCGATATGGTGAGCGGGTTCCGAATATTCAATACGATCTCACGGAGCACTTGCGCGGGTGGTGCCTTATATTGGTTCAGTGGATTATGTATACTGGCAGCTAGCCCATTCCCTGCCGCTACACATGCGTAAGTTCGTATCGGGCTCAGTCGATTGTGCTGGTCTGCGTTCTTCATCTCTCTCATCATCGCCATGACCGTTCTGCCTATGTCGGTCGATTCTGAGGCCGCGACCTTCGTCTCATTCTGTACTTCGTGGCTCTTGCGGATTCCTTCCAATGTCTGCTGGCTTGTGTTAGATGCCGTTTAAGTTCTTTCTTGATGTCGTCGAGAGCCTGCATCGTGCTTTCCACTGCAGTCTTCGATTCGGTTCTCGCCATCTGAAGTGCGTCGTGTACGGAGCTGAAGCCTGGGACGTTGTGGATTTTATTGACGAGGGATAGTGCGCCCATGGCCATGATCTTGACCAGATCATGGGGAACAGGTTGGTCTTTCGCGCGTTCGATGCACAGTAGGGCGTCCCTGAGGTATTTGCCAAGTTGCGTGGCGTGCTCGCGGAATCCGGCGGGCCATGCCACCTCTTGGGGCCACGAGGTCGCCATGATCGTCTGAAAACGCACTGGGCGATGCGTTTGACTACAGGCTATTCAATGACCTGTCGGGGAGGCGTGTAAGTGCTGTTTGGAGCAGTTGTTTCAAACTTCGTTCTCGCTGTTGTGAAAAGTTTTTCGATTTGACGAAGCCGCCCCCCTGCTGGTTAATCTGGCAGTGGGTTGGCAGTCACCTGACATCCCCGCAGACATAGCTGCTGAGTCAAAAGCGGCTCCAACCGAGTAGGAAATTGAACTGAACTGACGCTTGCACAAGCCATTTACTTATATATCGCCCATAGACACATCCATCATTACTATCGTCAAGCGCTCCACAATGAGAGACCAGGACAGCTTGTGTAAACCCTTCGACCACGGGCAATCTCCAGAACTAGTTAAAGCAATCATTCAATCCCTACCCTCGCTGAACAAATGCGTAAAGCAAAGTGATAACCCCGCCCGGACATTGTGTCATTATGAGTCAACCTCGGATATTATCACCTTTGGAAAGGGCGTGCTTGATAATGTAAACTTCAAGTCGTTACATTCGCAAGGAATTTACACTAAACTAGATCATAGGTGCTACCCAAACACGAAGATGCTTTCCGTAGCCAAGGCCTTCGTCCGCAGCCACCGCAACACATTCCCGAAGTCGTTCATATTGAAGGGGCAGGGTATCGGGTGAAATCAGACGCAATCGCTATAGCCTGCCCCCTTATTGAGGGCCCAGTCGATATTGTGCTGCGGAAAGAGGGAGAGTCTGAAGAAGAAGCTGTAACTATTCGACAAACTTCGAAGGCTTATCTTGTGTATCCTGATGTGCGATTTCGGCTTTTGCCGGACGGGACCCCATTTCATAAGACTAGTCTTGCGGTAATCCGGACCACCAGTTCCAATCATTGAACATGTGGTCAAGATCCAGTTTACTGCCATCATTTAAATCAAAATCTTCGTCGTTATTCAAGAACTCGGTGAAAGTTTGTGGCAGCGCTCCTAATAGTCCAAACAGTCAGTCTGGACACCTCAGACTGGACTGTTAGTCAGTCTGTCATCGTCAGACTAGACTATTCGTCGGTCCATCATTGACAGACTGGACTGTTGGTCCGCTCGTCATCGTCAGACCAGACTGTTGGTCAGTCCGTCATTGCCAGACTGGACTGTTGGTCCGTCCGTCGTAGTCAGACCAGACTGCAGTTTGGACTGCAGTCTGGACTATTAGTCTAAAACATAACATACGACTTGTAGCCTTTGCTATCTACCTCCAAGCTCCCCTATGTCATCTCCACTGTGTCTGATCCCCCACCGCTCTCATCGCGCCCCAATGCATCAGAGGGATTGCACCCAGCCGCATCGACATAGCGACACTGGAATCCATAATTAGTTGACGGTAGTCCTCACGACGCAGAAAACTCACATCTGATGGGACTATCAAGGCGCTGCTGTCCCACGAACGTAGGCATTCCACAAGATTTAAAGTTTCAGCGTCCATAGCTCCTCGCTGATCGGTTATCGTAAGTTTTGATTTCGAGAAGAGTCGCTCTGTCCCAGACGACATGGCTGCAATAGAAAGAATGTCGATGGCCATCAAAGACAGCCCAGGAAATCGTTTTCGCTGAGCTAACTCGAGCCACCATTTCAACGGGTCCGACGTCATCACGACAGGCTCACGGCAGTACACCTCGTACTCATCATCGTCTGTGTTGAAAATTGTCGCCTTCTGCTCATTCATCCACATTTTGTACCCATTTAGTCGCCTTGTAGTTGGCTCCTCTGCTGAGCCTGGTCGAAGAACCGGCAAGGAAGAAGTTGATTTGTACGATTCCCTCCACAGCTGCCCCACTCGGGATTTAGCTCTCTCAATCCATTCCGTCTTGTCTTCCCAGGTCTTCTCCATGTATGCCCACTTGAAAGAAGGGTTTAAGACTGTGGCTGCTGAATAGACTGGAGAGTCTTCTGTCAATTCATAGTAGTCGGCTAGTTTGGCCCAAGCAGTCTCCATCATCGTAGCCAGGTGGGGGATGGTGGTGGCCTCCCTGGAGGCCTCGATGTGGTGTAGGATATAATCCATGGTAGGAAGAACGTCGGCGATGGAATTTTGAACGCCCTCGTTGGCCATTGTCGCATCGTGAAATGGTTCCAGAAATTTGTGAATCTCGGCCAAAGCTACCCAATCAGACGGAGTCAGGGCATCCTCTTGTAGAGCAGGCTCTTGCGCGCAAAATACGGTGATAGCTTGCCTGACTTTAGGCCTCAGAGCCCTTTCAACCATTTGGTACCATGAATTCCAACGAGTGTCATTGTCACGCCGTAGCCTGAGACCGTCGGTGAGAGCAGTAAACGTTTGAAGCCTCTGGGGAGTCCAGGTGATGTAGACCACGATATTATGAAGCTTGCCTATCGCCCCTCGCTTTCTCCATTCCTCAATCTCCTCTTCGGATGGCCCACCATAGGAGCCTGTCGTGGGCGGCCGTTTTCCTATGAGAAATTCCATCACGGCCAGATGTATGACATGGCCGGTACAGCGAAGCCGGTGAGGAAGAGGGTCGTAGAAAACGTCAAACTCTCGCTCCAGGTCGTCAGAGATCTCGTCAATCATGGTGTTCATGTTGCTAGCATTGTCCATCATGAAATATCCAACCTTTGTGGCGATTCCATATTCCCGTATGAACTCCATGATGGCTTCGGCCATGTGTTCACCGCTGTGTTCTCCTTCCAGCTCCTTAATCCTCACACCACAAGGGACTGTAAACCGTGATCTTCGGTTACGAATTGAACTGTGAAACCAATTACCCCCAAACCATTTGGCGAAGTCCAATTGTCAGGAATAATGTGGATCGAAGAAAGGGCATTTTGCAAAGCTCTCTTTACGAACTCCTTCTTATTGTCATAGCCCCATTGTAAGTCAGTTTTAACTGTATCACCAGACCTTGGAAGGAGATCATCGGCAGCTGGACGAAGATAGCGGATGAAGTCACGAAAGGCCGGATGTTCGACCTGAGCAAAGGGGAGGCTGCAAGCTACCGTGTAGCGGCAGTATAATTCGCGCAGAGTGGCTTGGTCAAGCGCATCCTCCTCTGCTGTCACCTTGCGTCTCTTGGTAGAGGTAAGGGTTTCATTGCTCAAGAAGGAACTGATATCTCCAAGGCGGCTTTCTGTCGCTTCTCGGTGGATATCTTGCCTCTTAGAGACGAGGATTCCATGCTGTTTACGCAGATGATCGATGACAGTGGACGATCCACCAGAGCAGTTGTACTTCTTGTCTCTTTTCTTCCTGTCGAAGCAGGGTTGGCAATGCCACCATTTCCTTCCGTTGGAATCGACCCAGGCAGCCGGAATCTTTCTGCCCTCTTCTAGTCGACAATATTGCCAGATAGGGGATGTCCTGTGGCGGGGGGCGCTAGGGTTTGAAGATGAGGAAGCTGCTGAAGAAGAAGTGGCCAAGTTAAGATCAGAATCGTCCAGGCGGCTACCGCAGCCAGAAGCACTACCCGAGAGATCGCCAATAGAAGACATGATTTGTTGTAGGTTTGGCAGTAAATGCTGGCTGCACACAAATGTTCGATTCCATCACTGGCGCCGGGGCCAAAATATATAGTTGATGAATAAAAAAAAAAACACTCATACCATTGCATGGACAGACGTATTTACGTCCAGCTCTGTAGGTTGAAATTCCTCGACTGAAAACAAACCTCTTGAAGTTGCACCTCTCTGAGCCAATTGAAATCTAACCAATAACAGGAGTTGAGAATCGCTAAGCCTAATAGGGTTAGCATAGTGCTGATGGCGTGAGGAGCTAGGCTTCAATTGGCTCGGAGAGCCTGCAGGAAAATTGGGGCAGACTATTGGTCTGACAGTTAGCCTGAGATCATTGGACCAGACTGTTGGTCAGTCTGTTTCAGTCAGACCAGACCATCTGTCCAGTCTGACAACCGTAGACTGGACCAACAGTCTGTCCGAGGAACGTAAACTGGACCATCAGTCTGGTCTGCAATTTACAGATCAGACCGATAGTCTATAGACTATTAGTCTGGACTGCAGTCTGGACTAATAGTCCAGTTAATGGTCTGGACTATTAGGAGCGCTGCTATATAGCCACTCAATGTTGATACGTCCAACTCAAACCTTGGCGCCTTGACAGCAAATGACTTTGCACGGCGTCAACAGCCAGAAGTTTACTTCTCGTGTGTCACGAACCAACGTTGATGCTTGTCGCAAAACAGACAACGACAAAACAGACAACGACAAAACAGACAACGACAAAACAGACAACGACAAAACAGACAACGACAAAACAGACAACGACAAAACAGACAACGACAAAACAGACAACGACAAAACAGACAACGACAAAACAGACAACGACAAAACAGACAACGACAAAACAGACAACGACAAAACAGACAACGACAAAACAGACAACGACAAAACAGACAACGACAAAACAGACAACGACAAAACAGAAAACGACACAACAGACAACGGCACAACAGACAACGACAAAACAGACAACGACAAAACAGACAACGACAAAACAGACAACGACAAAACAGACAACGACAAAACAGACAACAAAGATTGAGTAGACTCTTAAAACCGTGGAGCTTGCCCAGCTTTTGCACCTTGCCCTCGACGGTGTGGTCGTTGAGCAACTCGGTTCTACAGCTACCCGGACTGCTGCCCGCGGCTTTGTCAAGCTGCCGCACGGCATACTCAGTTGAGCAGGCTTTCAGGTCATGCCTATCGTTGGGAGTCGCCCATGCCGCCACTGCACGGCAGTAGGTTTCATTCAGTTTGGGGTCATTCATTTTGAAGGATTGGATAGGATCAATGTGGGAAGGACAGGTGTAGAGGTGCAAGAACTGATATCTATCAAGCGATACCCCCATATTTGTACTTGTAGTCTTGCACGACGCTCAGTACCATGGCTGCCTTTATTTTCCTTACTATGAATTGACAAATGAGGCTACCAGACGAGGCGGATCGATTGGTGACGGTTCACTCCGTCGTATGTGCAATGCAGCTGGCTTGCTACTGCCTCAGTATTCGACCCATTTCGTTGCATGTACGCCGATCATGTCTTAGGACACCCTCCAGGTCTTGCAATCTTCTGCACAGATATTTCACGCTGAAAATTTGTTGTACGTAATAACGTGTCTAAATTACACACGCCGAAAGTTGATGTGATATCATGAGACGTATTGGCGTTTAGTTGGGCGAGATCCATCAAGTCTTCGAAAAGGCTTATTAATACGTTGCCTGTCAAAAAAACGCAGTTTAATATTGTAACAACGATTAAAGTATGTTCTACACTTGGAAAAAGGCACCTGTATACATGAATAAAAGAATTTTGGGAAACATGCTTCATACAAAAGCTGATGAGGCTCCCCGGCTCCCGTAACGTAAATTAGAGCTTCGACTTTTACCTAGTGATGATCAGGGTCATCTCCCCGCGTGCGAAATGACGCAATATTATAGCTCGTTCTGGTCAGAGCAGCCTGGGGAGCTGTTATCGGTATGAGCCGTTCCTTCGACAAGCCAGTAATCCAGTCTTGAGAACGGCGGAAGTGTTCGGGTTGAATTAGCTGCGGCTCGTGACCAAAGACATAATGCCGAATTTTGTAACATAACTTAAGACCGTTGAACCAGATTATGTCAATTAACCTGGCGCCTACAATGGTTGCTTCGAAAATCTACTTCAGCGTCAGTGTCAAATTTGGAAATGGGGCAGGCTCTTCTACTTGCCAGCATGTGCGTGATCCACTCATCACGGAGGAGGACAGAGAGGTTGCCAACAACAATCAGGCAACGAGTTAGAAGGAATCTGCAGATTTTGATCTTGGGCCATTTTTTCTGTCCTTTGCCCTGAGTTCCGTTGAAAACAACAAGAAATGCCACACTATGAAGAATGGTGAATATGTCACACCCAAGCATGACCAGGACAGTTGACAGTGTGCCATGCTGCAAACCCTGGCCGCTCAGGACAAACGCGATGCCACAAATCACCGCGAGCAGTAGTATTGCAATAGTGATGACAGACGAAGTAGAATGTCTTTTGTGAAAAGTTTGGTACAGTCCGAAAGCCTTGGTTTTGGTTAGTCACTCTTCAGCTGCATTTGGTTTGGACAGACGAACCTCTTCAAGCATGACAAACAAAATGGTAGTCGTACTGGCCCAAGCCCCAAAGTTCATCTCGTTTCGCTTGCTCATGAGGATGACAAAAGTGATACTCGTAGCCTGGTCGCCAACGACACGGCCAACCCAAACACATATGAGCCAGTCTCGCCAGGGACTCCGTATGGGACGGCCAACCCAAGGAATCCAGTCTCGCAAAGGGGACTGATTTCTTTGATGCATGCACTGCTGGACCTTACACAATGTGGTGATTAGGCCAACAACATGAACCACAACGACCCAAGCAAGATCGTTGGCCATGAGATGATGCTGCGCTCCGTCGAACAAGACCTGCAGGAGCTGCAGCAGCACGCGTGGAATAACAAGGGCGGTCAGCCATTGATATACAAAGTGAGGCGAGATGATACGAGATCTCACAAATGACTGGGATTCGTGTTCCCTGTCATCGTACCACACTGTCACAAGTCTATCACATTTCATCCATGTTCGTTGACCCGTAACCAGATGACGATCGAATAAGTGGCGGAGTTGTCTTCTGGTTCGACAACCAACATAAACACGATTCCCAAAATGGTCGGAAAATTCGCGCGCGCGAACTTTCCGACAATGCTCGGCTAGCTTTCTTCTTGCCATACTATGAGCCTGGCTGCCTCGCGACTTCAGGAATCTTCGTCCTCTAAAAATCCCAACATTGAACATGATGGCAAAACGAAAGAGAAATTCCGCTTCTACCCAAAGCAATACCTTCAAAGCACCCACTGTTGGAGAAGTGAGAGAGTTTTTAGGCAGGTATGATGCAGACCGGCCCTTTTTCACTCCAAATGTTCAAGACCACAGCGCTTCAAGGGACTCGGACATTGAGTTTTACCGCCGAATGTACAGAACACTTCGCTCTGAGTTCACGAGCACCTGCAGCACCTCCGAGTCTAATGGGAAGAAAATCCAGCAGATGACCGGCAGAGGTCTCGACAACATTTCTCCAGAAATCATACTGTGGCACGACGAGCCTCGTAGCTTCTGGGAAGCTCAGGCTAAAGCGCTGCCAGAATACAGTTCATTGAACAAAATGGAGAGACTGGCGGGTTTTATTACAAGAGCGGTCTCTCTTGAGTTAGAGACTAAGATACAGAAGGTGCAGAGGAGATTTATCGCAGTCTCTGCCTACAGGTTCTTTACAAAAATAATTCCGACTTCCGAACAACATATCACCGAGACCGTGGTTCTAAAATTCTTGCGAAGTATTCGACTATCTGAGTGTAGTATTAAGACGTCTTTGGAGACGTGTGTAACCATTATTCGACGTGGTCGCAGGTGCTCGTCTTTATGTGAAACATTGTCACCGCCAAAAACAGGTTGGCCTGACTACGGGCTGCTTCTCGATCCGGAGCTCCCTGACAGCATGTAAGGCATACGGATTTATGAGCCTGGATTCCTGCTGATCATCCCACAGATTTATTGACGATAAACGCCTGTCAGGAAAGCCTCGGAAAACCGCGATAGAACACCTAAAAAAGTCGTGGAGGCCATCCTGTCTTGATGTGGCGCGAGACACGGCTCGCATTTTAATCGAGTACAATGAAGCAGTTTGTTGGATTGAGAGCAATGAAGAGCAGGCCTCTTCAAGATCGCTTCCTACAAGTTCCCTTGTCATTCTAGACCAAGAAACATCGTCCTCGGAGTCATGTCACCCAGCCGACACAGGAAGACTGTATGCGCTTGCCGCAGCGGCCGAGGTCTCTAGACCAACAACCCAGCAAGGGTCAAATTCCAACGGCAGCGACACGTCGGATATCAGAACTGGTAGGATAGTGGTGGAAGGTCACAGAGACGGGACAGCGGATGACGCGTATGATACTAGCGCACAAGCCCATCTCAATAATAACACGACTGGCAGTAAGAACAGTTCTAGGACCCGTAGTACTTCTCAGCTCACGCAATCTCCAGAGCATCATGGGGAGGGATTTGACGAAACTGAAAAACAACTAGGCGGGACTATAGACGACTTTACGCCGCCACGGGTCCTTGAACCTGACGATAGTTACACAAGGGTTCGAGACCTAGTTGAGGCCTTAGGCCCCCAACACTCGCTTGCTCACCGCTGCTTTGCATAAATAAGGGTCATCTGCCCCAAGAGGGCATGGGACAACCAAGGACCTTTGATATCAAAGCGAATCATCGGCTGAATTGAATACAGGAGACCAAACCGCAAGCGGGTTGCCCAGAAGAGCCTTGAGGAACGAAAGCTTTACATGATGTAGTGGTTTGTGTGAAGTTTAAAGGAAGTTTTTATACGGGCTAGATGTCTCAACGTGAGAGCAGACTCAGAAGTTGGAGTAGGAGCTTCTTAGTGGCCGATTCTAGTGCGGGAGTTTAGGAATTGCCGAACTAGGGGCAGACTGGACGGAGCACAAGAAAAGTTGCATACTCAAGCGTGAGGAGGAAAAGTAGTTGAGTCATTGTAGCCTATTAGTTTCATGGGTCCCTGTGCTGCTGTCTTCCATCGATGTCACTGTTCCCAATTTCTTGACGGCTGTATCCAATTTACTGATGTCTACTCTACGTCAACCCATTTCTTGGGGGGATGACGATTGCGACGTGGACGAGCTCCGCCGTCGGATACGAGGGGCATGCCCGGGGTTGGGGAGGATTCTTCGGGATCAGCAGTGGTGGACGGAGAAATCGGGGCGGATATGGGCTCTGTAGTAAGCTCCGAGTGCGGGAAAACAAGTGCGCTTGATGAGGCGTCTGGCAGAGTTGTATTCCTATCAGACGGGTTTGCAGCTTCGTTGGCAGGGTCCGATATGCGTGGTCTCTTCGAAGGAGTAGATGTAGATGGGACCCGGCCACGCCAGCGGTCTGATCGCTTCGAAGGTGGAGTATCGGTCGGGGTGGGCGTTGGCGCGGACGCAGGTCTTGGTAAGTAAGCCAGGTCGAGGACTCGGAGGGCCAGGAGGTTGGTGTCCCTCGTGCGGCCGGCGATCTTCGCAGTGACGGTGAGGAGAGCTCCCGATGCTGGTGTCTTGACTTTCCTCCAACGCTTGGTGTCTTCCAAGAAGCAGACTACGAAGAAGTGAGCTGGGGCTGCCTTCGACGCGTCGTAGACAGATGTTTCGATCGTGAAGTGACGGGGCTCAGAAGGGTCAAGCGAGTTGTCAGTACGGAGCGGCACGAAGCCGATGACGGTCACCATCGGGCACCATTGCTCTGGCAAGTGCTGGTCATACTGGTCGGAGTCGGCGATATTCCCTGGGTGCCTAAGGCTGTCAGCTAGAGTTAGGGCGAATGTTCGGCCAGACCTGCCTCATCAAGCTCAGCGTCTGCGTGTTAATCTCCAGAGTGCCGTTCATCGACAGAGCCGTGAAGAAGCGGCCGTCGGCGTAGAAGAAAGCACCAGGAAGGTAGAGTTCTCGTTGTTCTTGCGTCAGATAAGTATGGATGCAGTGTCACGAACCAACGTTGATGCTTGTCGAGGGTATCACGTGCGCACGCACGTGATACTCCTTTCTTATTTTGATTGCAAGGAAGCTGCTTTTTTAACGTTTCTCTTGCTTCCTTGCGCTACGTCTTGTATACCGAATCTAGTGTAGACTTAGCCCAACGATACAATTTACTTGAATACTTTGCCTAAGCCCCCTTGACGTGAAACCCTCACATCGTGCCACGTACCGTCGCCAACCTAAACAATTCCATTTGTTAGAAAAGTGGAAGGCGGCATCATAGGACCCTTGCTTTGTCTACAATGGCGCCTGCCCTTTCATGATGGCCCTTTCCATCTCAGCAATAGCTGCAAACCCCTCGCCTCTTTCACCTTGGAATTCTTCCTGTCAATCAAGACATGCATCTCCCTCTACTGAACTATGTTCTCGAAGTCCATGCGACTAAAACGCAAAATCTTGACGATTTGACTCTGCACATTTGCTCCTCGGCTGTCGAGCCCTCTCAAGTCATCCGTCGACAGAAATGCAACAAATGAGAACGACATCTGAAGGCAGATCCAACAGGGACCGCCGACGATTGAATCTCTTGTCCCTGGATGGTGGCGGAGTCCGTGGGCTTTCATCACTGATGATCCTAAGGAAATTAATGGAGGATATCAATCCGGACAATCCTCCCCGGCCCTGCGAGTACTTTGATCTTATCGGAGGCACTTCCACCGGTGGTCTCATCGCCATTATGCTCGGCAGGCTGGGTATGACTGTCAACGAATGCATTGATGAGTATAAGTCCATGCTTCCAACTGCATTCACCAAAATACATCATAGAGTGAACTTTCATGGTCGTGTCCAAGGACGGTTCGATCACGAAGCCTTAGAGAAAGCAGTTTCAGATCTACTCAAGAGACGTGGGATCGATGAAAATGCGCTTTTCAAAGAAAACTTTGCTGCTAGCGGATGCAAAACGTACGTTACTGACTCATTTCTTGGTCATCAGGGAGTTTTCTAACTAGGGACTGGCCAGATTTGTATGCACAACGAGCGCAAAAACTTCCAATACGATCATCTTGTCCAGCTATTACTCAAGGCGTCGCGGACATGATCTCCGTCAAGTCGCAAAGATTTGGGAAGTCGCGAGAGCCACGTCGGCAGCATCATCTTTCTTCGACTCCATCACAATTGCGGGAGAAGAGTTCATTGACGGCGCAACGCCAGAAAATAATCCAATACTACAACTGTGGTCGGAGGCTGCCGACGTTTTCGGCGACAGGACAGATTCGACGTGGAGGCTTGAGGACAATCTCCAATGTCTAGTCTCAATAGGCACTGGCAAGCTACGCCTCACGCCCTTTGCCACCTCTATTATCAAGAACGAAGTTGGCGCAGCGCTTGTTGCCATTGCGACAGATACGGAACAAGTTGCCAACACATTCCAGATCCACCACACATCGCTATACCAGGGCAAACGGGCGTTCAGATTTAATGTTGGACAAGGTATGGAAGATATCGGATTGGAGGAGAAAGAAAAGATTGACGACATTGAAGCTTCGACTCGCCGCTATATTCAACTTGAGGATACACTTGTCGCCATGGAGGCTTGTGTACGGAATCTCAGTGAGCGCGAATGTGCGGCACTCTTTTCTTAGTCTTTCGTTTATTTGAACACTATGCTTCTGTCGGAGTGGTTATCGGGTTTGACTACTGAGTTATGGAGCGGAAAGATCCAGCAATAACGGCCCTTGGCTGAATATCTCCGATATCCAGCTTATAAGGGTGCCCTTTTGGCGCTCTCTCTCTGTGGCCTCTGACACCTTCTTTTGACAAGTCATAGTATCTGACCCATTCTGTTCCCAGACTAATTATCACCATAGCTCTTACAGTTCCTGCTGACGAGTATTGGCAATTTGCCGCTCTTTCGAAAAGCGCAGAATGGAAACTGGACTATGGTGTGCCCTGATCAGACTTCACACATACGTACAAGTCGTCTAATACAACACAGTTAAATCTCCCCTGAATATATTTGAACACATCTCCGATTATGAACCGCATCGTGCCTGTCGGTACTACTCCCGTAATCAATGCCCAGACACCGGAAGCTGGGTGCTGAGCGATGATACCTTTGTCTCGTGGTGCGAGGGAAAGAATCCCTGTGTATGGCTATCTGGTACAAGTATGTCGATTGACCTCCTCTATATTAAGTTGCATACTCATTTACTTTAGTCGGGTCCGGGAAGACTCTACTTACGTACGTTGCGAGAACACACCAGCACTTCTCCTAGGTTTCAGAAGACTAATGCATCTAAGGACTGTCGTTATTCGGCATCTCATAGAGACATCCGAGTACGAAGATAGTTTCATAGCTCATCTCTTCTACGATCACTCCAACAAATCACGACTAGCATGCAGCCATCTTTTTAGAAGCTACATCATTCAGCTTATCGGTTTCTTGGACAGTGCCGGATTAGCGTGCCCTCGGAATGTGGTATATAAGATTAAGCGACTCTTTCACCCAAACATGGATCATCCCAACTTTTACGAGATTATAGACATATTTATACTACTGAACGAGTTACTAAGGACACACAGGATGCGTGCAACATATGTTGTGGATGGCCTTGACGAGTGTCAGGAAAATGAACGACTAATGGTGCTCAAAACCTTCCGAAAACTGATGTTGCTCGATGGCCCAAGAATTTTTATCTCCGCACGCGAAGAGCTTGATGTCACGAGCTACATATCGGGATCGGCTACTATAAAGATCTCGATTGAGATGAGTGTGGAAGATATCCGCAAATTTATTAATTGGAGAATCGAGGAAAAGACGCTAGAGAGGAAGCTTACTGAGAGGGATTATGTCCTTGACAAAATTGAAAAGAACCTCGCCAACAAGGCCGATCGCATGTTAGTGCTGCCGCAGGCCCCGAAGATGTTGCAAATACTGATTATTCGTGCAGGATCCTATGGGTGCACCTCCAATTAGAAGCCTTGTGGGAGGAGTGCTTGACTGATGCCGATATTTTCAAAGCTCTCGACGATCTGCCCAAGGATTTGAGTGATACCTATGACCGCTGCTTGACGAGGATAAACCGCCGACAAAGTCGCCTTGCCCCAAAGATTCTACGCTGGGTTTGTGCAGCGAGAAAACCATTCACGGTAAACCAATTAAGACAGGCACTTGCGGTTGATCCTGGTACTGGTTCCATTGGCGAGGACGAATTGCCACCTGCGAAGGAGGTCTTGACCAGTTGCTCTAGTCTCATCACAAAGGACGATATTGGCCAGGTCCTCCTGGCGCACCACTCCGTCCGCAGATTCTTGATAGACCGAAGAGCCCATCATCAGCTTTTCCCGAGAGGTTTTGATTTGGAAAAGTCAGAGACAGAACTCGGGGAAATTTGTGTGTCGCACCTTGCTTCGTATTCTCTCGCCTTGCAGGGATGGTACCAAGATAAAACATCGTTAACAGTCCAGCTGACGCCTCCTTCATGGAAAATGTTAATCAAACCTATCCCAACGTTTGTAAAGTCCCTCTTTCCCGACCCTAATCCACCGCGGATTACTTTGAGGCGAAAAGTGTTGCCACCGCCCCAAGCCGAAGAAGTTGTTGATTTTGTCGGCTTTGCAAGGGAAAACTGGGCGCTCCTTACACGCAACATAGCTCAAGACTCCAAGCAATGGAATAAATTTCGCCGTCTAGCACTCGAACCAAATTTATCATGGCGATGGCATCCATGGGAACCCATAGGCGAATCGCTTGATTCTCACTACTCCTCTTTATTAGGTTGGTCCGTGGCTAATAGGCATCTACCCCTTCTTAGTCTTTTATTCAGTTCTCCAAATCCTAAACCTAGGATCGATATCTTTAATCTGCCACTTATTCACTATGGCAACCTCCTAGTCCTCCATCTGGCTTCACAAATAGGAGATCCACAAATCATGACATTGTTACTTCCACAATGCAATCTCACGAATAGGGATAACAATGGTCAAACCGCTCTACACCACGCTGCAGAAACAGGATCTACGGAAATTGTGCGACTATTAGTTGCATACAAAGTGAACTTGGATGCCCAGGATAATGAAGGGAGAACCAGTATTCTTGTCGCTGCAGCGAACGGACATGCGGCGGTGGTTAGGATCCTTCTTAGGGAGGGAGCCGTTATTAAGGGAATCCTTGGAGGTAAAACGCCCCTTATAAGAGCTGCCCGGAACAGACCTGAGACAGTTGTTAAGCTCCTTCCCAAGCAGAGGGCTAATGTCAAGTTAGGGAGGCATGTTGGTCAGTCGCCGCTTACAAAAGCTGCTGAGAATGGGCATATAGCGGTTGTTAAGCTCCTTCTTAAGGAGGAAGCTGATATCCTTAAGAGGGAAGCTGATATCGAGTCAGGGGACTTTATTGGCCATATGCCGCTTCTAAAAGCCTCTGAGAATGGGCATGCCGCAGTTGTTGAGCTCCTTCTCAAGGAGGGAGCTTATATCGATTCAGAGGACTATCTTGGTGACACGTCGCTTGTAAAAGCCTCTCAGAACGGGCACATAGCGGTTGCTGAGCTCCTTCTTAAGTGGGGGGCTAATACCGAGTTAAGGGGCGTTAGTGGTCACACGCCGCTTACAGAAGCTGCTAGGAACGGGCATCAGGCAATTGTTAAGCTCCTCCTTGAGGAGGGAGCTGATATTGAGTCAGAGGGCTTTCGTAGTAGTACGCCGCTTACAGAAGCTACTAGGAATGGGCATCAGGCAATTGTTAAGGTCCTTCTTGAGAAGGGAGCTAATATGGAGTCAAGGAACTCTAGTGGTGAGACGCCGCTTAAAGTAGCCGCCCTATGTGGTCATGAGGAGGTTGTTAAGCTCCTTCTTGAGAAGGGAGCTAATATGGAGTCAAGGAACTCTAGTAGTGAGACGCTGCTTGAACTAGCCGCCCTATGGGGTCATAAGGAGGTTGTTAGGCTGCTGCAAGTGTATAAAGGTTGACCTTTATGTATGTTAACAGTACGGGATCCATATATCACAACCTAGCGTCAATATGCGTTACAGTTTTAATACCTTCTCGTAACGATTTAGAGCTGGTTGTGTCACACAGTCAAGACCTGGACAAAGATATCAGAGGACAAGGGTTACACGACAACAAAGAAGGGTATCATGAGAACCCGGATTCGGATCTTAGCGAGGGCTGACTCAGGCTGCTAGGGCTCACCGACTTCTTGTATTTATAGAGACCTCTGACTCTTCATATTGTCTATCACTGTCAGTCGAAGAAGGCAGCCTTGTCAGTTGCGATAGAAGGACGAAACTGCCTCCCACTTAACCAGGTGTCAGACAATACAAGTTGCTGGCTGGCTGGTGGCCGGAGCCTTATGGCGGATTTGCATGCCGCCATTGTCACAGGTCCAACCCCTGTTCATCGACGATAAGAATGCCTGACAAGCAACCGCACAGACGCAGGTGCTTCAGCTGCCACTCGCACCTGCAGACTCCTTTCAAACCGCAACGCGTCCAAACCGCAACGCGTCCACGACACAATCGCGACCGGCTCCAGTCGCTCGGACGCGCATTGTACCGCAAAGAATCTGGGTGCTTGAACTCCATGCCACCAAATGTCACGGCCAGTGTCGAGAGGGACATGGTCCTCCGAAGGACTCACCAGCGCCAACAGCTGACTCCAAGATGTGAACCTGTCCATGCCGCCACGCCCACTGCACCTCATGGAGCCGGTGGGTATTTCTCATTAGTAGATGACAAGTCAGGTACATCCCAATCTGATCCTTGTCTTTGCTTGTGCGAACTGCGCGCCCGGAGTCGCTGAAATTGCTGCACACCACCTTCATGCGGCTCGACTACAAGACTGGTTACACATCGGCGCAGCAAATTCTCCTCGCGACAATTTTGCCTGGCTTGGAAGCGCAGAAGTCAATACCGCTATTGCCTTGACGGCGATGCGCGTTGGGCTTGCAACACGAGGCTCTGATGCGACAGACGCCGCTTGTTCAGGTGTGAGGCCTGTAGGTCGTCGTTTGCTCATGGAGTGGCCAATGCTGCAAGCCTGGTCAATAAGTGCATGCTGTGGCTTTTGCCGACGGATAATGGCCCATGGGTCAGCACGGACAATACGGCCGAGGTAGTGTTTCTGGAAAGGGACGGAGTTGGCGTGGTCAAGGGATAGGTTTCGAAGCGCTTCACTCATGTCGACTGTTACGTCAAAGATTAAAAGTGTCCTTTCAAGTTAAATGGACTTAACTTACGGCTTCGGTCAAACCCATTGGCAGCATTATAGCGCAGGCTATACGGTATTGTTTCGTATTGAAGTCCCATTATCTCGCCCACTCTTTTGATCCAGCTCGCGATCATGCCATGGGTGATGGTCTTTGTTGCTGACATTTCATACCCCGTCAAGGTCTTGACCGCGCGGCGAAATATGCACACCTCTTTGAGATCACTTCGTAGAGGTAGAGGCAGCTCCCGCTCGCCGGGATGTATGTCCAGCCCATCTAGTTGCCTAGGGCATGAATGTCAACCCAGAGAGACATCGGCTACATAAGAATGCACACGCGGTTCCACTCGTTATGAATCCAGATGGTAAACACTGCAGGACACCCTGCTCGCTTTGCAGCTTAAATGCTTAGAAGTCCTGCGGTGAATGTATTGAACTGACATCTCAGCCACCTAGATCACGCCCCAGGACAATATCCCGGGCATTTGCAGCATGTACAACGTATATTTGGTGGTCGATGGTATGGAAGAAGTGACGACAAGCTGAAGAGAAGCAAATACATATTTCCAATTGACGAGGTAAGCTCAATTGCCATGCGGCCACCAGACTGCTGCTAACCATGCTCCGCGCAGGAAGAGCTGCAGCGCTAAGATATATTTCACAAATTCTTCCTCGCAGCTCGGGGTAATGCCCTGTTCTCGTCGCCACTGGATACCACAACAGACTTACGGATCCTTGATCTCGGGACAGGAACGGGGATCTGGTCAATTGACATAGCCGAGTACGCCTACTTCATATTGCAGAGAGAGTGCTGCCTAATGCGTTTCATCTAGGGCACTGCCAGGAGCGTCAGTACTTGGTGTAGACTTGAATATGATTCAACCCGAAAGGTGAGCAAGACGAGCCACGGACCGCCTGGGGGTAACCCTCATTAATATGACTAGGATCCCGGCAAACATGGAGCCCCGCATGAAGTTTGACATAGAGAGCGATTGGAAGCCTATGGAACGTAGCTGGGATTTGATACATGTCCGAACGCTCTTTGGGGCTGTTCGTTGTTGGGAAGACATGTACAGGAAGATACATCGGTTCGAAAGTCACAGGCCTACATGTTCCTCTATTGGCGCGGTACTAATCTACAGGCAGACACTTAAGACCGAATGTCGCATATTTAGAGCAAGTAGAAATAGATTGGGGAACCACGCGCTGCCGAAAATTAATCACGTAGTGTTTCGCAAAGGAAGCTGCTTTTGCGCAGGATAATAAAGAACAGGCTTGTCAGCAATCAATATTGATTGATAAGACCAGTATTGATATTGATATCGAAGATTTAGCCAATATTGATATTGATATTGATATTGATAACTATTGATTAGAAGCCAGTGATTTTCACCTCCATCACAATAGTGTTGCAGCTGTCCAGGTATTCATTACTGTGACGAGTTGTCACAGTCGAAGATGTCAATGTCATTGCCGCCGGTCGCTGAAAGATTAATAACTTCATCATCTTCGCCTGTTAGTACATGCAGAACTCGAATAAGATCATTCTTATTCCAATTCCCCAAAAGCTCTGTCATCTCCACAATCCAAGCACCTAGCCTTGCCCTATCCCAAGAAATGGTACGTCTAACACCTGAAAAGACACGTTCTGCCTCGTCTGACATTGGTGGGATGGAGAGGATGTCAATGGCCATTTTGTGGAGACGAGGATACTCTAGTCTCTGTTCTTCTTTACACCACCATTGCAAAGGGGAGCAAGTGATCTTATGTGGCGATGCTGTTACGAACTTCTCAAATTCATCCTCATTGTCGTCCTCAGTGACATCAAGCTCTTGCGCAAGCTTCTCAAACTCTGAGAGCTCACGGCTATCGTCCGCCTTGTCACCTACATTTTCTTCAAGTGGCAGATCTTTGTACTTTGCCCAGATTTCCCTGGCAGCTTTGAGGGCTGGCCCACACCAAGATGGATCCCAATTAAGGTCGATATACTTTTTACGCCGCATAGGGTGGAGGAGGAGAGCAGTAGTGTAGGCGGGAGCTTCGTCGGAAGATTTGTAGTACTTGTCAAGGACGTACCAGCCCATATTGATGGAGTTAACTATATGGGAGTTGTGGGCGTATTTAGCCTGTATCTATTAGTGACATACTAATGAGTTGCTGAGTACTCGTCAACGGCGTACCTTCGCTTGCTCGTAATGCTTAAAAAGTACATCCATCGTCCAGAGTGTAGAAATTCGTTACAGCATCGCCACATAAGATCACTTGCTCCCCTTTACTATGGTGGTGTAAAGAAGAACAGAGATTAGAGTATCCTCGTCTCCACAAAATGGCTATTGACATCCTCTCCATCCCACCAATGTCAGACGAGGCGGAACGTGTCTTTTCAGGTGTTAGGCGTATCATCTCTTGGGATAGGGCAAGGCTAGGTGCTTGGATTGTGGAGATGACAGAGCTTTTAGGGAATTGGAATAAGAATGATCTTATTCGAGTTCTGCATGTACTAACGGGCGAAGATGATGAAGTTATTAGCCTTTCAGCGACCGGCGGCAATGACATTGACATCTTCGACTGTGACAATTCGTCACAGTAATGAATACCTGGACAGCTGCAACACTATTGTGATGGAGGTGAAAATCACTGGCTTCTAATCAATAGTTATCAATATCAATATCAATATCAATATTGGCTAAATCTTCGATATCAATATCAATACTGGCCTTATCAATCAATATTGATTGCTGACAAGCCTGGAGTGACGAGGCAGGCGACATAGTACGGCTCCCAGCTCTATGGCGACGATGGAAGAAGGAAGGGGTAAAAGAGGACAAGATATTTTCTACGACTTTTTCTCATACAGAAGAACTGAAGAGGTCTGTCGCTTCTATGCACAATGTGGGATATTATTTGGCGGGGATAACACAACATGACAAACTACGACCACCCGGACATCCCCCGCCAACTAAACGCAAAAACACAACTAGATATTACTGCGCACGTGCCGTTGAGCGGATGCTCAAATTAGTATCCAGGGTATCTCAGTACTATGGTACCAGCGCCATGACCATACCCACATTCCTAGAACGTGAGTTCTCGAATACCGCTTATTATGCCTTGCTAACAGTCACGAAAGTTGGGGGCTTTAGCATGACAAGCTTTGGGCATACTACTAGGAAATTGGAAACCAGAAGTGAGCGATATTCAGATATCGTGCTCCCATCGCAACTCTGTCTTGAACTAACAGTTCTGTCGCTCTTCTTAGGGGCTGCCGACTTCGTGATGATTGCAAAGTAGTCCATGCATGAAGCAAATGCATGCAGTCTCTTGACTAGGTGAAATGCCTAGAATGAAATGAAAATGACCCGTTTAAGGCGAATTTAGTCCTCTTCAACACTGATGCTGGCTTATGCCACGACGTGCATAATTCCCCTTTGTAGACTTTCTCAAGTCATGTTCTGGCTTGTTTTCAAACTCTCCCGCGGATCTCGCTGTCCAGCGTGGGTATTTATGTCTAGCCTAGGATCACTTCCACTGTCCTGTCGTCCTTTGCATCCTTCAAATCACCATGGCTTCAACTGCTGCATTGGAAACTTCTGTTACTGCGCATAATGATACCGAGAAAGACGCACGGGCTAGAGGACGTCTTCTGACTCCAGAGCCAACACCTGGAGTCGAAGATGGGAGGGTCGCAGCAGATTTGGCCAGAAAAGCAGCAGACACGCACAATGTAGAAACACCAACGTCCCCAGCCAAGCCAGCCAAGCCAGCTACCGGCACAGATGCGACGGAAGTTAAGTTGGATGATGTGCAGCAGGAAATTGAACGGGTACTGCGATGCGCTGATGAATCCTATGCTGAGATTCTGGCAGTGAGCCAGAGCTCAACGGAGGAAGAAATCTTAACTGCTTGGAGACGGCTTGGATGCATGTTGCACCCGCATTATTTCCATCATAATGATTCCAAGGCGGTCTATAAGAGTAAGTGAATTAACTGTTAGCTATGGGCCTACCACTAACGTGGATGGCAGAACTTCGACGGGCGGCACGGCAGATGGGCGTAGATCAAGTATTCATCGATGAGGTCACCCTTTGGGACGGTGAAGAGGCCCTCCCGGCGGGAGATTCGGAATCTGATGACGATGACAACGGTAAAGACGCGCAAGGCGATGTAACCATGGCAGAGGACGAAGTCCCCAAGCCTCCTGATCGAGTGAAGGATATTTATCGAGAAGCGATACCTCTTCTTTACAAGCTTGGGCATAATCCTAGCGATAAAGCCTTCCTTGACCAACTGAATGGCCTTAACCACAGAATTAGTGCCGGGAATAAAACTCACAATAAATATACAACGGAAAAGAGAGAAAATCCCAAAATATCGGTGGCTGATCCCCGTAAGCTTCTTCGGACCACATTACAAAATAGCTCTGCAGAGTTATTATGTTCTTCTTAAGGATCCAAAGAACGAGGCTGCGAGAAAGAATTTGGTGACAGAGACGGTCCTCATAGACGAGCATGTTACGAAGCACCATCTTCCTGAAGAATGGAGTTTTGACGTGGCGGACGATTTTCTCAAAGCAAACGCGGCTGACTTAGGTCCTGTGCCTGCCAATCCGAATCGCATTGAGTACCCGTGGCCCACCGCTAAGGCCGCTGATGGGTTTCTCATTATAGGGGTGAGACAGCAGGGAAAATGGGGAACCCAGGTATGCGTAGAAACTACTGGGGAAGATGGTGGGCTAGTGCGCAGACTCGAGCCGGCCTCGAGTGTTGGGCTGCTTGAAGTGGAGCACTATAAGGCAATGGCTGGCCACAAGCACCTAGCCGACGGTCAGTCAAAGTGGTCCGACAGGGACCGAGGTGACTTCAAGGAGCTACTTTGGGTCACGAAGTCCCAGATTCAACTCAAAAACGTAGCTGCAAACAAGAAGGATCCTCCAACGGACCGCTGCGTAGAGTTTCACAAGAAAGGGATTCATATACTCACTGTATCCAGGTCTGAACAAGGTCCTCGGACCCGCGAGCGCAAGGGCGAAAATTGAGACGGTCTGTGAGCGAGACGGCATACCTACGCCGTGGAAGGCAGGATGGGTGAGCTACTACAATGACCCCGCCAAGGTCGAAAAGGACCCGACAAGACGTAGGGCTATGAAGGACGCCCAAGCAGACGAGTTGGTGTGCTCAGTCGCTCAGATCGCCGACGTAGTTCAAGTGCACATTCCCGTCGATCGATCAGTGGCGTTGGAAGGGACCAACAGGTTCAAGATCTGGAGTCAAAGGTGCATGACCTGACTGACACGGTAAGCAGCTTGAATAAAACAGTGAGCATGCTGGCAGACGTGTTCAGGGAGTTTATGAAGACTTCGGTATTTTCTCCTGCACCAAAATAACTTAGGGTGATATTTGGGTGTCCACATCGCACGCTCGTTTTCGGTTACACGCCATTTCTTTCGCTGATGTCGGAACATATCACCAGGTTTCTATGATGTCACCATTCCTATTTTTCCTATTTTTTTATTTTTTTTGTTTGGGGGGGGGGTTTCGAGTTTACTGTGTTGTGATGTTATAGTAAAGGAATCCAGCTACCAAGTCACTCTTACAATATTGCCTCTTGTCCTCAAATTTTGGAGGATGTACTTCTAGTCTCCCGTGCTCGCAGTGCGTTCTGCTGTGTCGGCTCGGCGCATGCTATTAACTCTGTAGAGGGAAAGGCGGTCGAGAAAATCCCCGCGCTTTTAGTGACTCATCATCCTTTGAGGCGCTGGCGCCACGTTCAAATGATAGGTGCTCGTCCATGTGCTAGCCGCGGCTACCTTGAAGAAGCTGTCTAGGCTGATTGACGGCGACTGATTGACCTGTGCCTTAGTCACGACACTGATACCAATGGATTAAACAATTGATCTCTGCTCTTGCACCCAATTATCTTCCAGTGTGATGTTTCATACTGAGATTTTTTTGGCTCTTCTTGGGTCCCACACCGTTGCAACCAAACAATCCAAACTGGTGTTACGCATGGGACCTGCTAGATACACACTGTAGTACATGAAACTGCATAGTCCATCATGTTAATTAGTCGAACTTATGTCACAACTTCGCGGAATTTAGTTATTTAAGAGATTTGTGGCGCCGCGCCATCCAGCCCGAGCCTAGTTATTTGCCTGTGCACGTCATCCCGTGTGTGGGCATGGCACGCTGTATCAGGATAGGGTACCAACTCCCTCTCGACACTGCCCGTGATATCAGGTGTTATGGAGTTCAAGTACCCAGATGCTTTGCGGTATAATGCGCGCCTGGGCGGCTGGAGCCGGTTGCGATCGTGTCGTGGACGCGTTGCGGTTTTAATTGTCCTTTAGGCTCAAGGAGCTGGATGGTGTGTAGAGTCCATCATTAGATGAGAGTGGCAGCTGAAGCACCTGTGTCCGTGCAGTTGTTTGTCAGCCTTCTTCCAGGTACTTCTGGATGCAAACCACACGTGGCGAACATTATGCCATACGGCGGCTTCATTTTCCGCGTCGTCCAGGAATACACCTCTGATATAGCACTTACTGCTCTCCCCCCAGCATATCAGGATACATGTATTAATATCGTGGAGAGTTTGACAGCGGCAAAAGTGGCTCTAGTATTGCTGTTGTTTATGCTATGTACTGTCTGTACTGTGTTAAATCCCCCAGTTTGCAATACGTAGATGGATCAATTATAAGTCCAGAAAATATTGTTTAACTTGTTCATTAGTTAAGCAGGTGTCAAGAAATATCTACTTATATTTGTGTGTTTGTGTATGTGGTGTGTGTGGAGTCGCTTGTATCTTGCAGAGCGTGTAGGCCAGCGACAAGGTGTTCAGAATGGACAAGGTGCCCGAGTTGCAGGTGCATGTTCTGGAGCCGCCACAGAGCTCAAATCCGTAACTGTTGCCTATGGATCCAAAATGATGATCTCCGGGCCGAGGAAACGAGACATTGCTGAAACTGGCGAAGCCATGATCTGCCTCCGACACATTGGGCAACGTGGGGCGGCGCCATTATCCTCCATAGGCAGCGGGCAAATCCCCCAGCAAGTTTTGCAAAATACATGACCTAGAAGATGTTAGAGCTTCAGGGCCAATGAAGGTGACCTGACTGACAAACCGCAAGTTGTATACAAAAGATCATTAGACTCATAGCAAATGGCACAAGTGCTCCATTCATATTGTTTAACGTGTTGCTTCAAAGTGGATATATTAGAGCAACTTTTGCAAGGCTGCCGCTCGTTGAGATACGCACCGGGCTACGCAGCATCTTTTGCAGTGTAGCGTTATCTTCCCCCCTGAGCCTGCATTGTGTACAATTTCGCCAGTCATGCGATCTCAAAAATTGCACTACAGAGGCACATTTATCGCAAAGTAGCTATAGAATTAGACAGGTCGGAATTAGTGAAGGATTCTGGACTTACACATCCAAAGACTCTATATTTTGGCCCTGGTGTGAGAATATTGCGACAGAAATAGCAGGACTGCTCATTGCCAGTAAGATCAATCACAATATTATATTCGCGCGGAAAGGAATATGTCGGCATTGTTAAACGCAGTACTAATTCACACTCAACGGTACTGAACGGTTCTGGTTGTCATATGTATATTAAGCTTGGTCATGCAATATATTAAGGAAATATGGCAAGAGCTACCGTCGCCTGTTTTGGCCTTGACTATAGTTGGCAGCCTTGGCTTTTTGGGGCCGAAATACTTCTGCAATGCTCCTTCTGAGCTGGTCTAGCCACCCAGGTCCCCATTTCAGCTTAAAGATTCTAACCCAACAGAGAATAGACATGACTCCGGCCAAAACAAGGCAACACAACATTACAATCGCGGCGACGACTGCGAAGGTTGACCATTGGCCTTTTCTGCTTACATACGTGTTGAGCAGAGTAGAAAAAAGACCCATGAATGAACGGGTGACGATTGGTCTCCAAAATTAGCATATATACAACTCACTGTTGTTCTTGGAACATACATAAAAATTTGATTGCTGGTCCATATATGATTTCCCGCTCGCCTCGACCACACGAAATACAACAGACCTACTGCTACACCACAGGTCGTCGATGCAACTGCCACAACAGGAATATTATAACTAGCACTTTGGACGAACCGTCCCAATTGGCCCGCATCGTGTAGGGCCTGGGAGCGTTGTAGAGCTCCATACCCAGAAGGAACAAGCAGGTATCCTGTCAACAGAAGCCAAGTGCCTATCGACGACCAAACAGACCAAATGAATGGAATCTCATAAGCCTCGTTGACCATTCGTTTGTATTCGTCGCTGCTGTCGCTTTTATATGTCATCTTCACTCGCCATGAAATGCTTTTTGGGTGCCCTCAAGACGTACCCCAACCACATCAGCACGTGCGCATTGAAACAGCAGTATAAATATAGGCGTTAACCGGAGCTCAATGTGGCTTACGAAGGACAAGCAGCCACCATGTCATAGGACCATGAAGGGCCAAATGTAGCTGCGATAGACGCCATTGTGTGATATAACCATGCCACTATTCATCTTTTAGGTTAGGTACAGTACATACTTAACTGATTACAACATACAATTAAATATCCGCTGCCATCGATGGATTCCCGCCCTAGGCCAACATCCAGCGTTTACTCAGCAGACTCTTTGGAGTTAGATAACTTGCTTCACCGGCTGTCTCTGGAAACACTGCTGTCAGAAAAGAAAGCACTGAGCGTTGAAGTCACTATGCTGAGGGACAGACTAAAGAAATATGATCACGCGCTCTTCATATGCAGAGCAGTGGAGAGAGAATTAGGCAAAATGCACAGATACGCAGTCGCACAGGGCAGTACAGAGCGAAATATTTGGTTTGCAATTTGTACAGCATTCTAGGCTAGTGTATTCATGTAGACAATACAAAATAAACTCGGTCTACTCAATCTCTACATCCTATTTTGCCTTTATTCTGCGTCCGCCGGGCTTTCAACACGGCGAGACCTACGCTCCATGACATCATCTCGCAGCATGAGGCGTAGGTCTCCCAGGGCGGCAATAATGTAGTCCAATATCTCCAAGTACTCTTCCTCCCTTGTTTGTGTGTCCTGGCTTTGGCTGGACTCATCGCTGGACTCCACTTCGTTTACAACAAACTCCCTGAGGTTGCCCGTACTGTCAGTGGGACTTGAGACAGTGAGTGTTTCGTCAGAATCTATGAATATATGAGCAAATGGTTGGCTATCATGCACAATGTCTTCATGCTATTATTTGAGAACCCACCGTAAACCGTGTCATCGAACTCCATCGTTGAGATGGTCATGGCGTGACGTGATACACGATAGTAGATGCGACGTACAACAGACATCCTAGAGCTTTATGTCTTGGGCTAGAAGCATAAAACGGCTGTCATAGAGCCGAAGTAGAGCGATGTCCTGGCAAAATAGGAGCAGATAATCCTGGCTGAATCGCCAGTAAAGGAAGTTTTCCTTCAGAGTTTGGTCAGATCGACGCTGATAAGACATCCAGAAAGTGCTCCCTTATACTTTTTTCTATTTAAGACAGCTATGACACTATCTTATTCTTATCCCACAGTCTCTAATATCTTTAATTTAGAAGACTTCCCAGCCTCTTAAACTACTGATATCAGTGATTTTATGGCATCCAGCAATTACGTCAAGTCTGCTTGTTCAACTAACAGAGGCAGCCTTATCCAACAACTGCTGACTTGTCTTGATGCTACCTGTTGGTTGCACTGCGTACCATTTAGTTCGTGCAATGACATATCTGTCATAGATAGCCTGCGGAACGTCATGTGACATTTTTTGACTGCCTCGTTGTGCGAACTGAGTCGCCTCCGCCTCCGCTGCATCGGGCAAGAGTAGACTTTGATGAGCAGCTGGTTCATAGGCAGAGCCTCGCGAAACCTCGCCGGGTCTGATATAACCAAGAACGTGATCAGGCTCTATGACTCGTTCTTCTGCCTCTGATTCTGCTGTTGTCTTCACCCAATGGGCATTGTGCGGCATCGGCGACGTCGCTGTAACAACTACTTCCAAGGCCGAATCTGACAAAGTGCCAAAATATCTTTAACCTCAAGGGACAGCTGCGCGACGCCCTTGAATGGCCCTCGCCACCACATCTAGAGCATTTGCATGTCGCTCTCTTTGTCTTTTCCACCTCTTCAAATGCGCTTGGTTCACGTCTCGTGCTTTGCTTTGGTGTCCTTGAGCAGGCCCCTTCCACAGGCGAGTCAAGACCTTGGCGAGGTCCCAACAATATTTGGGGTTCCCCTCACGTTGTATCAGGAGGAAGGGTTCTAACAACAGGGCCCGCTGCCTCTCTTGCAAAGCCATCACGTCGTGGACGCAAGGGAGGCCCTGGGGCTTGTTAGAGCTCCGGAGGAGGCAGATTCTTTTCAATTAACAATCGCTGCTCCTGAACTTTCCTTATGCCATAAACTTGACCAGACAGCTCAATTGGTGTTCGCATTTGTTGCCTGGCCTGATTTGACTTCAACTCTGACAGGTGGTTCGCGAGCTTGCTTCACAGCCTTCCATGCCTCAAATAAGTCCAGATCAACGCATGTATACCCTCGACTCAAGAGGTTACCTGTATTGCCGAAATGGGAGTGCTGATCTACCCAGGCTTTGACGAGCTTCTCTTTATAAGGATCTAGCCAAGCCGTCCTGCCATAACCCACTTCAATCAGACGATCCGGCAAATACTTCTAGTCGTTCTTTCAATACGACCTCATTCCAGGAGCTGATTAGCTGATGCCAGAATCCGTAATATTATCAGTTCCGGATTTAGAACCGACGCTTGGCCCTCGACTAGCGAATGTTTCAAGGTAATTTCGCAGAACAACTTTATCGGCATGCCAAAGGCAGAGTAAAGCTGATATGGCGAAGGATGTCCGGACAGTGTTCATGCAGGCGATGCATCGGTCAGTCAGCACCACAGATGGGAGTCTGTCACAGTGGTAGTCGGACAGAGATCGCAGTCGATCCAATGCCCATGCATAGTCGTCGTCCGTTTCGCCGCTCACGAAGGCAAAGGCAATACAGAAAGATCATTGGCATGCTTCCAATCCAATCCGATCATGTCAAGTACGGGCATGCCGTATTTATTCGTCTGGTAAGTGCAATCAAGCAAAAGCACATCGGGGTAGGCTTGGAGGTACCTCAGAGAGTCCAGAGGAGCAAATAAAACGGCAGTCGGCGTCGCATTGCATTCGGCTCCAAAAAGCCCTCTTTGTCTAGTACGTTGGCAAGGGCGTGGATAGTGTTCTGTGTTGAACGTCACAGCGGAACACAGATGAAAGGAGTGCGTTAATTCTGTAAGCTAGAGATGCCGCCAAGGCACGCTATTTATGGAAGGCGCAGGCTGGACCCTGCACGTGATGCTGTTTCATGTTCAACATTCTGCCCTTCCCAAGATCTGCGCCGAGTGTCTTCTACGCAGTTGTCTCTAGACTCTTTCGCCAAGACAAAGAATTGGCACTCTGTTCCGCGACTTGTGGTCTTACGCTTCTTTCTCTGAGATGACACGGGCTGCCGGCATGATCTGTCACACGTGTAAGTGCCGACTTGCCACTCTTCTCAACGTGGACTGACTCCGTTCCACGACAAGCCGCCCACTCATTGATCGAGTCGAATAAAGCTTTCCCGTGATGTGCAATCTTGTATTTAGGTAAGTAATCGTGGGGGAACCGCTTAGCAGGCTCCATGAAAAAAGAAAAAAAATTTCGTTCAAAGCAGATGCAGGCTTTTATTTCGAGTTGTCAGAAGTTACCAGCTTTCAACTGCTGAATTAATCGTACGGTGCTCTGCTTGACGCGCCTCGCCAAAATGGAACGTACCGTGTCAATGACTTGTGTTTGGTTAGTAGTATCAGAAGCTCGCACTGTATGCCCTGTATGTAAAGGGCCCGTGCCATCCTTAAAATCACGAGCCCCATATAATGAGTAGTTCAATGTGAGTACAAGTGAGTGCGGTCAGGCAGGCTGCAAGTATTCACCTTGCTTCTAAATACAGAGGACAGAGTAAAACTCTATGTGAGGTCTTGGCCCCGGATTGTTGGTTGATCGTGCGAAGCAGATATGTACTCTCCCGCTTGGGGGAGACGAAAAATGATCATTCGAAACCCCTGTGCGGCTGTTCCACTTGGGTCTGTGGCCCTGCAAGAATTACTGGATCCACACGCCCCCCCCACCCCCCCCCGGGGGGGGAGGGGTGCGTGGTTAACGACCTGGCGGAAGGCCGTCCCGGATGGCAGCGGTTTGCTACCCTTGCTTTTGTCCTGAACCTTCGTCACTTGGAAGACGAACTCAGGCAGGCAGGTCAAAAACTCTCCACTACCTTCCTTCTCGCTGATCGGCGATAACAGAGCCGTCACTCCAGTACATGGCCGACGGCGTCAATTATTTTTTGGTCCTAATACGACACTTAAGCTGAAGCGAGGTTGGTCTCTCAGACTCACATGTAAAACGGTTGGAGCCATCGGGTCTTACAGCACGTTGATGCAGTAATTTTCGAGAAGCTCTGGGATTAATGATGGCCACCACATTTCTAGCTTCTGTCCGAGCCACGAATGGCAGCTTTTGCCCTCATCTCTCCAGCTGACTAAGAAATGAGACCGGTCACAAGCTCTGGATGCATGCGTTGTGCAGCCACGATCTGTCAGCGCACCCCTTAATGCAGGGGTCATTCAGTTAGCAAATTGGTCGTCTCTCCAAAAAAAACCAAAACCCGCGTCCTCGTTGAGAATACACCAAAAGATCGCCTCACAGCGCGTAAAGACATTTGACGGCTGACGATGATCTGCAAACTTGCCATCAAACACGTAATCGATTTTCCCTTGCGCCTGGTACCGCAGCTTTTCATACACACAGCTTCACTTGTACAGGGCCGTCCAGGTTCAGCGTCCACTGATTTACTTACAAAATGTTAGACCTTAACAAATTGGTAAGATCTGAGCGGACGCTGAACCTGGACCCTTCTGTAGCAAAGTCGTGCTAATGCTCGCGAATCCATCGCGCACATTCCGCTTCTCTGTGGCTTTTGTCGAATATTCAATCTTCCTATTAGCCTTGTGATCAAATTAAATTGACGTCCCAATGCGACTTCGCGCCGGAGTCGCTGAGAAAAGTTGAGCCAGGATGCATACATCACGACGGATAATTTTCGGAGACTTGGAAGTTTGATGGTGGATACGATGAACATGGGGCTGGGGCACTGCCAGTACCAGTTGGCATGCACTGCATTATTTACCCACCTGCGCTTGCAGCAGCTCCCAAGTCAGCACACTGTTTGTTGCACTGTTAATCCATCGTAAAACAGTCTTCGTTCTTACCTCAGCAGGGCCTTGTTTTTTTTTTTTTTTTTTTTTTTTTTTTTTTTTTTTTGTTTTGGTGCCATCGAGTCGGTTTTCAGACACCTCTGCTTCCCCAAGTCTCCTGCTCGAGCATCAATGAGTTGTGGCTTGTGGTAGCGTGAACCTGCTAGTGTGGCCCCAACCATGCCGACAATTTCTCAGCCATTCAATGTTGAGGATGCATTCATCAAGCTCAGTCGTGTGGTCAAAGCTGGGTTCATGAACTTGGAAAGAAGGATCGGTGAGATCGACGCAAGCGGTGTCAAAACAGCAGCCTGTAAAGGATAAAACCAACGGTAAGTTACATGGTACTTTGTCGCATACAAATTACTCTCTCGTGTCACCCTACAACAACGCTGAACTCCTCTTCTAGTTCCTGACGCTGGACGTGATGCTTCAGATGCTACCATTCAGTGGATGCATATGCCTGAGATGCCAATTTTTGCGACCGTACCCTGGTTCAATGAGACTGAGGCTTTCCGCTTTAACGAACTGCCGCTTGAATTGCGTATGGAGATCTGGAAGTTGGCCATGCCTTGTGGGCGCCTCTTTGAACCCAAAGTTGACATCCGACAACCACAGGCGCGACACCAGCACATCGCGTCAGATCCACTGCCTGTCACGTTAAGATGGAAACACGAGCCGCCCGCATTGCGAGCAGTATGTCGTGAGTCTCGGCAGGCCAGCGACATAATCGGTGGCTTCAAATTTGGGCGTATGGGCAATACACGTCGAGGATATTGGTTCAATTATGAAAGCGATATTGTCTATATCAACTCTGATATGATTGATCATGTGCGCCACTTGGATCTGAGGCGCGTGAGCAGTTTAGGTTTTCCCTACTTAGATTTCAAAACGGAGCAGGGTTGCAGGGATATTCTTGAAATCGCTGTTGAGCACGCCCTTGATTGTCGGACGGTGGTGTTCTATTTCCAGGAGAATTATGTGTTTTTAGGTACGGCAAAGTTCGACCGACTAGCAGATAGTGACCTAGTTGGTAATTACGAATTTTCGGGGCGATTTGGCCTCCCAGCTGGGTTGGCTGAATGGGGGAATCTCCGTCAAGCTGTGTACAATATATGGGACGAGCATCTCACCCAGGTAGGGAGAGACAAGACTCTAAAGCCTTGTCTAGTTGGCATCGATGTGTTGAGTTTTTAATCAAACTTGAGAAGCACGGGTTAGGAATTAGCGGTATCTTTCAGGCTAACACATAATTGACTGGAGTACGACAGACCCGAGCGTCGCAGCTTGCTTCTGCTGTATCACTTAACGGCCGTCTCCAGGCGCAGAGAGATGGCTAGTCTGCTTCACCAAGTACTTTCTCCCGGGCCCAGCTACGCTAGCACAACGGGAAAATGGTCTTCACGAGGCGCCTTCGGCGAGGGGAATGAGACTACTACGGTATATTTCCTTGTTTTATTTCTTTTTTTCCTTGGGGGTGGGGGGTTTCATGTGGGGTTTCCATGTCCACGCACTTATTTACCCTCTTCAATTTCTTGAATCTATGGAACAGTTTCGGGGGATTTGATTCCAACTTGACCAGAACATCCCAAATCTCCAACTGCCAAGCCCTCCCGCATCATTTCTAATTCACCGCGCTCTTCCTGGTCAATGGCGGATACAGTTCTCCCTTTTGCACGGATGTGTATAGGGTACCGCTGGGCCAGATAAAAGTGCATGCCACTCACCAGGTTCGGGTATATACGGACTTCCAGTCGTAGTGTCTTTGTTTCCGCCGCACTCGCAGGTAGGTACATGTCCGCATAACGCCAGCAAAATCGTTGGCAGTGACTTGCCAACATGGACGAAATGAAGCAAGCTATGGGGCAACGCGGACCATCATTTGTGGGCACAGGTGGGTGGGTCTTGGGTTCTCTCAAATCCCCTATTATGTGGACCTGTCAGATGCATTTGCTTAGTTATTCATGGATTGTATCTGAGAGGACCACGCCCGACATTTTTCAAGTATGCCGGATTACTGCGATGGAGAAGCTCCTAAATCGGCAGCCCGCTTCCTGGGTCGGAAGGCCACCGAGTAGCAAGCCGCTCGCTTCGTCTGGGGTTTATGGGACTGGAGTTTACCGGACAGATCAAGCATGTAAGGCTTGTTGAGTGAAAATGCCTAGACAAGTTCTCCCAATATTTGGTTGGCGTCAAGGTCGAATGGTCACCCAGACGCTGGCAGTGCATCTGAGCACGAGGGATGTCGATGCTTACGTGAGCCACATTCAAAATATTGGCGGTATGGCGTGCATTGCAGCATGAGCATCCTTGAGTGGTTGACATTAGTAGTGACGGCAAAAGAACAGGAGGCAAGGACTTCCGTGAGGATTGGGGATTTTTCGATATTCATAACGAGAATTTGGGGCCTTTGCGATAGGATAGGGTACTACAATACATATGACAAATGCTGGCTGAGAAGCAGCACTCATGTTGTTTGTGGGATCGCGTGTCTCGCGTCATGGTCGCGTGTGTCGGAAATTAAATCGGGCCGGGGGACACAACGTCGTAGAGGGTGGAGCCTCCATTGACTGCACGTGGGCAAAATATGCACATTGTTTTTTCGTTCGTATTTAAATTCGAAAGACAAAAAAACACTGCAATACTGGATGCGAGGACTCGCTTTCTGGCCCCGGATTGTAGGTGAAGAGTGCGAAGTGTTGCATCTGGCCCCAATGAGAGAACTTCAACAGCTTCATTAATGAGGCGGCAGGGAAAAAGCCGAGACGTGATCTTTATGACCTCGGTATGGCCGTCACATTTGACAGAAAGACACTTGTCTGTGACAGCAGGAGCCACTTGATCCACAAGCAGGGGGACTGGTCGACGGCCTCGCCCAGGAAACCAATCTGCCATCAAAAATCACGCGGGCAGCCGCCGCACCACGACTTGGGCGTCGTTCTGCCACACTTTGTGGCTTATGTGGCGGCATTAGCCACATGGACAAATCGCCAACACAACCATCTCCAAAAATAGACGCCAGAAGAATAAACATCCAGAGAATCCAATGAGTAATAACAAACATCGTGGGGGTTACCAGCAGCAGAGCGAGCTAGTCCCCCCCCTTCTCAAAAAAAAAAAAAAAAAAACAAAAACTTTGCTAGCCCCCCCCCTTTCAAAAAAAAAAAAAAAAAAAACCAAGACTTTGCATATGCCATCTTTGTTGGCTTTCACCGGGCCCGAAAAGCGGCCGACGGACTGCAGCCAGCACCACACCCAGACCATGCCACCAACAGACACGGCAAAGAGATCCACAATACCGCAAGCTCCGCTTTTGGACTGTTGCTAGAAGCGGAGACCAATTTTAGCTCTGCTCTGCGTCAGAACACGACTCTTCCATCTGGTTGTCTCACAAGCGTCTTCTGTCCACCATGGTGTAGACAACACTGTATCTCCGCCAGTGCAACAAAGAAAGATGTATAAGGTCGAGCGAACTTGATGACGGTGTGGTTTGCTGCCACGGTTGGGGGAACGACCGAAAGCTTAGGACGGCGGTCGCCCATATTTCCGGCCTGCGGCCCCCTCATTCGTTATGTCGCAATACATGGGTTAATTGGTTATCTGTCAGAAGTGCCAGCTCAGACTAGTCAAGGCGCCTTGGTCAGATACTCTCTTAACAAACAAATATAACTGTGCTCCTTAAGTCTTGCGCGATGTCAGATATATTGTTACTGTGTTATATCCAAACCCCAAGTAACTTGTTCAATTAAGTACCTGCGGATGTGAAGTTTAGTGGAGCTGAGCAGTGAAGAGTACCTGCGGACGTGAAGTTTTAGTGGAGCTGGGCAGTGACTATAGTGGATCTGACTACTGATTCCCCACGCCTATTGGATGGTTGTGTTTTCGCGATGTTATGTTCTGTTTATTGTAACACGTCGGGGAGAAAGAAGATTATCACGCTGAAAAGCTCCTTCTCTGTGATTACAATTCGCAACGGCCTCAAGAAAATTATAAATATAGACTTGAGTCCGTTTACTTGGAGGACCATGCAAACTCTCTACTTTTCCAGACAGTAAAACTTCTTAACATACGAAGTGGCCCATCGTCACCCCGAAACATCGTCTTTTCCAAGATGTCAGTCCAGGGTGCTGGTCAGTTCGGCCGTAAACGTCCGTACAGCGTTCCCTCTCCCCAACAAATCCCTAATACATACGGGCCGGCCAACTTTACCCCTGCTGGCTCTGGAGTCTCCGTCACCCGGATTCCATCGAACTGTCAGCAGCCGCAACTGTCACGTTATGAGACTCATTGTTAACTAAGATTCTCCATAAAATCATTATTCTTGTTCTTGTCCTCCCCCCTACAGCCTAGAAACTCAACATATTTAAATACTTTCGGAATACTGCTGCCTTCAGGCAGCAGTATGACGACTACTGTTGCCACTTGCCACTCTGGTGGCAAAAAGCGCTTGCGTGTTTCAATCAACAGAGGCAGTTTTATCCGACAACAGTAGTCGTCATACTGCTGCCTGAAGGCAGCAGTATTCCGAAAGTATTTAAATATGTTGAGTTTCTAGGCTGTAGGGGGGAGGACAAGAACAAGAATAATGATTTTATGGAGAATCTTAGTTAACAATGAGTCTCATAACGTGACAGTTATGAGCCCGGACCCGCGCACTAGGTTGTCAACAAGAACAGCCACGCTGTGAAAACTGCATAACAATAGAGCACAAAGACAGTGTTCGTGAGACAGTTAGCTAAGTGAAATTACCCCTGCTGAATAACTAAGTGAAAATGCCATCTTCCAAGACTGAAGTTATCCTCACGGGGATCGACAATTGGGACGACTGGCAGAAGTTTGTTGCAAGCTTAATTGATATAGACATCTGGGAAGCGATTAAGCCTGCAAACCGAACTCAAGTGCTTCTACGAAAGCCAAGAAGACCGCAGGTATCTGATTTTAACGCAAACGCTCAGACTGAAGTCAATCTTTCGGCATCTCAAGTCAATGCTTTCAGACTAGCCCGTGACAATTGGAAAGACAGCTCTAAGGAGTATGAGCAGCAGAAAACCAATCTCATCAAGGCTAAAAGTGTTATCATCAGCTATGTGGATGAGAGGCTAGGTCGTTATCTCGACCAAGACCATGATCTCCCCCGCTGGATTGAGAGTCTATCTGTAGCCGTCAACGCCGAACAGACTAAGGCAACAGACGAACTTGTGATAGAATATCAGCGGATCATCAAGTCATTTAGGTGCACCGACTCAGCAACCTTCGCAGACTGGATCTGGAAGTGGGAGAATTTCCTCCTGAAAGCTGCACGACATCGAATGCTTGAAGTAGCAGGTGGTCGTTGGCTATTCGACATCGCCCGCCTTATGGCCAAACATAACGGCAACTTCACTGATAACTGCAGACAAGCTGCAGAATCACTTGTTTTGAAGACAAAAGACTACAATCAAGCTGTTGAACAAGGAGTACAGCAGTTATTGCAGCTCAACGATTTTAGTGATCATGCCAGGCTGCGAGAGGCGGCAATAGCAATTCAAGGGGCTCTGATCCACACCCCTCCCAACGCTACGGATGCGAGCAAGGAATGGTCAATTGGAAGTGTAGCTGTCAAGTTACGGACCTGGGCCAGCTCAGCACTTCCAGCCCAACCAGAAAGATCCTCCGCCAAAAGGGGAACAGCGTTCCAAGCTGATACCAAGAAGGGTAATCGGGATGGAAGGGCAAGCCAATCCCGATCAGATCGTAAAAGAGGGCGATCAGACAACCAGCAGGATAGCAACAAGAGACAAGAGTTGAGCTGTGAAGCTTGTGGCCAGCCGCGACATGATCTTAGTTCCTGTTGGTCAGCTATTCCAGAACTTCGGCCAGGAGGAGTACCTGCGAATCACCGCCTAGAAGGCCTGGTGAGGAAAGTCCTGGCAGCCGATCCGGAACTAAAGCCTAAAGTAGCTGAACTTCGAAAAGCAGCTCAGAAAGACCAGGAACAGGAAAAGAAAGAAGTTTCATTTCAGTGACAACCAGCCGAGTCAAGCTTGGAGCGACGAATCGTTGGTCAAGCATTGTCACCAGGGGCTGCGTTCCCGATATGTCTAGGGACCTGTCTGCAAGCTGACCAGTATCCCTTGCGATCGTCAACCATTCTTGATTCCGGAGCTTCGTTGGATATATTCAACGAGCTTGCTAGGTTTAAGTCAATAAGGAAACCAAAGGCAGGAGAAGAACACTACCTCATTGCCGGAGACTCAGAGGTCAAAATCGAAGGCTACGGCCGGGTTGACGTCCCAGTCACAAAACCCAATGGATCGATTGGGATCTTGCGAATCAAGGATGCAGCATACTGCCCTACATTTGCTGTCAATGTTGTGTCATTCCAGTGTCTTTATGATCGAGGCATCCGTTGGGATACAATATCGACTCCAACACGGCTAATCCATGCGTCTGGAACATTAATCTGTGTAGTTCAAAGATACTACAGACAATGGGTTCTCGAGTATCGGGAGTCAACCGACGCCAGCTTAAAGGCAGCGGCCGCCTACATGGCCAGAAGAAGAAGACGGACCAGTCGAGACCCAAGAGCAGAATCTGCTGCAAATGGAACGTTGTGGCACAACCGACTGGGTCACCCTAGCCCAAAGACCATTGAGCAATTAGGAAAGAAATGCCTCGGAGTAAGGCTGAAGGGACCAAAAACAGCGGAATGTGACCACTGCGGCCGGGGCAAGATGCACCGGCAGATATCCCGGAGGCAGCCGATAAGACCGATCGAACCATTTGAAGAAATCTGGGTTGACTGGACCGATCTTACGGAAGATTACCAAGGCTACGTCCGAGTTATGTTTATCACGGATGCATATTCGGGTCTTGTTTTTCCTTATTTTCTGAAGAGCCACGGTTTAGGCAAAGAAAATCGAAGAATCCTGAGAGACTTCTTCAACTGGATAGGGGCTCAATACAGTTTCAAGCCAAAAGCTATACGATCAGACAGTGATGTAAATAGTGCAAAATACCGTATACGATATTTTTTCAACCCCACACTGCACTGGATTGTTTCGGAATTTGCTGCACTGCACGGTATACGGTATTGCACTGTATTTGGGCAATATCGTATTGCAATATCATATCGCACGGCGTGCAAAGAGCCGCATGGAGTAAGCATTAAGCTAACCCAATTGAGCAAGGTTGAAGATCAAGATTGTTTCTCCGACTGCAAAAGCTATTCATAGCCGACATATAATAGGTATGCTATTGCCACTAATGATGACGGTTGAAGAAAAGTTCTTCCGGAACTCACTTTCCTTAGGCTTAGGGCTTCGATGGGCGACATAACTGACTTAACCAACACCGCCACTGTTTACTTGACGTGAGAGTGAGTTAAAAGTAGTGGTCAAAAGAAAACGCCACTGAAATTGCTTGCATCCTATGTATTGCTAATAATATCAGGTATTGGTGTTCGAAGACGCCTGTTGTCATCGCCTTTATGGCTGCTGTGTTCAGGGTAAACCCGACGTCGGCCACCCAAGTCTCTTGTGAGAATTCCCGTAAAACGCTCAACCCAAGTTTATTAAAAAAGAAAATAAAAAGAACATACAAAAGAGGCCATCACCTTGTCCATCTAAAAATCAAAGAGACAGGAGAGTTAGATTGCAGAAATATCGCCTAGAGCTCGAGTTCAGACAGGCATCAATTGAGATGAAGTTTGTGGGTTTCAAGTGCCAGCCTAGGTGGCAATTCGACCAAAAATAAGCCCCGTATTACTCGTGTTGCACTGTATTTGCACTGCATAAATATCATATTATACGATATTTAAATGACCTTGCACTGCACGGCACGGTTTGTTGTTTTTCTTGCACTGCACTGTATAAAAATACAGTGCAGGCAATATGATATTGAATATGATATCGTCTTATATACGGCCACACTATTTACAACACTGCGATCAGATGGCGAACTATTCAGCAAGGATGTCCGGAAGGAATTGAAGCTTCGATCCATTGAAGCAAAGAAGTCAGCCCCGAACACTCAGGCCCAGAATGGAGGCACCGAGAGATCAGGGGGTGCAATTATGGAAAAAGCCCGAACAATGCGTATAGCTGCAAATCTGCCACACAACTTGTGGAACGACATTGTGGAGGCTGCTTGTTATCTACGCAATCGCACACCTCTTGAACGAGATAAATGGCATAGCCCATTCGAGAGAGTCTTTAAGAAGCAACCGTTAATTAGTCATTTAAAGGCTTATGGTTGTAAGGCTTTTGCGATGACAGCAGACGCCCAACTCAAGCTTCAGAGAAAACAAAAGCTTGAACCGAGAGCACACATAGGGTACCTCGTGGGCTACCAATCCTCGAACATCTACAAGATATGGGTTCCACACAGGAATAAGGTTATCTTAACTCGAGACGTTATCTTCAATGAGTCTAGCTTCTTTGAGAACAAGATAGCTCAGCCCGAATTACGACAAACCATAAGTCAGCTGCTGGAAGAAATTGAAATCCCAGAAGAACAGCAAGCTATGGAGTCTATGCTCGAAGAAGAAACATTCAATAATTCTGATGAATCAGATGAAGAGATCCTGGATGAGATCGTTGTGAACACAAGCATGCAGGGTGAACAGGACGGTGAGGACGATGAAGATGCATGTGAGGGGTCAGAAGAGCTAGGGTATCTTACGCCGCCACTGACCGACCCGGAGCTTGAAGAAAGCCCGGAGGCTATATTCACAGCCAGCCTTCCAATTCGTCACCGACCCGATCATCCTGAGGGGGCGGATAATAAAGGCCACAACTCAAACTGCTGCGACTCCAAGGTAGAGCAGATCAGTGCCAACTATCGATTCCACGAATTCCATCCAATTCGAATTGAGACAGCAGTCCATGGTGCATTTAATGCTGGGATTAAGTTTCGACCGCACAAGAGAGATCTACCAGAAGCTCCAAAGACCATGAAGGACCTTGAAGGACACCCATTCAAGGATGAATTTATCAAGGCGCAGCAAGAGCACCTTGCGTCACATGGCCATATGAATTCCTTTGTTGAGGTGCCTTGGTCAAGAGCTAGAGGTCAAAGAGTCCTTAGCTGCATGTGGGTATTTACCTACAAGACAAGACAGCACGGCCATCTCCAGAAATGCAAGGCGCGGCTTGTTGTGTGCGGGAATCAGCAAGAAAAGAATGCTCTCCCGACTCGTGCAACAACGCTGGCCAGCATGTCATTCCGAGCGCTAATGGCGATAGCCGCTGAACACGACCTTGAACTGGAACAGATGGATGCTGTCAATGCATTTGTAAATTGCGAATTAGACGAAGTTGTCTATATGCGTATGCCGCCAGGTTATGAAAAGTATGGCAGAGTGCTGCGATTGAAGAAAGCCCTCTATGGTCTGCGACGGTCACCCCTGCTGTGGCAGAAGGAGTTGACGAAGAGCCTCCAAGAGCTAGGTTTTCAACCAGTTCCGCAGGAGCCATGCATTATGACGAAAGGCTCTGTCATCGTATTCTTCTTTGTTGATGACATTATCTGGGCGTACAGAAAAGCTGATAAAGAAATCGCCAAGGAAGCCATAGAAGGCTTGAAAAGTCGTTACAAGATGACACAGCTAGGCGAGCCAAAGTGGTTCCTCGGTATTCACATCTTGAGAGATAGGCGAAACAGGACAATTTGGTTGACTCAAGACGCGTATATTGACAAAATAGCGCACAAGTTCTCCATTCAGCTAGAAGGCAAGGTGCCGGCAACACCTATGGGCCTAGAAGAGCTATTGAAATCAGAGACGCAAGCGACAAAGAAGTCAATCGAAGCCTACCAACAAAAGGTTGGGTCCATTTTGTTCGCAGCCATATCAACAAGACCAGATATCGCATTCGCAGTCAGCCGATTAGCACGGCATAACCTGAATCCAAGCGATGCTCACCACAGAGCAGCGGATAGAGTGATTCAGTATCTCTATTCCACTAGATCATTTGCTCTGCGACTTGGAAACAATGATCAAGAAAACACAGAACCAATTGAGACTTTCATCGGCTCGAGTGATGCATCATTCGCCGATAACACAGAAGACCGAAAAAGCTCACAAGGCTACGTATTAAGACTGTATGGTGGACCGATTGCATGGAAGGCATCGAAGCAAACCACCGTAACAACCTCAAGTACAGAAGCCGAGCTACTAGCAGCTTCAGAAGCAGCCAAAGAAATGATAGCTGCAGGAAGACTATTGCAATCTTTGGAAGTTAAATTCAACGAGCCTTTGCAATTGGAAATCGACAATAGACAGACGATTAGTTGAAGAGTCAGCGAAGTTGACCACTCAGCTTCGCCATGTTGATATTTACCAGCACTGGCTACGTCAAGAAGTTCAGAATAACCGAATTGAAGTGTGTTGGGTGGAATCAAAAGACATGATCGCAGATGGGATGACGAAGTCGTTACCCAAAATCCGACACATTGAATTCCTACGGCAATTACGAATAGAAGATATTCGAAGCCGAATTGGCATTGAAGCCAAGTTGGAAGAAGCTCGAAGCAAGGTGCGAGAGAGACTTCAAAGCCCTGACAACGAAATAGGCCTCGAGTTGAAGCTAGGTGCGAAGGGGGGCAAAAGAGTGCCAACCCCGGGGGGCCCAGCCATGAATTGTGCTGACACTAAAGCTTATCAGAGGCACTAAAGTTGTAGATGAGTACTTAGGAAGGAGCTCATCTAAGGGGGTGTGTCGGATAAAACTGCCTCTGTTGATTGAAACACGCAAGCGCTTTTTGCCACCAGAGTGGCAAGTGGCAACAGTAGTCGTCATACTGCTGCCTGAAGGCAGCAGTATTCCGAAAGTATTTAAATATGTTGAGTTTCTAGGCTGTAGGGGGGAGGACAAGAACAAGAATAATGATTTTATGGAGAATCTTAGTTAACAATGAGTCTCATAACGTGACAACTGTTGCCACTTGCCACTCTGGTGGCAAAAAGCGCTTGCGTGTTTCAATCAACAGAGGCAGTTTTATCCGACAGCAACAGCAGATGTTCCCCCAACAGGTCGCTCAGCAGAGCAACCCTCAACAGCAAAATGCCCAAACCAACAATGCACCCCCGAGCGGCCCAAACCACCCCGTTAATGGCCAAGGCTACTGGTCAGAACTGGGAGGCCAGTCAGGCGTGCTCAACTCTCCCTATCAACTGGCACACCAAGAGCAGAGAAGTATGAAAAACTCTGTCCAGCAACATTTGCAACTCTAACAGCTCACAGGTGGCAGTCCAAAAGTTCTACTCTCATTCGAGGAGATAATGAAATTGATTACACACCGGGATGAGTCGAACCGGGGCATGATAGACGCTGCCATTAATATGATAAATGCTGCTGCTAATTGGTAATAATTTCTCAGTCTTTGTTTCCTTCACAGCTAATACTAATCTTGAATTAGGATGAACTTGCAAATAAAAAAGTGAGTTTAGAGTTCCGATTTGAAGTCTTAACTTGCTAAATCTACTTTAGGGATGATTGGTCGAAGCTGCAGCTGTGTGGGCAACTTCTTGCTCCACAAAATGTGCAATATTCCACGGGAGATGGAAGTAATTTTCCTGACCAACAAATGAATCAGCAAATGAATCAGCAAATGAACCAGCAAATGAATCAGGGTCAGCTGCAACCGGATGCTTGACATTGGTGTTATATTTTCTACATTGTTATCTGTACAAGTTTAGGTTGTCTCTTATCTTGTGTTTCCTTAATTTCTACGGCTTTTATCAGGGACTACCATATAAAATCCTGCCATATAGGCTTTAGCTGGAGCAATTGAATTTTGTTTCCATTTATTGCATATTCAGCGTTCCGCGTATACCACGAGAGGGTCGCCATACTTTTCGTGGTTACTGAGCCGTAGTTCAAGTGTCACCTCCTTTCGCTTTGGATGTTCCAAAGCTCAAAGTTTTGGCCTCTGATTTAGATACCTTCGGTCTACCCCACGCTAACCCCGAGCAGTCATACTGTTTGCCAGAACGCAAGGCATCGACACATCTTCTATTGCAGGAAGATCCAGTCGGATGAGGCCGTCACCCTCACCGACCGTGGCGATCAACCAGGCAATAGACAAAGATTTCGACAAATTCGTCAAGCTGGTGAAAGCAAGCTCTTTCTTTGAAAGGATCTGTCCGCACCACTAGACGAATCATCTATCCCTCGTGCTCCCTTTCCTCTGTTTCTTATTCTCTGGCAGTGACAGGGGGAAGGTGGTCGCAACAACTTTGGGTCGCGCACGCCTTGTCTGGCTGCTACCACAGCCCGCACATAGACCGAGCCGGTCGAGTAGATACCAGAACCTGCACAACCCGCTGACGGGTAACAGAGTAGAATGTGAGCGCCTTTGAGCTGATGCTATGTTAGATAGTGTTTTGTTTACGTAGTCCCGCGTAGCAAATTAGGCCACTAGACGGAAAATACACATAACATAACGTAACACTCGAGAGGGGGTTTCCCCGGGTAGTCGCGCTCACCCACAGAGTGCGCATCAGGGCTATATCTCAGATGGCGATGCTTACCATAGACACAGTGGTAATTCCATAATGTGACTTCTCTCGCCTCGTCAACTCAACATGACATTTTGACAATTAGAAAAAGAAAAAAGACAATATTTATACTGTAGAAAAGGCATGAAAAAAAAAAGAGAGAAAGACAAGAAGACAAGAAGACAAACAGACGAAGAGAGAAAGCAAAAAAGGCATCTAGGTGACATATGGACCCTGCGACGACCTGCGTACACTTGCACGGCGTTTTGTAGCTTTGCACCTTGGGTGAGATCCCTCAGTGCTGTCGCTCCGTACACGAGGTGAACAAGTCCACCTCGCACGACGTTACCAACTCAGGGTGACAGAATCGCCCGTCGAGCGGCTCCCCTGGATTAGAGCTACCTAGCCTCCACCCGAACAAAGCGAAAAATTCACCTCGAACGAGTATGGTTGTACATATCTAGGCGACCAAATTCACCACTGGTACGGAGTGCATCTAGGCAAATTCACCACTGATACGCCCAGAGATCAAAAGAAGTAACCTCTTTAAGGGGTAAGCTTGGAGTCATTTTCTACCATCAAACTTCGAGGGTGGCGTGGGGTAATACAGACACCCCTTGTTGTCCTGTGGAGAAGCGGCCAACACCCCTGAAGGGGTGCGCACACGCCTAATCAGGCTGCAGTAAAATCATACTCACCCCAGCCCATCGTCCAGATATGGCTGTGTGAACTGTTGAATATATGGTGCGTTTCCTGTTTTCACAATGGGGTCAATGTAGTCAATCCTGAAGGGGGTTCCTTTTCTGACCTTACCCCTCAAACTCCGTTCCCAGTCACATTTTCTGATTTTTAGCGCCCCAATTACGTTTCGCCCTGGTGTCTATCTAACACGAGTAGACCCACCTGTTTGTTCAGGGTCAAGAAGAAGCGGGGCAAGGTTCGTCGGCCAGTTTTGTCGCCCAGCATCGTGATCTGTTACAACCCAGTCACAGGCTGCAGCGTAGGCCGCAGGTTGGGCAGGCTGCATGAGCCGCTGGGCGGCACAGGCACGACGGCCAGCGGATTAATGGTCGGAGCGCTACGGGTGACATGGGGTGTTCACGAGCAGTGTAAGTGAACTACCCATTGTTGAACATGATGTAATATCACGTGCAGGGTCCAGCCTGCGCCTTCCATAAATAGTCTACCTTGGCAGCATCTCTAGCTTACAGAATCAACGCACTCCTTTCATCTGTGTTCCGCTGTGACGTTCAACACCCATGACAATGCAACACCAGTTCACCCAGGGATCGCGTGAACCTCAGGTGAACAACAAAGTATATAGGGACCCCATTCGCTTCATAGATAGACCTTAGCTCCTTAGCTTTCAACACGATCATTACATTGACCTAAGCTTCGCTTACAACTCTTTGACTCTAATCACGTGGTTACGGTCTGCGACCTATTACCAACGTAATACCCAACCGCTCAGACTGACTGCCCTAGTGGCTCTGCCAACATAAACTACGACTAGTTTATCCCTTGGGAACCTTAGCCGTTACATGATCGAGGCATCCGCATTGGCTCTCCGATAGCTTCGTTAAAATCATCACTTCATAATCGCTACCCTATATTAATATTGCTTACAACTTCATCAAGAATCTGACGCATTGGTTGGGGCATACATTGGTTGTGTCGAACGACATATGTACCGGAAATGGGCAACTACTCCAAAAAGAGAGGCCAAACGGTCTCCAGCACTAGCACGAAATTTATACAGGTTACTGAGGCCTTGGAAAAGGTTCTCTTCACTTCCGAAGAACGCAAACGGAATCGCCATCGCTGTTTTGCGATCAAGCATTTCCCAGACGGCCACATACTGTTTGAGCCGTCAACCCGAGTAAGAAATTGTGGTCATACCTTTTGCCTACTATATCTGATCGAAACCCTGTCACAGAATCACCGGCGTCGGCGGCAACGCATACGGAGTCGAGGCCAGAAATACAGCTCTCCAGGTTTTGTTATTCGCAAAAGCAACGGCGAAACACATCGTGGCAAGCACCGCTCAAGAATCGCCCTTATAGTCCAGGAGCATACGTGGGCTATACTTCCTCTACTGTTCGTGATATGCGGAGACGTAGACAGCCTCACTGTGCTGGTCTCGATGATGACGTGTCACCACCCGACAACAAACAACGAATATTTGGTCGACAACCACCAGCCCTCGAAAGGTATCTCGCCCACCTACCTCAACGGGTTAACTTAAGTAATAGTGAACGCTCCCCTGACGATAAGCAACATCTGATATTTGGTGGACAACTGTCGGCTCTCGACAGATACTTGGACGATCCTCTTCAATGTCCTCAAAGGGTGAATACGGAATTACCAAGTGGCTGCTATCCGGCGGGAGCTCAGGAGGACTATGTTGTGGGCGATTGTCGGGAAAACAATGGCTGCTCATCTGCAAACGAATTTTCGACAAGAGGAACTTGGTACCCAGAAGACAGCGTTGTTGGTGAACTGTTACATTGCAACCGCATTCTTCCAAACAACCCCGAAGCTAAGTTAGGCGGCTTACCTGAAGTCACAACCTGGTATACGAAACCTTGGAACAACTCTTGGCACACAGGTTTGCCTCAACCCCACCGAGACGGCAATGTAGGGCCTTGTACCAATAATTTTGCCTTGAGTCTAGGAGATCGAGGTGAGAAAGCCCAAGATGATTTGGCTGGCTGTGCCCCACTCCCTCTCACAGCGGTCAACTTGGACACATTTGGTGAAGCTGATGGCACAGAGTCGGACCAACACTGGCTATGTTCGGCCCAAGGACCCCAACATGAACCATCGAGGCATCCAACATATCTCGGGTCCCTAGGATGGTCTGTTATGCTGTAAGATAGCCGAATTGAATGGCTGTCTACAGTATTAACTTGATAGCGATGAAGGATTGCTACACGCGGGAAACAGTCCTGGCGTCGGGTGGACTCTTATCTGCGTCCTAGCTTTGACTGTGGTTCAAGGGTAATCGCACCTGCACAAACAAGTGCACTCGCAGAATCCATGGTTCGCTAATAGGGAAAGACATGTTCTACTGTCCGTAGACTGGTACATAACACGTCCTCGTTGTTGAATGGCGTCTTCAGGCAAACACTGTATGTTGGCATGAGTGCGCAATACCAGCCGCAAGGGCGTTTACCTGGCGACTCAACGGCTGCGCTAGCTGTGTTGCAAAGGTTACTAACGAATTACGTGGCTTGGTAACCAAGCTTTTGCTGGAAAGTGCGTCAGTGGGTAGCGTCAGAACTCAATATATCGTCGTCATATTGCAAACTAGGCACCTGGAGCGTTCCGTCCAGCTGGAATATCCCTTCTTGACGTTGGGCCTTAGGTCTGTAATCAATCAGACCATGCGTAGGTGCATGATTTGCTGTGGCCTGAGTTGGCGCTCTCGTTCGGTGCCTCACCCGTCAGCAATTTTGGGCATGGCAACAGCCAAAATGGTCAACCCTTGGTTTTATCGGGTCAGAATTCTCTCCCGTCCTCGCCAAAGCTGTTGCCGCAGTCCATCCTCCAGTAACCAAGCAATGGAAATGGTGCAGAAGCGGCGGCAGGGAAAACCCCTTCAAAGGAGTCGGAGACAGCCCAGACAGCTTGTCTTCAGGGAGAAAACCCTCCGCGACAGCCACCGCACTAGCATTGTTTAGGTGCTCGCGTATATCGTGCCAGTCGCGTGTTGGAATTAATCTGGGCTTGGTAGGGACGACTCACCATGTTGCAAAACACGGAACCTCCAGTGACTGCACCACAGGTGGACAGTAAATATGCACCTTGTTTGTTCGTTCGTACAATAGGTCAAGGACGTAATTAAATATTTAAATCAGAACTATGTGTCGCACAAATATGATACCAAAAAATTCACCCTCTAGTCCACAAATCGTTCAATGGTGTGATAGAGCATGACAAATTGCTAACGGACACGATGTGCCCACTTCTGGGTGTATATCACTGACATGTGATTACGAGCTCATCCCTTTCGGCTACGCATACGCGCCTGTTTAAAATGTATATATAATGAAAATAATCTACTGATAAACAATTTCTTGTGCCACACATACTATCTATTTACCGCCCGCATTCACCCACTGGAGGTGCAGTGTTTTGGGAACTGAAGGATACGTCTGGTCCAGGCAGAGGAAACAATAGATCAGATCCCTCCGTAGAGACACAACCTTTATTAACATTTGCGGCAAAAATAGCCGGACGTTCATGAAAATTTGTAGATTGGCTGGGTTGGGCCGACAGCGCGCTCTCTATGGTAACATGGGCGCAATTCATGTACATCTCGCGATTCCCGATGGTATTAAACCAGGTCCAGGCAAAAAGCGCGTCGCCTTGTGGAGTATCATTGGGCAGGATGAATTCCCAGCTTGGCTTGAGTGGGCATTGACCAATATACGAGTGAATTACTGTCCACGTCTTGCCCCTATCGAATGAAAGTGAAGCCTGGCAGCTACCTCCACCATGTTTTGCAAAGCCAGCCAGTGTGAAATTATACATCTTGCCAGGCTGCCAAGTGGCGACAGGTTTTCCTTCAGGGGAGTCGAGCAGCGACTGATATCCTTTACAGGGATAGTCGCTGCCCAATCGCGAGAGCGGGCTCGTCATATCATAATCGACATCAGTTGTGTAAGAGTTGTATTTAGAGCGCAGGGCAGGTGGCCAAGATAATTCCATGTGGGCACTTGAAAGGCAGTAAAACCCAAACAATATGCTTAAAGAAAGGTTACGGTACATTTCACTTGATCCCACGATATGGACTGTGGTTTGGCCTCTGTCGTTGGGCGACGACTGGCGCCTTTTAAGGGAGAAAGACAGGCTGGATTTGCTGGTCTGTGTGTGGTACCTTTCGGACGATATGGACTGTGGTTTGGCCTCTGTCGTTGGGCGACGACTGGCGCCTTTTAAGGGAGAAAGACAGGCTGGATTTGCTGGTCTGTGTGTGGTACCTTTCGGCTGTCATGCTTATGGCAACCGCAACGCCATATCGCGCTGGTGCTGTCAGCTGATTTAAGGCCCAATGACAGAGGCGAACAAGATTCAACCATTTTGGATCAAGGCAATCAACTGCGACGCTAGATTTGTCACCTAGCTAGCCTAGCTAGGCATCCCGTAGGCCCTCCGCTTCTGAGCCAAAACCGGCTGGATCCGTCCCTGCAGTCAACCACCTTACCCCTGAGCTGACTACCTTCCCAGATGGGTTACCCTGGTCCCTGGCAAGTGACAAGGATCCCGCCCAGGGTATGTGAACCCTGTAGATTTACTAGACCAGGGAGTTACGTATGGATCTGGTTCAGAAGAGCAGACAGAGCATTTTCACGCTGGTTACAGTCACTCCCAGCCCCCTCTTGGATCTGGTGGGGATGTCTAAAATCCACCGACTAGAGTACTTTGCAGTACTTCCAGGTACGGAGCTCCTTCCAGCGCAGCCAAAAATTGCCTACTACTCACTACAAATATCCCCTGTGCAAGTAGGACTGGGTACTTACACGGTCTTTGAATGTATGCTGAGGTACCGCTGCTTTTCGAAACGCTAGGGATTGCACAAGGGCATTTCCCCAACATCCCTGTGCCTGTCCAGGGAGCAGAAAATGGCTGCAGGGTGGCTTTGAAGTTCTTCGCTACCAGGATTCAGCAAATCTCAACCTGGGAAAATCTACAACCCCACAGATTGGCAGGCAGTTGCCTGTGGTGTCCACATCACACTTGTATCGTCGTTGGGGCAGAAAACGACTGAACGACTACAAGCAAAAGCAAGGACCAGATCAGAATGATACGTAGATAAAAGGCTCTTTCCTCTTCAAATGGTTCCTTGAGCCTCTTTGGCTCAAACCTAAGGGGTGAATTTGTCACTCTCAATAGGCTACGTCAGTGGTGAAGTTGTCACCTCGGTGTGCACCCAGCATCAATGGTGAACAGAATCGCCTCAGATGCAAAACAAGCATCAATGGTGATGAGGCCACCTCAGATGCACACCAAGCGTCACTGGTGAACAGAATCGCCTTAGATGCAAAACAAGCGTCAATGGTGATGTAGTCACCAAGATGCACAGCAGCGTCACTGGTGAACAGAATCACCTCAGATGCAAAACAAGCGTCAATGGTGATGTAGTCACCTCAGATGCAAATTCGAGGCTCGTTAATAGGTGCTGTATGATATAGATAGAGCAGTCTGTCCACTAAGAGCGCCATGTCACATGTGATGGATGTCTGGTGTGTGCCATGTTGACGAGTGAACAGGTATAGGGTAGGCTACCTTATCACCCTTTAGGCGTCCTATTAGTTGTGTGTAGGCAGTACTGAAGGGACTTTAATTCATCCAGAAACTGCTCCGTGGATAGGGATGGGGAAAATTGGATCAAATGCACCGCATGGTCTGTACGGGAAAGGTACCGGTATGAAGCAACAAATAGAGACAATCCATCGTAAACTGGCCCATCCCCCTCCTGGCATTAGACTTTACAGACATGAATTATCCTCGACGTTCTCGATATCTCACCTTTCTACTTGTCTGACGGACTAGAGGTCTTGGTGTTCGAGCTGGAACTGAAGCGTGATTAGGATCATGAGAGTCGATTGACGAGATGGGAAAACAATGCGATGGCTGCACAACAAGTGTCAGGAAAATCCCGCTGCGTAGCAACAAACCAGAATGGGCAAGCACTATGATGAACCCACCGCAGCTTTTTGATCTACAGGGTCCAGAAATGGCTCCACTAGCACAATGGAGCAACGTGCTCTGGAGGTAACTAGGACAAGGACGATGGTACAGGGATAGCTGACCGTGCACATCCATTTCTGACCGGGACCAGCCCCCCAGTCGTTGACACGGCAGATCCAGGCAGGCTCCAGAGCGGGCATGTTAGTTCGTAGAGCGGGCTACATGCCTCTACTGGCCTTAACCCATTTTCCTGCCGCCTGAGCGACTTCTCCTAGGGCTCCCCGTAAGCCTTCGATCTAGGTCAAATCAGCGGTTTATTGCACGGAATTCACTCAATTTGCCAGCCTGCTTCGAACTGGTCGTCCTTGCTCTTATGTTAAATGAGGGGATAGCAAAATCAATTGAGAAGTCTCTACCTGTTTTAAGGCTAGTTACTAGTTATTGTCTGCAACTTTAATTCAGCACCGGCGCGATGCGGATTCAGGGCTACACCATTGCACGAGTCGCGCTGCTCGATTGAAACACTTATTGCTCGGACATCATTCGTAAACGCACCTCTGTAGGCAACTTGAAGATCGAACATAGCTGAGGAGCAGAGTCTAAATATTCAATTTAATATCACCAGCAAACTATAATACCGATGTCTCCATGTTTCCATGATCAAGTATCGTGTTGTTGACTGTAAACGTAGCATTCGTAGACAAGCACTGCAAAGGTCATGATGAAATTACTAATGGAAACAATAAACGCTAATCCTCTATCCACATCTCCGCCGGACTGGGCTTGGAGAGGTTTCGCAACGCCGTAATAAGATCCGACAGCGAAAACGAGGCAGACGGAGAAGAGCGCGCATGCAAGTGTACGGGACATGAGGGATAGTGTCAGGAGGAGAGGACGCCTACGTGATCCTTCTCTGATGGAGTAATGTAGCACGGATGAAAGAACTATGCATGCTGCCCCGAAAGCAGCCGCGTAGAGAAACATGGGATAGTATAAGCAGGTCTCCTGATCTGCGATCTTCCAACAGCCGTAGGCGGATCCAAGTTTAATCTGGGGCATGGCTTTGTTGATGACATCAACTGCTTCGGTGGCTTTGGCTTTTACAGCAGTGACAATTTTGGAACCTACATCAGAGCCACCTTCCACTATATCAAGAGGATTTGGGATGCTGCGGGGACTTAAATGTCTTTCAAGCTAAACATCAATTAGTAAGTACGAAGAAAAGCTTATTGGGTTCAATACCGTAAAAATTCCTTCTCTTCTGGAAGCTCCGGTGCCGAGCATGAATCCCGTGGTTATTGCGACGCCAAATGTCACTAGGTCCGGCAAAAGATGCAAATAATTGCTAGCACCGCTACCCAAGTTTTGCAAAGAATTCATTGCGACTGGACTTGGAATTGCAAAAGTAGAAGAAGAGTGTGAGAATACAGTTAGTTTAAATAGGGTAGGGTTAGGCCTATTTTGGACGATTTCGTTGGCGATAAACGCCGAAGAGAGTTTTTCTCTACGGGCTAATCAGCCAGAATCGTCTGTTATCTCACATTATTCTGTTCCAATCTGTTCCGACGGCCAATCCACGCTCCTACACCTGGACATAAAGTTCTGGTGCTTAGATACGATGACTCTTGCTAATTGGACACCGAAGACCATCAACGCCCTCAATCATGGACTCCCACGACACAATTGATGGTGAGTTCCTCTTGACAGGGTCAAGCATAGTGAAGCTTGACGAGAGAAAAATCTCTGACTTATGGCAGACTCTGATAAGACACTTACTTTCTCGTCTCCAACTGACCGCACCGGACGCTTGGCCGAGTTTGTTGATGATGCGGACTTAGAATCTAGTGAAGAGTATAGTCAAACCTCACAAACGAGGGAGGAAGAGTACTTGGAGATATTGGAATACATTATTGCAGCGTTGGGGGATCTACGCCTCATGTTGAAGGATGACTCTAGGGCACGAAAGTCTACTCTCCATGTCCAAAACTCAACAGCTGCAGATTAAAGTGGTGAATCCTCAGAAAAAGCTAGATATTGCTTGGATTAAGTTACATAGTACTTCAAACAAATCCCTAAAATGCTGTGCAGTTGGCAAACCATTTATTTCGCTCGACATTGCCCTGATCTATCATGTGCTCATACATTCTGGCCAATTCTCTTTCTACTGCCCTACAAATATAGATGACATGATTGTATTTGCTTATTTTCTCCCGGAGAAGAGCGATTTCTACGTTGAGGGATTCTTTTTCTGACTGTAAAGCTTCTAAGGACAGACGATGAAGCAAGTTGTCTAGTTCGAAAGTGTCTGAGTATACGCTGGACGTCGGTCTAGGGTTCATCATAGAGGACGCAAATTGTCGGGAAGCGTTATGTCAAATGAAAGCACATTTTTTAAGCGTGGTGTCTTTAGATAAATATACCCAGAGGCCGCAACCATCGCGGCTATAATTAACATTCAGGATTTTGAGGGCGTTACTAGAGCCTTCGGATCAATAAACTGAAATGGAGACCTGATGTATTACGTCCGAAAAGGGCTTATGTCTGCCGATCGTAGGAGAGTAAGCCAAAACAAGCAACATGGTTACATTGTCCTTAATAAATATACTGCATGGCCTCATCTTTTAAGCATCTTCTCTATGCAGCTTGGCACGGCCATGCAGTGAGACCATGTCAATTAAGCCCCATCGAAGCGAGTACAGAGTTATAATTGATCTTACTGGTGACGAGCAGTCCTGCTATTTCTGCCGAAATACTCTGACTCCAGGACCAAAATACAGAGTCTATGGATGTGTATGCGATGGCTCTGTCATTGACCAAGCTTCTCTGACTCCGATAGTTACTCTGCGACAAATGTACTTCCATCGTACACTTTCTGAAATCCCATGAGTGGGAAAACTGCGCGTATTGCAAGGCTAGCGGGGAAGACTTTACTGTAGTGCAGGAGATGCTGGGTAGCACGGTACGTTTGTTGGCAAGCAAGAACCTAAATTATGTGCTAATGGATTTTTACGAAGCAACTCTACGTTAAGCAATACGATTGGAATACTTGTCCTATTTGTTATGAGGCAGACGATCTCTTGTATACGCCCTGTGGTTGGTTTACTAGCCCTTGCGAATTTGCGTCTTTTAGGTAACGATCTCCAGGCCATGCTTTCTGTAAAACTTGCTGGGGCGTCTGCCAGCTGCCCCAAATAGCGGGCGACCGCCCCACTTCACGCTGTCCCATGTGTCGGGCGCCGATTTTAGCTCCTCCAACTTCAGCAATGTCTCGTGCCATCGGCCGAGAGATCATAATTCTTGACCCGTAGGAAGTGGCCATGGATGGAATAGCCCTGCAAAAACAGCCTCAAGGTTCCATTGCTCCCCCACCGCATCTGAAGGAGCAGTTCCCGTTTTGTCCGTCCTTTGGAACCCCTGCGAACAGCTTGGTGAAGGGCAGAACAGTTTGTTGGAGACTCCAGAGAGGCAAATGAGGTAGCCGGTCGTGGATGTATATATTAATACCAACCCATGGATATGTACCCAAAATTTACTTCATATATATTGACAAAAGAAATATAAATACAGTCTGGTTCTCCACGCTGTACCTGTCGCAATTAGATCAAGCGGAGCATCAACTCACTTGTACCATGTCTGCCCAGCAAACCGAAATTACTTCCGAGCACACCCCGACATGCGGCAGAGTCATATCTCACGACAAAATCTCCTCCATTTCCATAGTACGTCACCTTTGCGGCCTGTACAAGGCCCAGGGAAGATATGATGAGGCTGAAGAAGTTCTCGGTGGGACAATGGATGATTTCATACCCGCGCTACGACAGGATAGCGAGTCAGCCATAACTATAGTGCGCGACCTGGTGGATCTCTTTCGCGATCAGGGCAAATTCAACAGAGCGAAAGAGATCTACCAGCAGGCAGTCAGCGGCTTGGAGAAGACGTTTGGGCGCCAACATTTCACGACCCTATCCATGGTTTTCGAATTTGGGTCTTTTCTCCGAAAAAACAGCCAACTGCAAGAGGCGGAAGAAGTCTACGTACAGTCCCTAACGGGTATCGCCGCCGGCACCAAGAACCCAACTCTTTCTGTGCTGTGCATCCTCAATGAGCTTGGGGTTGTCTACGCTAAACAGCGCAAGCTCAACCAGGCTGTTGAAATATATAGACACGCCGTTCAGGGTTACCTTAAGGTCGTTGGAAGTGACCATTTATCGACTACAACTGCAGTGCTCAATCTTGGGGCTGTTTACAAGGACCAAGGAAAGCTGAAGGATGCAGCCAGGATGCTGAACTGGGGCCTTTCGGGCCTCGAGAAAGCGCATGGCATTGCTAATAAAAGGACTATAGAGACAGCAAAACAGCTCACCGCACTTTACATGAGAGAACGCAACTTAGGAGAGGCTCAAAGGGTATGCGCGAAGGCTTTAAACGGCTCTGAGACGACTCTTGGTAAATGTCATGAAGGAACCCTTGCTGCGGTTCTGGACATGGGAATTATACATAGAGACCAGGGCCAATTCAAAGAGTCCGAACAGATGCTTCAACGGGCCTTTGACGGGTACCAACAGACTAACCATAATCTGCTTCCCCTGGTTCTGAACGCCCTAGGCACTGTCCACGCCCTTCAAGGCAATTATGACAAAGCTGACGAGGAGTACGATTGGGCAACTGAGTGTCTAAACAAGAAGGAGGAGCGGGATGAGCTCCTAAATCTTATCGTGACGTACAATAAGGGAAATGTGCTTCAAGCTCACGGAAGGCTAGAAGAAGCGGAGAAACACTGCGAAAAAGCACTTGAGGGTTTCCAAAACTTCGCTGGCCACAGGCACTTGACAACAATGGCAGCAGTACTAAAACTTGGGGCAATTTACCAGGAGCAAGGCAAATTTAAAGAAGTTGAAGACTTGTACCGAACAGCGCTCAGGAGTCAAGAGGAGGTCTCCAAAAAGCTTTCGAAGGATGATGACAATGACGCTGCTCTTTACTTTCAACGAATGTCTATAGTGTATTGATATGTTTCTCGTTAGATGTGTGAGCAACTAGACATAACTTATTATATCAACAGATAGAGGCAAACTTTTATGGTGCTCATAATTCATTAGAGGATGTGTCAATAAATGTATTCTCCATTTAATATGTGCTGACGTCGTGCCGCTACACACAATGCGTTGTCTGCTATTAATCTAATTGCCACTGAGAATATCCTAAATTGGTAGCTCCAAAGATTCCGTGTCTTCCAAATAGCCCCTTATACCGCTTTGAAGTTTACTTAGGCCTATGAATATAGAGTGACGGGTTCGTTACGTGGCAGAACACAACATCCTTTGCGCCAGGTCTAAAACCTGGATGCAGTGGTACGCTGTGAGACGATGTCTCGACTAAGGTCGGAGTAAGAGCCTGTGGAAGCCTCTTGTGGCCCCAATCTGTACATTTGGACAGATTATTTGTGACAGAGGTCGGTTTATTCTGCGTGTTTGTCATTTTCGACGTGTTGGCTGGATTGCTAGGGTATTCGATCGTTGCCTCTCTGTATGCGGGCTACTCCTTGCATATGAACATAACGAAGAGACGAATGTATGAAAATGTAGCGTCGCAAAGAGAACGTCACTATTAATATCTGTACGGTAGTGTCTAGCTTGCAAACTACCGAGTTAAGTTTGAGACGGCCTTTATCAATTAGAAAGGGCCAGAATGTACCCCAAATTGTATAGTGCAGAAACTGGACTACCAGGACTCATGGGCTTGAATGAAACAAAGGCTGAACTTCAGATTGTAATGTGCCTTAGGTTTGGGACTTCCCCCACCGGCCGCAATAAAGAAAGAAAATATGAATGAATAAAATATTAATACAGTATAGCTCAGCTCATAGTACAAGGTATGTCGGTGCGGCCGGTGCAGGCTATTGTGTGCTCGGCTTGGAGTGGTTGATATACGTAAAGCAAGCCCTGGAATATTTGTTCTCCTCCACCATTGCCTGTACAAAAATAGTGAATATATAAGTCAACTGGAAGTTTCGTGATACTACTCACAGCGTTCCCAGACTCCAAATATGAGGTCAGTGCAATTTGGACTTATTCGCTGTGGACCAAACGAGTTGTCTGTCCATCGCACAGCGAAATAGTGAAAATCAAAGGACGATACCCTGAGGGAAACTGCGATACTGTCATTACTACTTTGCAGTATGGGTAACTTTTCAACCAATTTTTTACAAGCCCAGCGTGAGTATATCAATACTTCCATCTTATCTTTTGCTACCCTATCCGGCCTCGCATAGCATATTGAAGAAGTCGATGCTGAGAATGTTGCAGCTGCTGTGGTGCTGAAGCTTAAGTTTCTTGGGGTCGTAATGGTTTCCGTAATTATAGAGGTCGTTGCGATCGGATAACTTGCTACAGTCTTGATTTCTGCTTT
>AZNH01000041.1:34328-244625 GCA_000814955.1 Metarhizium guizhouense ARSEF 977 | reverse complement strand
AAAATTAATTAATATTTAATAAATACTTAATTTCTAGTTTTTAATTACTTTTATTAAAGTATTTTTTTTTTTAGCTTTTTATTTTTTTATTTTTTTATATTATAATTTTTTTTTATTTAATTAAATAATTTAAATTATTATTAATATTTATTTATAAAATTTTTTTTAATTTTAAAATTTTTAATTATATTATTAGTTTTTTTAAGTTTTTTTAAATATTAAAATTATTAAGTTATTTTTTACTTATTTTAACTAGTTTTTATAATAATTAAAAAGTATTTTTTATTAATAATTAAATAATTTTTTTTAATAAAAATATTATTTAAAAAAAACTATTATTTTTATTAATAATAAATATATATATATAAATATTAATTATTAAAATTTATATTATATTTTATTAATTATAATATATAACTTATAATTTTTATTATAATATTATAAATAATTATAATTATATTAAATATAATATATATAAGTATAATTAAATAGTTTTATAAAATTAATTTATATATAATTTATATATAATTAAATAAGAATTATAATATTTATTTATTTTTATATTTTTTTATATTAAATTATAACTTAATAAGAGTATTATAATATATATTATATATATTATATATACTTAAAAATTAAAAAACTTTTATATAAATTAAAATTAAAAAGTAATTATAATTAAGAACTTAAAATAATAATAAAAGTAATTTATAATTATTAACTTATTTTAAAAATATTATAATTAATAAAATATTAAAATTAATAAATATATAAATTATTAAAAATAATTTATTATAAGTATTAATTATAAAAAAAAAATATTATTATAATAAACTCTTAAATAACTTAAATTAATAATTAATTTAATAAAATATTAAAAATTATATTTTTAAATAAATTAAACTTTTTTATTATTATTATTATTTAATATTATTAAATTTTAAAATTAAAAAAATAATATTATTATATATATTTTTTAAAAATAATATATTATTATTTTTTTATATATAAAATATATTAAAAAATATAAATTATAAAAACTTTAATTAAATCTAGTTAATTATATATATATAGCGCTTATATATATAGCGGTAAATAGATGTACTCTAGCAAAGACGCTCTGGTTGCAAAAGATAACGCGGCGTGCCTCACCTCGCCGTGATGATGCGCCGCTTCTGCTTAAGCTTCACCGTGCATCGTTGCTTCTTTTGCCTTGACCGACTGGTCCGGCCTCTGTGGCGTCTAACACAATTTGACACAGCCATGTTGGGAGGAATGTTACCACGTGAATGGTCGACGCAATGCATCAACTTGGTGAAGCTCTCGCAGAGCAAAATTGACTTGTCATTCGGGCCGCCATACCTTGGACGTACTCTAGTGCAGAATAGTCACGAAGCAAGCTCGATTCTTCAGCCTTGTACAGTACCGTACCTGAAGCGACTCTTTTAATCGTGGGGGAAAGTGGCTGCTCTAGTGCGCATAGTACGTCTTTATTTGAGTCTATGAGAGCTAATACTATTCTTTTAATAAAATAATAAAATTGTCTGGTCCTTCTCTAGCGTTGGCCATGACGTTACCTTTACCGTGGAGCCACGTCAAGATTGTCTTGCAGGACACTCCGTCCCCTATGTAGATGTGGCCTTTATACGGATGCGGCTATCTGTTATTTCGTCTGGATTCCCCGTGCTGCGAAATGACAATTGAAACCCAGGCATGTTATCTACTTATCTAGCATTAAAGTCAAACAACACAACAGTATCTTCCCGCAGGCATATTCTTATGCTCAGAGCTGCATAGGCTATTTCCCCGTGAGATATCTGGTCTGCAAAACCGGAAACACTAAGCTCAGAGCGAGAGTAAATTAAACATAATAGACATGAATATAAGAGGAGGAACCTCTTTTTGCAGCAATTTGAATATTAAGTAACTGCAATAAAGGACACGGCATGTCCAGTTCAGGGCGTAGAAATGTATTACTTTTACAGAACAGTTGCTCTTATCCCTGCTAGCGCTGCAATCCTACTCCTCCGCCCAGCGATCTCGGTACTCAAGCCGATTTGGGAGGGATCTAGCTCACCGGACGACACTATTCCCAGAAATTTCGGCGGGGTCGACTTGTCCTGTACACTTCTATTTACTTCCTCTCAATGTAAACCGGCCATGAATGAGGGACTGTCGTAAAATACGCCTTCCATTTCCATTCACTCAGCGGGTCAACGGCTCTGATAGTGTAGTCTCGTACAATCGTCGCGGCTATCTTGAAGATTTGTATCTCAGCCAAGTGCTCGCCCGGGCATCTATTGTAACCCATCCCAAACTGTGTAATCATTAACCAATATGAAGTGAAAGGAGACATGAGATGAGGCCATACCACAAGCCAGTGTCTGTATTTCTTTTGAAAACCGTTTGGCAGCCACCGCTCTGGTCTAAACTCGTTTCCATCTGGGCCCCAACAATCGTCGCTCTTCTGTAGAACCCTGGAAATAAGGGTTAGACACTTGCTTGTGAAATCGAGTCTAGTGAGCAAAGACTAAAGAGCTTATTTACTGTGGATTAATGGACAAGACCGTTCCTTCCGGGAAGTACATGGATCCAATGTTGATTCCGCCTTTTGGAGCGACCCTGGAGAGTTGGAATGGAGTAGGTCCGAACATGCGTAGACTTTCATAAACACACGCTTCTAAGTACGGGAGCTTCCGAGAATCACGGTATGAGACGATGCGATCCCGTAAACGGCCTAGGTTAATTGCTGTCTTTGTTTCGTTTTTCGCACGTTGCCAAACATGTGGATGTTTCATCATGAAGTAAACAAAGGATTGCAGAGCACCTGAATAGAATCAGTCAGTGTTGATTGACTTCGGGGCGATCAACAGACATGATAGAGTATCCGAAGCTGCAGCTATGCTCGTAGTTGTCTGCGCTTCAACGTCGCGATAACTAAGCAAATCTGGTCGTTCATGATGAGCCTTGAGCCAGTGTGCGACAATGTCGAATCTTGCGTCTGGGTCTTTCTTTCGCTGCCGCAGGGCTTCCATGGACGTCTTGAATAAATGACCCATTGGGAGAAGCCTTGACCAAGTGATGATAGGGTTCGCAACAAATAGTCGATGAATCCATACATGATAACCAGCAATTGCCATGTAGCAGTTCAATGATCGACTGTTTGCGATGGAACCACCAATGTCTTGACCTGCCTGGGTGAAACCAAAAGAACGCGAAAAGATAGCATCACCGGCATTGTCAAAGGTAACATACGAGAAAAACTTGTCTAGATGCGTGGGCTCATGAGTTTTTGCATATTCATCCATCCAGTCAAAGAGGTGAGTCATGTTGACATCAAAGTGTGCTTCTGAACAAAGCAGATGTGAGAGAGTAAATCCCGGGGCAAACATCCTCGATCTTTCCATCTTTTCCTTGGGGTCGAGGGTAGATTGCGGGGTGGCATAAGTGTAATCCGGTATGGTAAAAACTCGATACCAGTCTCCCTTGGATAAAGTCAATGTTAGTATATATGACCAGGGTGGCGATGGACACTGCTGGGCTGTGATGTATTGAATGACCAGACAGGATTACAGGCATAATCTGACGTACCTTGCGCAAAGGTTTCTGGAGCAGCAGGTCTGGTCCATCAGGATGACTGATGCTCACCTCGTTGGGCGCGATCCGGACAAAGTGGCCATGTTTTTCATGAAGCTTCATCACGCGAGTATTGTGGTCGCCATTGTAAATGTAGTAAATATGCCACAGCCGAGTGATGGATGCCCAGAACGGCCCTGGGACGTCTGATATCGCGGAGAAGTAGCGCCGAAGTACAGCAGTTGCGACGAGGACGAGCGCTGTTAGCACAAGGATGGAGCTACACCATCGCCCAGCGCCGAGAAGGACCCAGTCCATTGTGCCTGTCAAGACTAGCACTTGAGAGCTTACAATGCCCACTATGAGCATCAATGGCGAAAGGTTGGAGACAACGGTCGTTGATCAAACTTGTCTATGGATGTGAAGGGGTACCAATGCCATCCCAAACGGTTACGCTCGAACTAACCCTGCTGAAACTCGCTGAATCATGAATAGCCAGTCTCCTGCTTTGACCGGGGCTGTGATAACAGGGCTTGGAGTATTAACTCAATTCAACTATGATAACAGTTTTGGCGTCGGCGTCCTTGGTTTTTCAAGTACCTAGATGACCAAAGAGCTTGTATTTATACAAGACGTCGGTGAGAGCCTCATACCCTAGGTCTCGTGATAAGGCAGACCGCCTACAGCCAGGTATATTGAATCGAGAGAAGGAGTGGGCACGGACATATTCAAGCAGCAAAACATTGATGGCTGCCGCCCATACTGAAGTACTAGCCCCAGATGATACGACTGGTCTGAATTACGGAGGATTACTGCATGCAGATAGAGAGAAAAGGGGGGGGAGTTCTGGTGGGTGCAGAGCCTCAAGAACATTGAGGGATGCCGAGCTGCACAGTGTTGCATCAAGTATGACTAAGTCCATGAAAAAGTTGGTTCGCCTTCACGCCACTTCTGCACTTCTGCAAGGATTGGGGGCAGCACACTTGACTTGTCCCTTCTGGGTTGTTATTCTGTTTCACGGGGGCATATGCTTATTAACACTGCATTTAGATGCATCTCGATAATTGTAGTGAGATGCCGTGTAATCAAGGGTGAACAGTGGCTTGAATCCATAACGTGGACTATACTGAACTTGTTTGGCTAATTTCAGATGGCCCTACGTACAAGTCTCCGAGGGCTCTGTTACCTGATCTAATAGTTGCTAGTTTAACATCGGCACTGACGCATATACGATTATGCAATGCAAGCATCTTACACAAGCTATACGCGCACACCGTGAGCCAAAACATGCATTCTAGCTATACATGACGTGATGTATTACATCTTGTCTCACGTATTCACGTCTGTCACTGGCTTATAACAAACTCTTCCCTTGGAGTAATAGTCTTGTGCGGGCCAGAGGCAAAAATATTAACCGAAGCGTATGCCTTAAACAGCAAGGAAAGAATTCCAGCTAGACTTTACCCCCTCGCCTTCTCTAAGCTCAATGCTTTCTGGACTCAAACGAATCTCATCGCGAGTAAAGTCCATTGTCACGACAACTGGATCTGCTGACTTGGTAAAGGGCGGTCTTCTGGAGAGCTGGGAGCTTTTGGAGGAATAGACAGCCTGAGATCGCTGAGATCTCAACGTAAGCAGTGATGTCACCGATCGAATCGTGGATATTGGCCCTTGTATCAAGGCCGACTTTTCGTAGAATCGGGGAAACATGGGCATACACCCAACGACTGTGGTTCCAACAAGCTCTGCGAACCTATGAGAGGTTTTATTATTAGACCAATTGTTCAATGTTCAATTTTAGGTCCAGACGTCCTCTTTACTTACGTCCAGAGGCCAACCCTCGCAATTGCCATTGTCTGATTAGCATCTCTCAGAAGAGGTATCCGGTAGGCTACCCCGAACGCGGCAATGGTGCATGTACTGGACCGACATCAGCCAACAAAAGACCGAGGGCGGACATTCACAACAGAGTTTGAAGCCCGTTGTGTTCAACTTACAAAATCCCAACAGCAAACACGGACATGGCGCCAATCTTTCGCTTAAGGGGCATCTGCAGGTGCCAAATTGCCCAGACTGGGACAACCAAGATGCCAAGATCAAGGAGGAGATTAATTAGTCCGGCCGACAAGACGCCCGCGCTATTGTCGATGCATTTCCCAGCAACCTCAGGATTCCATATCTTGTCCCGAGGTATGCATTGGAATGTAAATGTAAAAAAGCAGGCAATGTAGTACATGATTGTAGCTGCAATAAGGCCATTCAGCGCCCACCGGACTGCGCCGCCAGATGACCGTCGGGGACTAAAGATCCTCTTGAGCTGGATGCAGACGAAGTACTTGGCGGCTCCCATGGAAGGGGGATAGATCATCTGGAAAACGTTGCACAGCTACAAGTAACGGGTTAGTCCTATGAATGATTGTACGTCGCCAGACAAGTCACGTACGTATAACATGTGTGACATGTCAACCGCTCGAATGTTCCACATATCCCGCGTCAGTCCTATAGACGATAGATGAATATAGATGGCTCCCCATGCGAGAAATCCAGCCTGTTGAACAGTTTAGCATGCCCTTGGAATATTCTCATAATGGATATCTTACTAGCGCTACAATGGCCACGTCTGTTCCACACATGTTAGCAAAGACGTGCCAGGTCGCAATGGGGGCGAGAACATACAATCTTCGTGCCTCATTTCTCTGATGATGATGGCTTTGGTGTATGTTCGTATAGCCACTGCGAGTGTCATTATAGCCATACAGGTGGTTCCAACACCCAAGGTCCATGCATGCAAAGATGGTGGATCTATAAAGTTGGACTCAATTCCAGCCGGCGGCTTAAGAGCCGGGGTATTGTACGGAATTGGCTCTGTGGTCATGATGGCGTCGAGTTTAAACGCGGAAGAGAAGCTGTGGCTGCGCACACAATCCTGAAGTGTCGATTATCAGTTTCTGGGACCGCAGCAAAACCATGTGACTGGCCTGTGCAAGAGCACCAGTCGACAAGATTCAAGTTGAAGAAAGAGCCATGCAGAAGAAAGCACCCAGAATTCATCTTTTCTTTAGAATAAGTGCGCCGTTGGGGCGATTTGGTAGCTGGGGAAGGGATCTGGTTCCCTGTAGCCAGCCTCGTCTACAAATGCAATGCCTCATTTCCAACCGTAGTCTCTTCATTGTCAAAAGTCCCGCGTGTACGGCCCTCACCTTGGGATTCAGTTGCTTGGTCGTGTGGCTTACATGTTTCACGTAAGCCAAGTAAGCTTGACGACGGCACACTGTCTCAAGACATGAGGCATCTATGCATACATGGACCACTAATAATCCACAAAACCGAGGATCACAGCGCAATCAAATACGACCGTAAGCTTGGTAGGGTGAATGGAACCAACATGCATCTTCAAAGGACGAATCAGAATTTTGTGGCACCCACGTATTCTCATGCATACAACTTTATCTTGGACCGTTGGTCACAGCAGCGCTTTTTTGTAAGGCAAGTCCCATTCTCATTGACAAGTGTGCATATGTACGGAGTAATACTCAACGAGTACTGCTACCTATTTACAAAGTGGAGGTATTTTGTATCCTCCAGGTACTAGTTGCTGAAAAACTTGACTCTCATCGTACTTGGCCTGCACCTCTCGCAGTCTTGCGACGTTGTCGCGTCCATACGAGCCGAGCACATTCTGGTCCCAGCCTGCGTCGTTCATAAAGAGATAAGGAAGGTGCGTTTGCTCCGCTTTCGATTGCTCGACTATCGATCCAAGGATGTCATGGGTAGCGCTGCGCAGTGGTTCATCGTCCTCGGCGAGCTCGCAGCCCGAATTGATGACGTACCATGTCTGGTTGACCAGATTCAGGCCCAACGCGTTTCCGCCGCGATCGCGGCCTGCCTGCACAAGTCCTGTCGATATGGGTTGCATCCCAAACGCTACGGTTCCGTTCTTCATAGACTTGACGCGTTTCAAGGCACCCGAATTCGCCATCAAGCTAGTCAGGGAGTTGTAAAGCTGCTGGCCGGTGTTACACGGATGATACGTTGCCATGAAGGCACGGGCCGAACCTTGACCCCGACGATAGTTACACAAGGGCTCTGATCACGAGACCTAGGGCAAGGTCCCTCACCGCCTCTTGATATAAATAAAGGTCTTCCGCCCTCAGGGCTTTAAGGAAAACCAAGGACCTTTGATATCAAAGCAAAGTATTAGTTGAATACGAATGTCGTTCCAAGCCCCTAAACACTAGGCCCTTGTCACAGCCGGGCTCAAAAACTGCTGTGCGGAAGTATGCTCTCCTGCTCATACACGGTTTGCTCAGTATTGATCCAGCCTACAATGCAATCATCCGTGGATCTACTCACGGCGGAAAACTTGGTGGACCTTGTCCAGCGATAAACTCGCTAAAGTTTGACATTCTCATCGAGTCTGACGTGGCGTTAATGTGATAGAAGGGCGCAAATGCGCTCGGGAACTCCTGTGGTTTGAGGTAGACCAGACTCAGCATGATGCCCGTGGTTTCCTTACTAAAAAAGCCTTGCAGCATGAGGTTCGCATAGGGATCCTTTTCCGGGGTCAACTGATACTTGAGCATGGCATCATAGAGCGCGGGAAGCTGCTCCAGCTTGTAAGTTTTAATCCCGGCCCAAACCTTGCCAATGCTATATGTCGACACGGTGAAAGATGTTACGATACCTGGTCCACGTCCTTTTTAGTACGTGGGTGGGAAAGCCTTGGCCGGAATGGCGGAGGTGGGAATGGTATATACGTACCAAAGTTGTTTATCCCACCTTTGAGAGCCCAGTGCAGGTCTTTATGGTGCGTCTCGCTGGAATTGACAGTGGTTCCGTTGGCCAAAACAACCTTTTTTTGTTTTAACTTGGTTAGGATAGGGAACTGGCGAGAATTTGACATGTGTGTATATATTAAGGACTTGCCTCAAAATTGACGACGTTATCGCACGCCAGACCGTAGAGATCGGAAAGATACGAAAGGCCACCTTGATTTCACGTCTCTCAAGGTAAGTTACAAGCCAAAAAGTCTGGGAGAGCTGTGGACGAATGTACCTCCCAGAGTCAATCCGCCAACGCCAACACCACCTACTCTACCACCAACCACGGTGACACCAAAAGGGTCCAATTGGGCATACACCTCTCCCCAGGTAAGGCCAGAGCCTATAACTGCGACCTGGGAAGCGGCATTATAAACAACGCTGTTGAAGCCGGAAAGGTCAATCAACACGCCACCGTCAATGTTGGCAGCCTGAGGCGAGGGCGAATGACCCCCAGACCGAATTGCAAACTTGGTCTTGGATTTGACCAGTAGCGGTAGGGCACCTTGTAGCTGCCGCGTGCTAGTTGGCCGGAAGATGCAAGAAGGTGTTCTCCAAGCCGTGCGGGACCTGGACAAGAAGATGAACAAAAGCAAGCAGTCAACTGATTAGCTCTCAGGTATTTCTAAAGGTAGGTAGGGCAGGGGCAGAGGGTCTGCTTTACCAGTTCTTTGTCCTTAGCTTGGAATACTGCAGGTCACCCTGTAGAAAAGTCACGGCACTGTATGCATCACGGAGATGCAGACATACAGATTGTTGTGTCTGTGGCGGTGTTGCTGGCGAGGCAGACAGAGCGGCAACGGGCGATCCGGCAACCCAAAGTCCCATGGACAAAGCCGCACACGAAATATACGAGAGCATGTCTTGTACGGAGTAGCTTGCTTGGATGGAATGCGAGATATCACGGCAAGATCAGATCAAATCGTGGTCCATGTATACATCAATTCAGGCACCGGGGCTTTAAATCAGCGGCGGCATCAAGCTTTTGTAACGGTTTTTAACGAGGCCTTTTTTACCAACAAGACAGCCTGATACGCTGTTCTGGTATATTTTGGTTTAAACAATTATTGACTGATAAAAAAAGCGTCAACCCTGGTACTCCGCATGCTGATTTGTTTCGAGCTATAGTTTGACATTCAGGGCGACGGCTAAGATGCCATGGCTCTGGCTCCGGACTTGGTGTACATTGGGGGACAAAAAGCAGCTTGAGCGCCCCGTCTCACCTCAGTCATGCGCGCGGATCGTCGGTTCGGTCAGTCAGTCTGACACAGTTGTAAAAACTGTGTGATTCACCAACATGCACATGCTTACTGCAGCAAGCAGGGATGAGGTATTGTGATACGTAGTACTGTTGGCACGTCTGTGCATATCCAAAGACACACGGAGTACCAGTGACATTTTGTCATTTATGACAATATAAGTACGGGAGTACCGGACTCCTTGGAGGGTGGATGTTGTTGGATCGATTGATTATGACGGCCCCAGCCTCCTGCGATTATTCTTGTCAAGGTGGTCTGGTGTGCTGGTCCATAGTACATCATTGATTCATGTTGTATTGTTCATAATCTGAGACTACGGTTCCAGACCTGGACCACTTGACGCCTTAGCCTGCCTTGTTTGTTCCACCAAATGTCCTCAGCCTCTTCCTCTTGATCACGCAGCGAAAAGCTCGTCATTTCTGACAATATTCTAGCACGGAGACTTCGCATCGGGCGCGCCTTCTCCTTTTCACGTCTGGTTGCTTCCCAGGAGCACCATTCCGCCAGCCGTCCCCTCGCGCTTCTCTTCGGCCAAACACCAAACAGTCTCCTCATTCTCCCGCGAAAATGGCTGGTCTAGTCATCTTCACTGGGGCGAACAGCTCCATGGGCATCCCCGCTGCCGACCACCTTCTCCAAAGCTACCCCGACTACACCGTCGTCTTCACGGTGAGGGACGCGTCCGACGTTGATATCAACACCAAGAGGCTGCGCGGCACCATCGCCAAGCACCCAAACGCCAAGGCCTCCATCCTGCCACTTGACCTGGCCAGCCTGGAGGCTACGCACGAATTCGCTGATGAAATCATTGCCGGCATCCAAAGCGGCAAGTATCCTCGCCTTGCTGCCATTATCTGCAATGCCTACTACTGGAATCTCGTCGGAGACCCTGAGCTCACTGGTAATGGATATGACAAGACGTTCCAGGTTTCCCACATCTCCCATGCAGCCCTAGTTCTGAGGCTACTGGGCAGCTTTGGCGATGCCGGCGGCCGCATCGTTCTCCTCTCTAGCGACTCGCACTGGCCTGGCAAGAATGCCATGGAAAAATATCCGCCATCCATGGATGACCTGGAACGCTTGGTTCACCCGACTGTGGATGATGACAAGCAGGGTCGCGGGTACCAGAGATATGCCACGGCCAAGCTTGCCATCACCACCTGGATGTACGCGTTGAATCGACACCTTGAGGAGGTACGTGCCCTGTTCTGTTTTGTTTTGTTTCCCAGACTGCTCCATCTAGATTGCCTGATCATCGCGACCCTTTGTTCTCACAAATAAGCAGGATACAAATCTGAAAAGGATAACCGCCGTCGCCATCAATCCCGGCAACTTGGTCGACTCCCGCGCCCTCCGTACCAACACACCGCCTAGCTTGCACAAGATGCAAAAGTTTGTTTACAAGCCTCTGCTTCCGGTTTTGAAGCTCATCATGGGCCCGACCCTACGCACGGCAGCACCAGCTGGCGTCGATGTCGTCGAGCTCACTTTGAGCCCAAAATATAAAGCCAAGCGCGGCTTTTATACTCTCCTTGAGGAAGATGAGAGCTCCCCGGATAGCCAGAACAGGGAGAAGCAGTCCAAGCTATGGGCCCAGACTCTGATTTGGGCCAACATCACCGAGAATAATACAGCTTTGCAAGATGGGGTTAGGGTTCAAAGGTGATACCTCATGCCATGTAGCTCAACATCAGCTCGTATCTCGCTCGTCTTGGTCAGCCCTTGACCGCCGCACATGGTAGCAACTAGATTTAGTCAATGAATATTAATACCCAGAGTCATCTCAACAAGTCAGCGCTTCCAGCTTTCCTGTTTTCCAATGCTTGGAAAAAAGGAGTAGTTCATTTTGCATTAGATAATTTTTCCACCACGTCATTCAAACAGCCCTCGCGTCGCTTCTTACCTCTCTGCAACCGCATCCAGTCAATCTGCTTTAGTTTGCGAAAAGATACGGCAGAAGAATAGTGTGGTTCCCATCTTTCTAACTGCAAGGGGCCAGTTGCTTGTCCATTTGCGGTGGAAAGGTTGGTACCCAAGCAGCCCGCCAATCCATCTACCAACAATGATGCCAGTTACCTGTGCAAATCTACGGCTAAATGGTATCCACGTAGGAAAAGTTAGATACGAACCGCCAGCATCAAACATCTGTACGTGAGGTTAGGGCTGTGCTGCCGAGAGGGCGGCGTTTGTGACGTACATTCATGATCTGAATGACATCGAATTTTCCACCGTTCATGACGACCTCGTCCTGATAGCCATACCAGTTCTGAAAAAAAACATCGTCGAGCTGGAACGCTTGGCGCGATTTTTCCCCGGATAGTAAAAATCTTGTTGTTTTCGCGCCAACCGTGTCTCCCGCGCCAGAACCCAAGGCATTGTCCATGATGGGATAAAGGCGATGGTTCGCCCATGGATCGATTGAGAATTCTCCGTCTTTGGCCGTCAACCTGTACTCAGTCGTCTCCACCTCAACGCCTAGAGTGCCCTCGACTACTTGGATATACTCTTCTTGGTATGGATGGAAGTGCATTGGCGGCTTCCCTCGCGACGTGACCTTTGCAAGGTACGGGTGGTCCAAGAAGAAGGTGACATCGTAGTAAAACGCCCTGTTGGGCTTATAGACTCGGAGGACCTTAATAGCCCCACCGAATCTGGCCAAGTCGATTTGGTGAGTTGTATTCAAGCACATGAGGAACAAGTGTAAAGCAGTCCGGGGCAAACTCACGCATTCATGACCAAGTCTGCATCTGAGCTAGACATGGCGGCAAGCGTTTAGTCCCAGACATCTGTCAGAAGGGTTAGTTTGACGAGTTCATTTCCAAGTTAGCTTGGTTTGACTGCCAGCGCTTGAAGAACTTGGCCCCTGCTGCGAGCCCCTCAGCTTTCAATGTTGAGTGAGACCTTGACCAGGCTCTACAGGCAAGTACCATAAGCTATGTAGGCATATGTGGTGTCTCCCCCTGTGCTTTGGTAGGAATGTACGTCGCCCGTCTAGGCTCATCTTGTCCGTGTTATATCAGCGTGCATGAATTTGGAACCAGGCTTCAAGATTTATAGCAACTAGACTACGGAGTGCTTTGCTTATATAATATACGTACACGTGCATGTACTTAAGCGTCCGCACTTGACTCGTCTTGTTGCATGGCAGATGTCTCCTCTTACACCTACTTGCGCACCCAACGCTGTGGGCAAAGCTGTTCCTTGAAACATCCATCTCGGTCAACTATCATGAATAGCAACCGTGCCAAGCACATCAACGACTGCGATGGAGATTTGGCTCGACAATATGGAGGTAGTCATACCGGCAAATGGGTTGGTAAACTGCCTCCGTCATGGATTCCCTTTATCCAGCTAGCTAGGCTCAGCCCCCCGGCTGGTGTCTTCTTGGTCCTCTTCCCTCATCTCTATGGCATCATGCATGCCTCAATCCTGCAGCAGGCCCTATCAGCTCAGACTATCCGCACAGGTATTCTTGTTAGTGTCGGAAGCCTGTTCTTGTCTAATGCCATCCACGGATGGAACGACCTCGTTGACGCGCCTATTGACAAGCTCGTCACTCGCACCAAGAATCGTCCCATTGTCAGAGGGGCCATCTCACCACGCGCCGCATTTACATTTACCGCCAGTCAGGCGCTGATAGGGTCAACTCTGCTCCTGTTCCTGCCTGGGCTCACGGCGGTAACAGCGATCCCGAGTATTTTTGCCAATTTTTATTACCCCTTCTCCAAGAGGCACACCTATTTCACGCAGTTTATATTGGGGCTTAGCCTCGCTTGGGGGGTCAATATCGGCACAATCGCCATGGGTGCGGTGCCTTGGGGGGAGAAGTTTTTGGCGCCTACTGCATGTCTTTTTGCTGCACTGGTCTTATGGACAGTTATTTACGATACTATATACGCCTTCCAAGACGTACAAGATGATATGAACATTGGCGTCAAGAGTACTGCAGTCTTGTTCAGACAAAGCGCCAAAATATTTCTATGGTCCTGTTTAAGCTTAATGGTCAGCTTCCTCTCTATATACGGCCAAATACTTGGGTTAGGACTTGGGTATTACGGCTTAGCCGTAGGAGGCTGTGTGGCATCATTAGCGGTCATGATTACCAAGGTTAATTTGCAGGCTTCACCTAGCTGTTGGTGGTGGTTCAGGTATGGGTTCTGGCTTCCCGGAGGGTTTATAGCAGGGGGGCTAGTATCTCAGATACACAGGTAATAATAAAGCAAATAGGGACAATATCCTCTAGAATTAGCTGTTATCGCCGAATATATTTACCTGAGAAGTAAAATTATATTATATAATAGTAAATATTTATACTTAGAGTATTAATAAAAAAGCTATATTAATATATTGTTACGACCTAGCACGTAAGTTGTAAGTTAAGCTGGCTATATAAGCTACTAGATAATATAAGTATAATAGACTAGAAAATATTAGTTAATATACTAGAATTAATAAAAAAAGTACTTAATTATTATAAGTAAGTATATATAATACAATTTTAACTAGTAATTATAATATAGTATTAATTATATTAGTATATTTAATATATTATAATATATAAATAATTTACTTTTTTAATTTTTTATTATTTTTAACTTAATATAACTTAATATTATTTTAAATTTTATACTAATATAATACTTATATTATATATATAATTTTATTTACTTATAAAATAAAATAATTAAAAATTAATAAATAATATAATTACTTATAAATTTTTATTTTTATATTACTTTTTAAAATACTTATTAATATTAAACTTAATAATTAATAATTTAAAAAAAATTATAATTATAATTAATATTAAAAAAAATAAAAAACTTAATATAAATAAATTATTTATTATAATTTTTAAAAATTAAAATTAATAAATTTAAAAAAATAATATTAAAATTATTATTATAAAAAAAATTAATAAAAAAAAATATTATTAAAAATTAAAAATATTAAAAATATAAAAAAAATAAATAAAATAAATAAAATAATAAAAAATATAAAAAAAATTAAAAAAAATATTATAAAATTAATTAATAAAAATTAATTTTATATTATAATTTTTTCTTTTATTATAAAAGAAATTATAATATATATATAAATAATTTACTTTTTTAGTTTTTTATTATTTTTAATTTAATATAACTTAATATTATTTTAAATTTTAAATTTATATAATACTTATATTATATATATAATTTTATTTAATTATAAAGTAAAATAATTAAATATTAATATTATAAGCTAATAATTATTATTATAATAATAATCATAAATAATTATTAACTTATTTCTTAGAAAAAAATTAAATAATAATTTTATTATAATAGAAAATTTAACTAGTTACTTTTTAAGAATTTTTAAAAAACTTATTAAGAATTCTTTATATTTAATTTAATTTATAAATAAGCTTTTAATTATAAATAGGAAAAGTATAAGAAATTAATAAAATATATAAAAGAAAATAATATAATTATTATAATACTCTTTTTTTATTTTATAAGAAAATAAAAGTATAGCAATAATATGCCCAATATAGTACTATTCCAAGGCAGACTACTTATCGCTCTCATCAACTACGTTGATAGGAATGCTTAGTATCTCGCCTAATACCCTCTCGGTAATAAAATCTCCTGCAGGCTTAATCATGCCTTCCAAGGCTCTCGTCGCTTCTTCCAGCGGCTGCATAGTCTGCTTACCCCTATCAGCGCCGCTGGCTAGCAGGAAGATGTAGCCGACAACAAAAGGCAGTTCAGTTTCATTGGAAAGGTAATCCGGCCCGTAAATCTGCCTAAGCAGAGGATCGCAAGCCTCCTTCACGGCGCGCAGAAGACGCCAACACCAGCGATGCATTTGCACATAAGGGAATGAGAACTCCAGCGTCTCCGCTTGAAGAGCAAACGCAAGTTTCTTTATCATGCATTCGGCAGCCATGCGAGAGCCTCCAGTAGCCCCTTTACGTCGAATGCCTTTGTTATATTGCTCTCTCAGCCTCTTCTTCTCTTCCACCTTCTTTGAGTCCTCAATCTGGCCGAGAAGCAGACCGCCTTCCTCGTCAAATTCTTCCTCGTACATGCTCAAATCAATAATCTGGTCCAGTTGTTCTGCCGTAATGGAAAAGGTGACCTTTTCGCGGTATCGAGAGGCGAACATGTGGTGCACCGGCGCGTTGGGCTTTATTCCGCGCGGCCCTGCCTTGGACGCTACCCTTTTGCCTTTGCGTCGGTCTTTGCTAAAAGCCGCAGCAGACACTCCCATTTGCAAACAAAACTTCTTGAATTGTTCGTCTGGCGTCCTTGGGGCCTCGCTGCCCACGTAAAAGCTGTCCATGTCCAACAGGGTCCTGACCACATCCATGTCTGTCCAGCGCTTCGACAAGGGACCATGTTGCCGCGTGGCGTTGTATAAATGCTCGCAATACTGCAAAGATCCCCATGCATCCGCCAACGACAAGCCAATCTCGTGATACTGGCTACGGAAGAAATACAGCGTGAGACCCCTCATTACAGGGGACATGCGAAACAGGCGATGGCCAGCACCCACGCGAGGACCCCAGCCCATACGCTGACAGAGTTTGTTCTGAACCTGCAATGGCGGGTCCTTGGCCAGCCATTCAATGCTAGTTTGGACCTTTCGCAAGACCCTGTCATTCGACTCTGGCCAGTTAACAATCTTGAGGTCTCTATGGAAGGAAAAGTGCTCCTTGATATCGTTGGAAATAAAATTCATGTGCGTAACCATGGTGTGGTAGCCGCTGTCGACATGTTCCTTTAGAGTATACGAGATGTCCAGAAATACCTGGGTGGCAAAGACGGAATAGAATGGAATTTGCTTGGTTTTGTGGATTTGCGCCATGCCACGCAAGAATTCATCCTCAATCGGCCAGTTAGGCACATCTATAACAATGGTTATGAGCTCGGAGAAATAAGGCATGACCAATGCTCGGTCATCTTGAAATTTCGCGAGGCCCGTCTTTATAGAGCGGTTGCTGGACGGATCGTAAGTTCCAAATATTCCATCCTTGTAGATTGGAACTTGATTTGGCTCGAGAACAGCGGCGAAAGCTTCCAAGTACCGATATGCCATCAGGTAGACACGTTCGGCAACGTCATATGTGTCATAGTTGAAGTTGTCCTTGTTCTCCAGGAAAAGGTCCTCGACTGCAAATCCCTTATTCAAGCATTGAACTACATAAAACTTTTGCAGCATGCGGTGGTATCCGCCGTGAGCATCGAAAATAGGTAAAACATCATCCATCATGTCGCGGACAAGCCCAATTGCCGTATTCGTTCCAATGGCGGCCGAGGTTACGTCAAAAAGACCAACTCGGTAATTAGACCAGATCCATTCCACGCGAGATCTCATCCGATCCATGTCGTTTAGTATAGCTACAAGGGCGAAGAAGGCATCCTCCAAAGATGATGGGGCCTCAGCTTCGTACGTATTCGGATCATCTTTGGCTCTGGTTGGTCGCTCGATATCTGGTGCGTTTAAGAACTCTTCAGATGGTTCGTAGACTGCAAGACCGTGGAACTTGTTACTCAGATTGTCGATGGATGGGGTAACGGGCGCGTCGTCGGTATTCGGCATAAGAGCGGTAAGAATGCGGCGAACCTGTTTCAGGACTGCAGTGCATTGCATTGGCCTGGTCAGTACGGAGACAAGGAGCATATCCAATGGGCAAGAGCATATCCACGCATACTCTGAACAAAGTAGCCATGCTTGGCAACCGAATCTTGGTCCAAATTCTCGCCCTGTGCTTCAATTTTAGAACCAAAGCCCTCGCGTGAGGCAATAACTCGGTCAAGTATCACGCTAAAGGAGTGCGGGATAGGAACTGAGTGCTCAAGCAGAAACTCTGCCAGAATAATAAAGTCTTTGATGGCGATAATATATTTTGGACCGGATGTGAAGGCTGGCGACTGCTTCTGCGGGGTATTTGTTGATTGTGCTTTGGCTTTCTTCTTGGCCTCGGCGCGAGCTTTGCCTTTAAGCCGACCGCCGTTCCCATTCGCCTTGCCCACAGTCTTGCACGTCGAGGAAAGAAGATGGTCGGGAAAGCCAGCCAATTTGGCCGTTGAAGCAAGCCATGTTGCGATGGAATCAGTGTCCTTTTTGTACTCGCAATAAGTACTAATCAAGGCGTCTGGCAGCATTACGGCAGGTAGCGATGCAAAACAAGTTAATGCATGTATTCACAACGGACAGGAAAAATTTGAGGTGCAGGTGTCGTATCACGTTGACAGCTATGGAAGTAAGTTGAAGCGTAGAATTGTCCTTGGATTAAAGCTATCTAGGGAGGGAAATCAGGCCCTTATTATAGATATCAAAGGTCATCTAACAGGTTACCTAGAAAGTCATCAATTGAGGGATTTTGCTATTGAAGGTCCGGCTTCAATGGGGTCGTGGCGTGAGGATTTTAGAGGCTTTTGGTGGCTTCATTTGTACAATCGTAAGGAGCCTTTTCAGGGCTTTCTAGGGCTTTTCGGTGATGCCGATGAATAGCAGCCCTTTTCCATTGAAAGTGGCCTTTGGCGTTGACATGTCGCAAGTGTTGCACAGCGCGCATGACTAATTAGGCTGTTACAGGTGGTTTCAGGCTGTTTTAGGTAAATGGGTCACATAATACAGGCCACGTAAGCCGCTGCGCCTTGGAAGGCGTAGGCCAAATCGCTCTTTATAAAAAGGCGCGTTATTTCCTCTCTTTTATAGCTAGAATTAAGGCTGTCAATCATTATAACAGAGATTCGTATTATCCAATGCAAAGGTGCCTAGCTTTCCGTGCGAGAGCAAGTGCAGTATGTATTACGTAAGTTACGAGAAACCCTGATAACGGGTCAACGATAACGCGCATTGCGATATATATGATCATACCCAAGCGACCTTCCCAGCCCACCTGTTCGGTGAATAGTTCTGATGCCTCTTCTGCTGAGCCATCTCCCTAGCCATACTTACTTGGTGTTTTGCAAATTCTTGGCGGCTCTTCCTGGTAACCCATGTTCCTAATCAAGATCCAGCGGAAAGGTATTGGTAGATTCTAATTGGTAATATAGCATATTAGCCGGCGAATACACTGAAATAAGTCTGTTTATTCGAGAACTATACCAGAGTTGTGGAGCAGCACTCACATCATATAGCTCCCTGTTCTTCTGCGTATCTAGAATCCTTGAGGGCATGCAATATCCAGGTGAAAACACCCAGAAGCGGCTGTACCTGGATTTCAAGTGTAACGGGAAGAAATGCAATCCTAGATGGGCATCTCCAAGCCTTCTCTGCAATCTATTAGGTCGATAGTATGGTCAAGCCCGTCCTCTTTTCCCAGGCAGTAGAGAGATCACTTTATGACGGTCACAATCTTGGTGCGTATATTGAGGTCGGACCTCATCCGGCTCTTGCTCTTCGTGCCCCTGTGCTAGATACGTTTAAACCAAAAGGGAGGTCAAGTTTTCTTTATACATCGTTACTTCACCGAGGGCGAAATGACCTCAAGGCTGCATTATCCGCCTTCGGTTCCCTGTGGGAACGTATGGCCGACCGTTTGGAAATTGCGAGGTTTCTTCAAGTTTCTGCGAGTTAGCCCTTGCTGCTTATCAAGGGATTACCGGCCTATTCATGGGATCATGGGAGGAGATACTGGAGAGAGTCTCGGGTATCGCGAAGATGCCGTCTCGAGGGTACACAATTGCACCCGCTATTGGGTCGGCCGTCTGCCAGCGAATTTTGTTGAAGGAATATTCTACATCTAAAGGAGATATCCTGGGCGCAAGAATGCTGGGAAAAGGTTCAACAGGTATTTTCAGCGGCGTTTTACCTTTCTTCTTTATTATCTGCTGCCAGCTCTGCGGCTGTATGCCAAAATCTTGTATTATTCGAGCTGAACAATTTCGTTGCCATGGAACCCATAGCTATGGAAGAGCATTGCAACAGAGAAGAATATATCACGACGATAAAATTCCACGAGGAAAGCATCAAGACAAGTTTAAACACCATACTCGATGCTGAAGCTTCCTGTCATGGGTGTAACATGGATGGAACCGTTTTAGCCAACTGTGACAAGGGCTCGGTTACGAGGGCTTAGAGCAATTAGGCTCAGTTCAATAATAATCTCGTAAGATATCAAAGGTCCTGAGTTACCTCAAGGAAGGAGTAGAATAATAACCTTTATATATACATAAAGGGAACGCCTAGGCCAGGACTCTTGCCCGGGCACGTGTTTAATCTGTGTAACTAATAAGTTATTTATCGGTGAAGCCCCTTTATTGGGCTTCACAATCCGTCGGGCCTTTTCCGTGTAACACCAAATTATTCACTGCACGTCTAAAGCTTTATCTCAGCCAAGCCAACCGCCCTGGTTGTCATCAGCTACCCCCAAGAGAGGAACGAAACGATCTTCTCGCACCGGTAGATGTTGCCGACATGTACGACTCATTTGCACAGGCTGGTACAAGCTATTCTGGCCCGTTTCGAAGTATAACCTCGATCCGGCGGTCTCTAGGCAAAGCCACCGCTTCTGCGGCTTGGCCAGCCGACACGATGATCCCGAGATCCGTACTTCATCCGGCTATAGCGGAGGCATCGTTCCAGGCAGTAATGTGTGCCTTTGCCTCACCATTGAGTAAACAGCTGAGGAGTTCGCTCTTGCAAAGGAGGTTCATCGAGCCCTCAGTACGCCTCGCTTTGCTTTCGAATGCCTTTCATGCGAAATTAACGCTTTTGTGACTGGAGTCGACAGTGACGGAGTAAAAGGCGATGTGTCGTTGTTCAACCAAGACGGAAACACCATGATACAAATCGAAGGCTTGATTATGAAGAGTGTGCCTCAACCTAATACCGGCAGCGACCGCGGCCTGTTCTCGCACGCGGTATGGGAGAGCGACCCTTCTGGATATTCGTCAATATCTTCATATCCTGAACTGGAAGAGAACATGATGTGGCTGAATGCGGCGGAAATAGTCGCCTTGTACAATTTTTGACAAATTTGATGAGATTAATCCACTGGAGTCTGCAGGGTTTATGCCTCACCATCGGTTCTTGTACCGTGAGATTCGCCGCATTGCTGCTGATGGAACGGGCTCCGAGTACTGCATGAGTTCCCTCCATGATGCCCAAGTGTCGGAAGACGGCATCCCCGCAATGATCGAGAAGTTTGCAGGGATTGAGGATCTCCAGTCAATTCATTTATTCGGCAAGGCCTTACCAGCTGTCCTGCGAGGGGAGGTTGACCTTCTTAACACGCCGAATGAAGCTGGCAGCCTCGAGGGCCTATCTCGGGCTGCAGGAATACCTTCTCAGCTGAGAAAAGGCATTTGTAGTATTGTCAGGCGTATTGTACACAAGCATCCACACATGGACGTTCTTGACCTTGATACTGGCACCGATACGACCCGGCAAATATTGGAAGCTCTCGATAATAAGTATACGTCCTATTGCCTCGGCAGCGCGGATCCAGTATTACTCAACCAGACGGCGGCCATGCTCTCAGCTTAGCACTACAAGCTATGTTCCGAGGTCATTGATATTACCACTGTTAATGCTGGTAAATATAGCAGCGACAAGTATGACATGGTAATTGCTGCCAACCCGCTCCATGCAACCGATACATCGGCGAATCCTCACCCACAATAAGCTTAAAGCCGTAACATGTAATCAAGAAATTGCATATCACCTAACTTTGGTGAATTATTTTAGCTGCTTGAATTCCTCCTAGCACGGTCGACCGAGGTTAGCGGTAGGATCCTCGTTCATGTAGGAACTTCAGGCGCGGAATCCCACGGTTAGTATTTAGATGACTGTGAAGTCGGAGCTCCCTCCCCATGGGTTCTTAGCGAGGAAGGCCAAATAACACAGAATCGCGTGTGGAAAGAGTTGGTAACGAAGCTTGAGAGTATTAAGGCAGGGGTAACGAGTAACTTTTGATCGAACAAGTATAAGTTCGATGTGATTGCTGTGTTTTGCTACTCAGATTCAATGTCCTTGATAGATATTGGAGGAATAAATTCTCAGCTAGTAACGTGTAATAATAGCAACTATATTCCCAACAAATGTATATCTTGTTAATTTATAGTGAACGACTATTATAACACCATACACTACAACTCTTTTTTTCTCCCTCCCCCAAAACAAAGAAATAGCCGTAAACGGCTTACAAGCTTCACTCCAAGACCAATCCCCATCTAGTAAATCTTCAACGCGCCTACCATTCCCCATCTCCTTGTACACTTCGTTAATCGTCCATGGCACAAACGTATGACCGGGCGGGAAGTTCGTATTCTCGAACGGGGCCCCGGCCACGATATTAGCGAAAGCTTGACCATACTTCTCATAGGCGTACTGTTCGGGGTCATGGTTGAAAACCCACTTCGGAAAGCGGGTTTTAATCTTGACGGGATCCTTCAAGATAGCATCCCAGTCTGTCTCAGTCTTGAGCTGGGAATTCACGAACGTCATTTTCTGGGCGCAGGATACTCGCTGATAACGAAGCAGGTTGTGGATCTTGGTCGCCATTGGCACAGCGCGAGATGAACCTCCCAATTGCAAACATGTAGCCAGAGTAATAGCATGCTCAAGAGCCTGTGTGGCCCCGTTGCCGGACGTAGGGGTGAAGCTGTGAGCGCTATCGCCAACTTGCACCACACGACCTCCAGGCGATGTCCATTCCTGGCGCAAATCACGCCAAAGTAATGGCCAGTGGACGACGCCCTTTTCCGGCGAGCTGCAAATGAGGGCTGAAATAGCAGGGTCCCATCCAGGAGCCCTCAGCAGAGTCTTCACAACTTCTTCTGCATCGGTATCTGGCTCCCAAGTCTCCATTGGTGCTCCCACCGTATCTCGAGGAGTAAATCCCCATCCAACAATCTCGTCCGAGACCCAGATCCCAATGTACATTCCGGGACCAAGCCAATATTCCCACATTGCAGGTGAATCGCCCCATTTCTTCCGAACCAAGTCATTCTTCATAGCCATCTCTCGTGGAAACGATACGCGATATATAGACATGCCGCTAGACTTCGGAGGTTTAACCTCTCCTCCACAGACAAGCAATTCAGACCTCGACCTCAACCCGTCTGCGGCAACAACCATATCGGCAACGTGAATATCTCCATTTTCGAGCACAACACCTCCTTTGTTAGAGATGTTATTCTCAAAGTATCGAGCGACTTGTTTCCCATAACTGACTTTCAATCCCAATTTGGCAACCTGGCGGAGTAACATGCGGTAGAACTTTTGTCGAATCTGCGCCGCTGCGACGGTAGGGCCTTTGCGGGAAGCGACATATTCTGGTTCATTAAAATTTGGAATAGTAGGCCCGTATATATGTTCTCCGCTGTGTCTTACATACTTGATACTGGCATGAATTTGCTCTTCTTCCATGTCGCGCATCAGGTCGGCCAGTGTCTGAATACCGCCACAGCAGAAGGTTGAATGACAATAATGTCGCCTGCGCAATTGTCAGAATAAGATATTCACCAAGAAAACAGAAAATACGTACCTGAATACACAGGCCCATTTTGTCTCTCTAGGATTCCAACAATGTTGTGTCCCTTTCTCCAGCATTCCAGCGCTGACATTAGACCGCCCATGCCGGCACCAACAATCAGCACGTCGATGCCCGTCTCTGGATGCCGTTCTGGCAGCCTTGAACTACCCGGCTGTCCGTTAGGTCCACTCTGGCTAGAGGAATATTTGGTTATCCATCGCTCCGGATCAAACTCGTGCCTATCACCGGCGACGTTGTGGCCAAAAAGCAATGGTGCCATAGCTATGAGCGTGTCAAAATGTCACTGATCGTGTAAACAGTAAGGTTTCAAGGTCCAGAAACGGCGCAAGATTTTCTTTCTTGATGTATTTGTTTATTCATGATAAGAAGCCGCGAGACTGTAGCACGCTCGGGATTAAGGTATCACACGTCGGGCATTTCTACGCGGTCAGAGCCGCCCCTGCTGCGTTGAACATGACTGTAGCCACAAAGAGCTACGGCCATTCTGATAGCCCCAGTGAATGTGCTTACTCGATTGCTTTCAACACAGCACAATCTTTCCAGTCGAGCTGTGGCACTTGTCCAAAATTGAAGAGGCCGTTTGCCGCCTATACTCGTCATATGGATCCCACCGACGACGGAACTGCTACCGAGCTACTCGGTCGTCTTGATTGGCCCAAATTAGGCAACGCGCGAGTTGCGGACGTGAGAAACTGCATTTTCCTGTGGTGGCTGATGCGTATACTTACAAAAGGGAAAAATAGGAGGTTGCCGAGTCCATATCACCCGTTTCAGCACTGGCTAAGCTCTACCCGTCATTGAACTTTATCGTGCAAATGGACGACACCACATCTGCATCCAGTGGCTATGCGATGAACAACCAGCTGATGGACCGCATCTCGGTGCAGCAGCGAAGCAGTGGACAGCAACAAGTCGTAAAGGATGCCGCGGTATACATGGTACGCTTGACATCGTCAGTTCTGGTGACGCCCTTTTCGCAGCTTCGTAAGCAGATTCTGGCGGAGCTGGAGGCACATGTAAAGGTTTTGAGCGCAAACCCAGCGGCTACCTTGATCTAACAGGTGAGGGTTCTTCCTAAAACCAAATCTCTTGAACACTATGGACCGGGCACTGCTCGTGTCCTTGATCTGTCTCTGCTGCAGCGAGGAAGTGATCGCCCCATGGAAATTACCGACATCTTTGCTTTGGTGGAAGACGTTCATCATGATGGAAGTGGCAGGCTCGCCATTGTGAAGAATATGTGTGTGCAGAATAGTGCTTTTGTCGTCCTAGGAGTGAAGTACCAAGCTGGATCTTATATACAATAATACAAGTTCTGCTGGTTGCAATTGGACATTATGTCAACATTGGCAACACGTCCTTGGCGGCCATACCAAATCCCGAAGTCCCTCTGCTTAATCTTTGAAAAGGCAAAAACATGAACAAGGATGCCGAAAATACAACCAGATTTGACGGAGAAGGAACTTGAGACACAAGAAACGACTCTACATTGGAAATGTACAAGTCATCGGCGGCTATCTTGGCCCGACTGGAGATTGTGCCGTGCCGTTGCTTGGCGTTTGTCCGCCGACGCTCCATCGACGGACCCAGTTTTGTTTGTGTTTCCGTTCATACTTCAAAGGCCGCATCCTTCATTTCAAATGTCATGAGCTTAGAATATGCAGCTCCAAGTAGAGCTTTTACTAGTTCCTGAGGATGCAGTAAGCACTGGCGGCAAGAAATTTAACCCACCAGACCCCCGTTGCCATTCTGTTGCCGTACTTGACGATATACGGACGGCCCCACACGGACTTTGATAAGTCCCGCCCAACAACCCAAGGATGGACATCGGGTCTTGATACTCACCGACAGGCGCAAACTCGAAGCAGCCGGATTCATGGTTCCGGACGTGGGCATTCGTGAACTTTGACCCATGCGGATCCTTGAGCTCAATTCTATTAAAATAATCGATTCTTCAATTATCAATTTCTTTTTGGGCAATCGAGCACATTCAATCGATCCTCGACCGCCGCAACAACTTGTCGATACGCTGCAGCAAGGACATCTCGTGCTCCAATCCTCCTCCAGGCAGATTGCAAACAATAAACTTCACCGACCCTTTTCCTTCCCGCCATGACCGCAGAAGACATGGCCACAAAGGCTGGGAAATGTCAATCTTGGGCCCCTCGGGAGCAGCATGTGGCACCACGATCGGAAACAACCCAGGGTGACGAGACAGCACGCAATAGTCAGGAGCCGGATGCCAAATCTGATGCCAAGGGAGAAGTTGACGATACCTTTCAGGGTCTTGCGACCCCGAAAATCATTCTCCTGATGCTATCGTCACTCTTCAGCATGATGCTGGTAGCTCTGGACAGAACCATTGTGACAACGGTACGCAAACTCAGCCTGGAGGATCCAACGCAACGTCATAAATACTAACGTCACTCTAGGCAATTCCCGCCATCACCAACGAGTTTAATTCACTCCCTGATGTAGGCTGGTACGGGAGCGCATATTTGATGACCTGCGGTGCTTTCCAACTCCTTTTCGGTAAACTCTACACCTTCTACTCTGCCAAGTCGGTTCTCTTCACAAGCATCCTACTCTTCGAGATTGGCTCTGCCATCTGTGGTGCTGCGCCTAATTCGGCCACACTCATTGTGGGAAGAGCATTTGCTGGAGTTGGCGCGGCTGGTATTCTGGCCGGATCTGTGAGTGGCACCATCTTGGCCCGTGAAATCAACTCGCAGAGCTTCTGGTAGCTAATGCCATCAACACAGGTCACGACCGTTGTCTACTCGGTCCCTCTGAAGAGGCGTCCGGCGGTGCAAGGTGCTCTGGGTGCCTTCTTCGGCCTTGCCATCATCCTGGGCCCTTTGATCGGAGGTGCATTTACCACTCATGTTACGTGGAGATGGTGCTTTTACATCAATCTTCCCATCGGTGGAGTCGTCATCATCATTGTGGCGGCTTTCCTGAAAATTCCCGAACAAGAGTCAACAAAACTCCCGCGGAAGGACAAGATTTTGGGCCTAGATCCTCTGGGTACCTTGTGCCTTGTGTCCAGTGTCATATGCTTGGTATTGGCGCTCCAGTGGGGGGGTTCAATATACGCCGTACGTTTTTTTTTCTAGTCATTTGCGTTGGGCGATGGGTATTGACCATTTTCAGTGGAATAGCGCATGCATCGTAGCATTGTTGACTGTGATGTCGGTATTGACTGTTGGCTTCATCGCTGTTCAAATCCTGCTTCCAAAGACTGCCATGATTCCACCGCGTATTTTCAAAATCCGCAGCATCTGGGCAGGCGTATGGGAAATGGCTTTTCTCGGCGCCGGCATGTACATTTTCAGTAAGACGCCTTGACCTGCCCTTGTGTGCCTAGATGCCGTGACGCCTTGGCTAACTCTCTTGAAGTTTACTTCCTTCCCATCTGGTTCCAGACGGTCAAGGGTGACTCGGCTGTGACGTCCGGTCTCAAGCTGCTACCCTTGATGCTAGGACTGCTCGTCTCGTCGATCATCTATGGAGCCACTGTGGAAGAGACTGGATACTACGTCCACGCCGGCCTCCTTGGCGCCGTTGTCATGGTGGTCGGCGCCGGCATGCTCACCACCCTCGACGTGGACTCGAACAGCGGCAAGTGGATCGGCTATCAGGTCCTGTTCGGGTTTAGTATGGGCGCCACCGTCCAAACGCCAAACCTTGCCGCGCAAGTGGTGCTGTCCGACAAGGAGGTGCCGGTTGCCCTTGCGTTGTGTTGTAATTGTATGTATTAGTCCGCTATATAGGATATAAAGTATAAGTTATAACATATACTTAAATATACTTTATTTATTTATAAAATTTAGTATTATTAAAAATTATTATAATATTATTATTATTAATAAATAGTTATAATAGTATTTAATTCTTATAAATCTCCTTTACTAGGCCTTTTAAATATATTACTTTTAAGCTAATACTAAACAGATTAATATACTCGGCTTTAGTACTTAATATTATAATAATATTTTACTTTTTACTTTTCTAGTTAATTATAGCTTTAATTAATAAGAAAATATAATAATTTATAAACTTTAAGTTACTTTAATTTTATATTTATTTTATATTAAAGTAATTTATAATTTTCTAATTTTAATTTTTATTAAAATATAATATTAAATTTAAGGTATACTTAATATAATAAAGTACTTATTTTATAGTTAATAAGTATTTCCTTAAAAGTCTTATTATAAATTTACTTAACTTAGCTATTAAGTAAGTAAAGTTAATTTATATACTAATTATTATAAATATTAGTATCCTTAAAATATACTAAAATAATAGCTTATTATTAAGGTTATATTTATTACTTAATTTATAAGGCTTTAACTTTTTAAAAGTATTTATAAGTATATATTAAAGCTTTATATTTTTTATTCTTAGTTATTTAAGTAATTTTTCTAGGTAAAACTATTATAATAGTAAAATAGTTCTCTTTTAGTAGTCTTTTACTATTATTATACTTAAAAAGAAAGTTATTATACTTAAATTAGTTATTTTAAACTTTTTTAAGAGCTTTTTCTTAATTATTTTAATTACTTTCTTATTAAAGCTAAAAAATAGTAAGTTATTTATATAAATACTAATAATTATATTACTTTTAATAAATACTACTTTATTATATTTTAATTACTTAAATTTATAGGAAATTAATTTATTAAATAGTATTTTAAACTAGACTTTTAGAGCTTACTTTAAGTTATATAGCGCTTTTTATAGCTAGTAAACCTTACCTAGTTTCTTAAACCCTTTTAATAGCTTAATATAAATAGTTTTATTTATATAATTATATAAGAATATAGTTTTTATGTTTATTTGCTTAATTTTCTAGTCTAAAATAGCTATTAAGGTAAATAATAAGTAATAAGTCTTTTATTAAATTATAAAAGTAAAAGTTTTATTATAGTTAATATTATATTCTTATTTAAAGCCTTGAATTATATATTATACTTTATAGTACTTAATTTTTCTAGTTAAGCTTAACTTAACTTTAAAGACTTATTTACTTATTAATATATTTATTAAATTCTTTTTATTTATTATATTAAAGGTTTTATTTTTTTTAAGGGTATTATATTTTTCTACTATTATACTTTTTTATTTAAGTTACTTTAATAACTTTTATACCTTTATATAAGTTTTAAGTTTTTTATCTTTTATTATTAAGTTTAATATAATAAAGTATATAACTAATAATAATATTATATCTTAAAGTACTAATAAGAGCCCTTAGAGTTTATTTATAAAAGTAAGTTCTTAAAGCTTAATTTTAAGTTAGAGTATTATAAAGGCCTTTTATTTTTATATTATTAAATTAGTTATATAGTATACTAATAAGTTAATTAGTAGTTTATTTATTAATAAACTAGTATTTATAATAAGTTTAAGCTCTTTTTAAGTTTTTTATACTTAGTAATTAAGCTAAAACCCCTTTTAAATTCCCTTTTTAAACTAATTAGTAAGGGCTTTTATTATTAACTTTACCTTAAAATTAATTAAAAGGAAATATTTTAATTATTTAATTAAAAAAATCTTTTTAATACTAGGTAATACTAATAAGTTTATACTTTACTAAGAGAGCTTAAATTTAATATTTAAGTTTATTTTTATTTATTTATTAAAAGTAACTTTTTTAGCCTTTTTTACTAGCTTAATTATTAAGTTTTATAATTAGTAAATATTATTAGCTTTATAGCTTACTAAAAAGTATAAATATATATAGTTATTTAGCTTTTTAAGCTTTTTTACCTTAAGTACTAACTTATATACTTTATATTCTAGTCTTTAAAAGTATATTATATAAAGCTTAATACTAGACTATACTTTATATAATATTATACTTTTTAAGGTATTATATAATAACTTTTTTTAAGTATAAATAATAGCTTATATTATTTTACTTTAAAGCTTTTTTAGGAGTTTATTATTATAAAAAACTATTTTAACTTAATTTTAAATAATTAAGTAACTTTACTTTATTAAGTTCTATTAAGGTTAATATAATATTATTTATTTAAATATAATACCTTTTTATTTAAAAAAGTTTAGTAATATTATATTCTTAAATTTATTATTATTATTTAGCTTATACCTTTTTATATACTAGTAAGTCTAGGCTTTTATTATAGTTATATTTACTTAAATATACGCGCTTATTTAAGCTTTTTTTTATAATAAGTATACTTATAATTTCTTAATTAAGTTATTAATAATTAATAAGTAATAGTTTTTACTTATTAAGGTTAAAGGAGTAATAGAACTACTTAAGTTAGCTATTTATTATTATTCTTATATAAGTACTTTATAAGTAATACTCTAAATATTCTAGGCTTTTCCCTTACTTATAATATAAGCCTTATATAATTTTACTTTCTTATTTATTACTTAAATACTTAAATTATTAGCTAGCTTAATATAGTTTATATAATTAAAATGTCTTATTTTAAGATATAATACTTATAAAGGTATTAATAGAGCTATATTACTAGTAAAGTAAGCTATTAGGTTTTTAAAAACTTTAAGAGTATTCTAGAATTTTATAATTTTTATATATAAATAATTTAAATAATAAAATTAATTATAAAATATACTTTAAAAAATAAGGTACTTTTTATTATATATTATTTAAGCTTTATTATAATTTATTATATAATTAAAGTTAAGCTTTTTAGTAAATACACTTATTATTAGTAAGTTTATAAGTAATATTAGTATATATAATACTTATTAGAGCTTAATAATCTTAGTATTATTTACTTATTATACTATTAAGGGTATAATATTATTATTAAGAGCTTAAGTATTATTACCTACTTTATTTATTAGGATTAGCTTAGTAAATTTCTTATACTTATTAAATATAAATTAATTCTAGTAAATATAATACCTTATAGTACTATTAAATATCTAGTTAAGGCTTTTAGTATTAGCTTTATAGCTTTTAGCTTTTATTATAATAATTTTAGTTTTATTAATAATAGCTATAAAAAAATCGCTTAAGTTTTTAAGTTATACTAGGAATATTTTTATATTTTAAGGGATATTAGCTTTAGTATTATATATTATAAAGCGCTTTTTATTAGATCTTTTTTTAGGCCTTTTTTTAAGTTATATTTAGTACTTATTATTATTATAATTTCTTAGAGTAAGTACTTAATTATAAATATTATAAACCTTTTAATACTTACTTTTATAGCCTTTTAGCTTTTATTATTTTAAGTGTTTATTTAGTAGTTAATTTAACTTTATAGTATTTCTCTTATACTTATTATATCTTATAAAATAAGTAAAAGAATTAATAATATTATAACTATTATAAATAATAATATATTTTTTTACTTTTAAGTATTAATATTTATTTTAAGTAAGTTTTATAAGTAAATTTAAGGTAAAGTTTATATTATTCTTAACTTTAATTACTTTATATTATTAGTAAATTTAAGAGTAAAAAATATTAAAGGTATTTTCTAGGTTAATAAGAAACTATAATTAATAAAATTCTTTTAGTACTTTTTATTTAAGATATATATATTTAAGCTTATAAATTCTTTTCTTAAATACTTAAGTAAAATCTTATATATTATTATATTTTTAAAAGGTATTAATAATAAGTTTAATAATTACTTTATTAAGAATATTTATATTATAATATTAATAGTTTTTTTATAATATATAATAAGCTTTATATTTTTTTATTTTATTCTTAATTTTCTTTATTATATATAAAAAGTATTACCTTTAAATACTAGCTAAAAAGTTAAAGTTTTATTATTATTAAAATATAAGTTATTTTATATATTTATTTTAAGTATTAATTAAGTAGGGTTTTATAAGAGGTATTAATTTTATTTTACCCTTAAAAAAAGTAATTATAAATTCTATTATAATAGTATTTTTTAGTACTTTATTTTATTTAGCTTAGTTATTAATATTTTTAAGTTTAAGTATAATATTATAATTACTATTATTATTAATAGTTTTAATAATTATACTTTATATTTTAAAGTTATTTATTTTAAGTTTAAAGGTATTATCTAGCTTATATATTATTAATATTATCCTTTATAAAAAAGCTATTATTTGTAAAATATTATAATTATACTAGCTTAATAGTCTTAGTATTTATTAGTATTTAAATATTTTAAAGGCTAATATTAGCTTATATTATTAAATAATATTAAATTTTTTAATATACTTAAGTTTCTAGTTTATTTAAGTTTTTAAGAGATATTAAATATTTCTTTTTATTATTTATATATATAATATATATATTTTGCTTTTAAGTTTATTTAAACTTAAAGTATAATTATTATAAAACTTTAAAAGCTTATTTTTAAAAATAAAGTACTTATTAATAAAGGTATTTTTCTAGTTTTATATATATATTATTAATATAAATTCAGAGCTATTATTTATACTTACTAGGGAAATATTTATAAATATTATTTTTTATACTTTTAACTTTTATTTAAAAGGTATTATTAAATTAAAATTACTTTTACCTAGAATATTACTTTTCTAAGTTATATATTAAGTATTTTACTAGTTTTAATAATTACTTATATTAACTAGACTTTTTATATAAATAATTTACTTTAACTTTAAATTAATTTTAATTTCTAATATAACTTTAAGTTTATTATACTTTTTATTAATAATAAATAATAAGCTCTCCTTTTAATTTAACCCCTTAAAGTTATATTATTTTATTATAATAAAGAAATTAGCTTTTATAATAATAAAAATAATACTTTTTTAATTTAATATTAAGAGGTTTTTTACTTTTAATTTACTTTTACTTATAATAATAAATATAAAAAATAAAATAAAATATTTAATTTTAAAAAAAAAATTATTTAATATATTTAAGAAAAATAACTATATATTTAAAAATAAAAACTAGCTTTTTAACTTACTTATTAAAAGAGCTTTTTTTATAAACTTAAGTAAATTAAAGTAATAATAAAAGCTTTAAAGTATACTAGATTTATAACTTATTATAATTATATATATTAGTCTATTATATAAAATATAAAATATAAGTTATAATTATATATATTATAAGTAATATATACCCTAATATATACCCTACTTATTAATCCAGCTGAGTAACTGTAATTGGCTGTGGAAATCGAACACGTTGTGCTTCTTTGCCCAGCTCATCGGCGGATCGGTATCGGTCCCCGCCGGAGAGAACGTCTTGACCAATCAACTGATCAGGAGACTAGCTGGCTTCCCTGGTTTTGACCGCAAACTCGTCACCTCTGGTGGGGCGACTGCATTGATCGACGCACTGCCGCTTGATTTGAAGCCCACGGTTCTTGAGGTGTACAACGACGCCATTCGGGATGTGTTTCGGATTGGTCTGATCTTGACGTGCTTGATCATTATTGGCGCAGTGCTTCTGGAGAACAAGAACACGCGACGCCCCCCCGAGAAGGATGGCGACAAGAAGGGCGACAGGACTGGCCCTCGGGACGAGGAGAAGGCGGTTGATACAGCCACCGAGGTTCCACAGCACGAATGATTGACTTCTTGCGAGAGCGTCGAAAACGCATCAACAGAGTAGGATGTAGGATGGACGTAGTCTACGACGGTGAAGCTCCCACCACCCCCAACCAGGGTTTATTCAGATGGAGATAACATTGCTTTGATTCTTATTTCTAGACCATTTAGATGTAGTGCATGGCAATTTCCTTGTGCATATATAAAACTTGGACAAGAGTGTTGTCGCCTACAAGGACCTCGCAGCTGTCAGAGTCTGGTGTGTGTGAAACACGAAAAATGCCAGGCATCAAGTATGATTGATGCGAGGAAGCTGCCATGCTCGAGTACCGGGTTGTAATCTGCTGTCTGAAGTATTGTTGGTTACGCGTCGGCTGCAAAGAACCAGACTTTGTGCCGCCAACCGGGGTCAATGGGCGGGCAGTATTGATTGATGATAAAATGACCGAGACCGAATCCTACTGCCACCGGAGTCCGATGCTTCTGTTCATGCCCGAACGGTTAATTCTACCATGTCAAGTACCAGCCTTCATCGTCCATCACCATTGATGTACCAGACAGTACCTGGAATTGCGTCTTCTGGATCAATGGCTGTGCTAGCACTGAGGGCAATACTTCCTTGACAGGTGGAGCGGGTGCAACCAAGACTCAAAAGCCGACCGAGGCAATTTCAACCAGCATTCAAATCAGTCAAGTCTGCTACAATGGCTGCAGTAGCCCCCCACGACCAGGCGTATCTCCAGGCGGCGACGATTGATAGATTTGTCCAGGGGTGGAAAATCAACTCTGGTGAAGCCTGGACAGAACTGTGGGCGGACGGCTGCACAAACACAATTCTACCATTTTCGCTCAATTGCGCGCCCATGTCCAAAGCCCATGTCCTTCGATCCAAGCACTTTGGCAATGTTTCGAATTGGAAGGTAAGCGCAGCGGCTGGCCTGAAAATAAGCGCAAACAGAGGGACTCAAAACTCGAGCAGTTGGAGGTGTACGAAGTCCTACACGACACGGCCAAGGGAAAATCTGCCGTCTACGCAACATCGAGTGCAGATACGCGTTTTGGCGACTTCAAATGGGCGCAAGAGTATGCGGCCTTTATCACATTGACCGAGGACAGGATGAAGATTGGGCACATTACGGAAATGGTGGACACGGCATTTTTTGCCGAGATGGGAAGACAGAGTGCGAAGTTCGCCGCCGCAGAATCCAAATAAATAAAGACCTTGTTGGTTTTTGATGCGAAATTCATTGGCCTGGCTGCTTGTGCATGTGCTTGTGTGGTTGCAGTCGGATTGCGCCACCAGTCCTAGGCCTGCCTTCATACTCTGTCTCGTCTGCCCAACGGTGAAGAGAGGACATGGAGTCAATCGGCAACCATTAAGGGCCAGCATGGTGATTACCAAGGCCATTGCAGAAATGGAAGCAGTCACGTGCCCAAGGACTCGAAGCTGCCATGTACCTGCTTCTTTGATGCTCGCTCCGTCCCGCACATCGTCCTCGTCGTCGTCCACCAACATCAGACCCCCCAGGGGCCACCATCTTTGCGCTGGGACGTTGGACACCAACCAGACCGCCATTGGCCAGAAAATAGCATGTCGACCTCGTCGGCCAACCTTCCGGGCGGACGTCCTGCCTTGGCCTCGGCATCGTATTTCCCTCAGGCGGAGGAGATTATGCTACAACCGCGGCGACAGCCAGCTTGCGTGCGTTGCCAGCAGCGCAAGGTCAAGTGTGATCACAAAGATCCGTGTGCAACATGTGTCAAGGCGGGTGTGCCATGTGTCGCATCAAGCCAGGTCCAGCGCCGTCGAAAGAGGCGACTGCCAGAGAGGGACCTCCTCGACCGGATTCGCAAATACGAGCATTTGCTCACCCAGCACAACATCAAGTTTGAACCACTTCACCCATCTGTCTCAGTACCCAAGGGGTCTCCCGACTCGCATGTTGAGGGGCCATGCGAATCAGATGATGAGCCCGGAACTACCACTGCCTCATCTCACGCAGGTACCAGCTCTCCAAGGCGGAGGGTGCGCGAGGCCAAGTATACGCCCCCCCGTGCGCTGACCTCTGGTCAAACCAAACCATGCGCCTGTCATTGGAGTATTCACTAATTGGATTGGCTCCAGGCGGATGTTGCATACAATGAACCAAGAGGTAGGCTCATCCCGCTTCGCGTTCATATTCTGTTGATTGACAATTGCATACAGTTCCGTGATGGCACCGATGGCGACTCGTCAGACGATGAAGTGCGGGGGGTTGTCTTCAAGAGGGCATGGGATCAGGAAATCGCGGATGATGCTCACCTCCTCTTTGGATTTGGTTGGCACCAGACGACGGTAGACATACACACCTTGCACCCTCAGCCATTCCAGATATTCCAACTATGGCAAGTCTATCTCGACAACGTCGATCCGCTTCTGAAGATGACGCACACTCACAGTCTTCAAAAACGCTTGATCGCGGCCGCACCCGATCTCATGACCATCACGCCAGAGCTGGAGGCGCTCATGTTTGGGATTTACTGCATGGCTATTTCAAGCCTGACTGAGAATGGGTGTCGAGCAATGTTTGCCTCGTCCAAGGTTGATCTACTGCCTAGGTTCCAGCTTGGTTGCCAGCAGGCTCTTTTGAACAGTCGCTTCATGCGGAGCACGAATCGAGACTGCTTGACGGCACTGTGCCTTTACCTCGTTCGTACATGTACTGCTTACAGTTCCCTTGTTTGTGTTTCTAACATTCCTATGTAGATGTCGGTTCGACCCACCACTGCTCCGCAGTCTCTATCCTCTATCCTTGGTACTGCTATTCGTATCGCGCAACGCATGGGCCTCCACAGTGAAGCTACCTTGGCCAAGGCATCTCCGCTCGAGGCTGAGATGGGCCGGAGGCTCTGGTGGTCGCTGATACTTTTTGACACTCGAATTGGAGAAATGGCTGACTTGCATGCTACTGCGTTACTTCCAACCTGGGACTGCCGAGTGCCACTTACCATCAACGACTCCGATATTAGAGAAGAGATGAAGGAGCCCCCCCAGGTCCAAGGAAAGTTGACCGATGTTATTTTCGCCGTTTGTCGCAGCGAACTTGCGGATTTTGTTCGCTATACCAAGTTTCACCTAGGGTTTTTCGGCCCCGGTCTTCGTGCCTCAGCGACGACGGGTCAGGAGGGCCCCGAGGGTTCTGAAATTGACGCTTTTGGTACAATGATGGAAGAAAAATACTTGAGGTATTGCGACCCGGAAAACGCGATCCATTTTATGACGATATGGACAACAAGAGGAAACATTGCCAAGTACCGCTTGGTAGAACACCACTTCAGATACTCGGGCTCTTCGCTGCATCACGCCGAGACGCAGCGAGATGCCGCCCTCTCGTACGCGCTTAGAATGCTCGAATGCAATACAAAGCTCATGACTTCACCACTCACCAAAGGCTTCATCTGGATGGTCCATTGTTATTTCCCCTTTATTGCGTACATCCAGATCATCCAACACCTCAAGTGGCGGCCCATGAGTGCTCAGGCTACGGATGCATGGAAAATCATGAATGACAACTACCACGCGCTCCTCGAGGTTCTGTCGGTGACAGACAGCTTCTTCAGGCTTTTAACCAACATGATTTTACAGGCTTGGGAAGCCCGGGAGAGTGCGTACAAGCAATCAGGATACCCGCTGGAGACGCCGCCGCTCGTGTCATCTATTCGACAAGGCCGAGAAATTCTGATTGCCGAGGAATGCGGTAATGGCATCAGGCAATCTGGCTCTGCTCCAGAAATTGGCTCCTGTGACGTACCTGCCTATTATGACATTGACATGGATCACTTGGACTGGTCTGCGATGGACTGGGATTTGGGTTATAAGGGGGCGAAGGCTCCGGAGCACGAGGAGCAACAGCTCCCAAACGCCTTGTAGTGACGGGTGCGGGAGACTGATGAATCCTACAGACAATATCATATTAAGAGTATATAAATTAGAGAAATACTCATCTCAATCTATATAGCAGGGCAAGCACAAAGAGCCGGTCGCACTCGGAGAAAGGGAATACAATGGGGCAAGATGGGGGCGCCTTTCGTGCTAACATTGAAACAACATTGAAGTCTACAGTGCAATTGCGGCGTTGATGAAGAAAGGACATCAAAGCCTGCACTTTCTGGTGCCCTGGAGGGCCTTGGCCTGCTAGCGCTGTTCTCTAGTATGGATTGACATCAATTGATCAATATGTCGAGTATGTAGGCCTGGGGCCGAAATCTACAGTTGACATGTGTCTGGTCGATCTTGATGCAATCTTTTCAATGTTGGCACATGCAGGAACGTTAGCGGCCGCGGCACCCCCCCACATGTCGCAAGGATTGAAGCGCCACACACTCTGATGCCGCCTGGCGAACCAGTACCGGACGACCCATGCAACCCACCAAGGTGCTGGCGGGAACTTGTGCCTCCCTCCTTCAAACCCACGATCCATGCATCCAAACGCCAAGGGCAACATTTCATCGTAGCTCCCCACATCAGCAATGTGCTGCTTCTCGGCCTGCACCCACATGCGCCTGAGCTCGTCGCTCGGGTACACCTTGAGAGCGAGAATGGTGGGAATCTCATCGCGCAGGTGCTCGTACAATGACGGTGCAAAGGCGTCGATCAGACCCTTGAACGTCGTGTGCGAGTACTCGTCCGGGCTCGTAGATTTGCAGTATTCTCCTAGGCGCGACAGCCCTGCGTGGAAAGCAGCGTGCTGGGCCCGGTTCGCGGACATGATGTCTTGGTTCTTGGTATAGGCTGCCAGTGCTGGGAACAGGTATTCCTCTTCCCCGAAGTGGTGAGCGTCAATGGTAATCACGACTGTTTTGGTGTAGGCCAGCAAGTCGGCAATATCTCCCGGTTTAACAACATGTGGTGATTGTAGGATGATGCTGTTGAGGGCGCGGAGGAACATGTTGTGGACATGGACCATGTCGGTGGCCATGTGGACGGCATAGTGGGACATCTAGGCGTTGGGCAGAATTTGGTTAATTTACAGTCTTTGTTCTTTTTGTATTGACGCTGAAAAGATTGAGAGCAAGGGGGTGTCTACGGTGTCTTTTTGCGGCGAGTCGAGAAGTGGCCACGGCGTATTTGCCCATCGGGTGGGTAGCGTGCTTGTTGTGCTCATATTTGGTCAAGGTTTACGGTATAGTAGCAAGACGACGCAAAAGATGAAATAAAAATATTGATTCAAGATGGTGCGTGATGCCAACTACTGCAACAAGGCCAAGGCTACCTTCATCATTTCTTACATCATGTCAGTCCTGGCCAACACGGAAAGTTCGGAAGTCGGGCGTTTCGGTTCGCTACAACGGTCTGGTGTGATGTCAATGCCGTGGTCGGGCATTTTTTTCTTCCAGTCGGAGCCCGCATGAGGGTGGAAATTCGTGGGGCTTGCCGCCCGTTCTGGAGCTGGAGGGATCTGGTGGTTAGCAGTGTTGACGGTGTTGACGTGGATTGCAAGTTCAAGAGAATTACAGTGACATGACATGACTAAACGTCCTGTCCTTTTCCGGATTTTGTCTAGGTAGGAAAGCTGACGGGCTTCATAGAATCAGGCGAGGAGGGGATTGTATCCTAACCTGGTCTTTACTTGGGTGAGGGTGAGGGCGCAATTGCGTTTGTCCTTTTTAAGAGGGCTATCGTTCTTGACTACCGTCATCGAAGCTATTAAGGGGAGCGAGATGAGTTGTAATATTAAAACTAATAAATCGGACTCAATTCATCCTATCCGTCCAGTCACGATACACGCAGCATCTTGCTCGTTACTATTGTCCGCGGCCCATCCTACCCCTAGCTCCTTTATCTGCCTGAAAAGCTGGATTACGTAGCCTTGCTGTCAAAAGGCCAACCCCCTAGTTTCATGGTGAATAGATCGCTTTCGGCAATCTCCTTTGCCCTCGCCTTTAGCTCTGTAACGTCCCAATTGGCCCAGATATACTTGCCCTTGAGAAAATCGGCTTCTGGGCTGGCAAGCCAGACCATGGTACCGACAGAGAGGGAGACTAGGTCTGCTTGTCAAAATTCCGCACCTTAGGGGGGAGGGATTGTCGTTCGAAATCACGAGTTGGGGGGTGTGTCAAAAACTCACCATCATCTGCTAAGCCGGCTTGCTTTGCACCACTGACTTTGCCTCCGACGTTTACAACTCCTGGGTGTAGACAAATCACTCTAAGCTCGGAATGCTCGGCTTGGAGCGTGCTGAAGACCCTCACAGCGCCAGCCTTGCTCGAGCTATAGGCAGAATTGTTGGGAAAGCCCGTGAAATGGGACAGCGCCGTCGTCACGTAGAGCACCACGGCCTTGTCCGACTTGTACCTTAGGAAGGCTTGTGACGCAAGAAACGAGCCCTTGATGTTGACTTGGAAGCAGCGCCACCACTCTTCCACGTCGAGGTCCTTGATGGCGCTCGATGTTGGCGGAACGGTAGGCTTGTAACCAGCATTGCTGATCAAGAAGTGCATCTTGCCGACACGGTCGTGAATCGCCTTGAATGCGGCGCCCATTTGGTCCTTGTCTGTGACGTCAGAGACGTAGGTGTGGACATGAGCACCAGGAACCAGTGATTCGATATTGCTCCTGGTCGATTCGAGCATGTTGCCTCTACGACCAATGATGCTAACACTGGCGGCTCCGGCCTGGGCAAATCCCAGGGCGGTTGCTGCGCCGATACCAGAGCCGCCACCAGTGATGACAATGTTCTTCCCAGCTGCAGACAGAGCTGGTAGACAAGGATCAATAGCGTCGTATTGTGACTTGCGATATTCCTTGGTGAAGCAAGGAAACATCTTGGGCTTGACAGCCGCCGATTGTGACATGTGATAGTCGTCGTGGTTCTTTTGCAGCAGCTTATTTGCCATTTCGATTGACTCAGGAGCAGGGTCATTAACACGTCCGTAGCTGCTACCATGATGCTTGGACAGGGACAGCTGGACTGTCTTGTCCTTGGGAGTGGTCAGAAAGGGTGTCTCAACACCAACCTCCTTACTTATAGTCGTATTGGTTTGTGTGGACATGGTGGAGTAATCTGACAGTGTCTGCAAAATTGGGTAGTTTGGAGTCGTGGCTCAAAGACCTGGCCAGAGATATCTTGCAGTGATATATAATAGGAATCCCTCCATTTTTTGCGCCAGTGCTCTTGAGCACAAACTACGGGTTTGTACCCCTTGATCGGATGTGCCACTTGTGAGGGACCACTCGAGCCGGGTATTAAGATCGTATGTTACGCCTCGAGTCAAACCACACACAATATACCCGACCCCAGTGTTGGTAATGTCCGACTTCACACTTGGTACTGTAACTGAAAATGCAATTCGGGAAAGTAATTATTCAATAATTCAGTTGAACGTATTGCTGTTGGCGTGTGCGTTTGTTTCCGATTGTTGATGCTACTCTACCGGAGTCCGAGTCTGAGTCGATTTCCGAATGGCTCAGTCGTCCCTTCAGCTACTACTCAAAACAGCACCACTGCTTCGAGAACAATCCAAATTAACGAATTGACTTATAAATAAGGACATCCAGAAGTAAGATGTTACTCTTCAAAACCATCCAACCAAGAAATCAAGTCATCACCAAGTCATCGCCATTTTATACGCAAACCTTGTCCCAAGTTTAAAAACACCCAGAATGCCTGCTCCAGCCGAGGTCCAAGCCGCCACCATCGATAAGTTCATCGAGGGATGGGGCACAAACAACCCCGAAGCGTGGGTTGAACTCTGGACTGATGACTGTACCAATAAGATCCTGCCCTTCTCACCCTGTGCGCCACCCATGAGCAAGGACACTGTTGTTTCAAAGGCTCTTCCCAAGCTTTTCGGAAACCTCACCAACTGGAAGGTAAGAAGTTTTGTGCTTTTAGTCTAGATACCATATCATGAAATAGCAAACGCCTAAACTTATAACTTGAACAGTTGCAAGTATACGACGTCGTTCTCGATACGAAGAAGAGCAAGGCTGCCATCTACGCAACTTCCAAAGCTGACACCCCCTTCGGCGACTTCAAGTGGGTATGCAAATTCCCTACACTTAACTCATCTAGTGAATTCTGGAGGAAATGGGACAATGCTGGAATATGTGACTTTGCAGTTCCCCAACCGGGATTGGGCTATAGTGTTCTTTTGGTGGCTTCGCGCCTGCACACATATCCCCAGTCCATTACAACCATTTTCACCGGTCAGAAGCTGACAATGATGTGAAACCTCACAGGCCAACGAATATGCGGCTTTCGTCACCTTAACTGAGGACGGCAAACATATTAGCAAGATTGAGGAGATGGTCGATACCGCCTTCTTTGCTGAGATGGATCGACAAGGTGCTGTCTATGCTGCCGCCAACCCTACCACTACTGTTCCTGCCTAGACAAGTACACATCGTTAAAAGAGTCATCTACATGGCGAGTGGACTGTCTTAAGCATATTAGACCATTCAATTTAAAAGAATACAGTGGTTTATCCCGCTGTGCCTTGCGAGCCCCTGATTTGTGCATGAATGTGTATATCTCTGTCGGTCCATCATGATCGGAAAGTTCCAGTTTTATCGTATTAATCCGTCATTCTTCTAAAATACGTCTTCAACTTAAAACCTCTACTCTAAGGCACTTATTGTGGACAAGTGCCTGCAAAGAACCGGTGACTGGAAACGCTCATGCGGTAGAAGCATACGAGTCGCCATCTTTCTCTTTCGAGACGAACTGGATGTCACAATTCTGAGAAAGGGAAAACCAGCCACCAGCAGCCCCTCTACAGCTCTGCTCATTTCGTCGTGTTGAAGCAGTATTTAACGTCATTGTGAATTTGTCTTCCCTTTTAATTCAAGGGCTACTTCTTGCACCGCCAATCCATGGGTAACGAGCAACATGCATAGGCCCGAATTCCGACCACCGACCCCCGATGAGTCGGCACCCGATGGCGAACAGGAACAAATGGCAATTTTCCAATGCCACACCCTTTATACCTACTACTTGAAGCGGGTAATGCACAATTCCATTGGGCTGCAAGATCACTATAACGCCTATCTTCAGCATGTACTTCAACGATGACACTTTCGGCTCCTCTGCCACCTCGCTGACGTCTCTGGCAGTTGTTATTTTCGTCATATTATCCTTGTATTGCTTCTACGTTCGAGAATTGACATCCCTTCGAAACGTTCCTGGGCCCTTCTTTGCTAGTATGTCACCACTCTGGCTCATCACCAGCCAGCGCACGTTTCAACGACCACATGTAGATTTGAATCTGCACGAGAAGTACGGCCCCATAGTTCGCGTCAGCTCAAATGAGGTGATTGTGTCCAGTACAAAGTCGAGACATGTGATATACGGTAAGACTGCTGCCAAGAAGGAGTTGAGTCAACGACAAACCAACTAAATAAATAGGCGCCACAAGCAAATTTCCAAAGGGAGACTGGTATATCCCGACAGGGAGTGCCGGTTGGAGTGATGGCGATGAGCTAGACTTTCTCTCCGAGTTGTACATGGACAAATATCGACTGCAAAGAAGACTGGTCGGACCGGCTTACACGGATAATTTTATGCGCCAAATAGAGGGTAACCTGGACAAAATCTTGGAGAGAAACATCGACATCATGATTCAACGAGCGGGTCGTATCGAAGATGTTGACCATGTTGCCAACTTTCTCGCTTCTGGTATGATTCTCAGCGTCCGTATTATTCGTGGTTTCTTCCACTCATGTGATTTAGACTGTTTACAAGTCGCTACTTTTGGTGAATCGAAGGGCCTTCTTGAAGCTGGTGTGGATGATGGAGCAATCCAATTGACCATGAACTTGTGGGGTTATATGCACTGGGTTGGGTATGTGCCCGTCTATCACAGAGCAAAGAAGTGGTTCAACATGATTGTGAAGCCAAAGCTGCGTATCATCTTGGCTATGCTCCCCAGCTTGCCGACTCGAAAGACCACGATTCATTCCAAGCCGGCTAGTCAAATGACGGAGCATGTTTTCGTCGTGAGTATCCCGTCACCATCTTACCTAAATTCACTGACACTTTGGTGGCCACAGTGGGTGAGGAAACGCATCCGAGACCGCTTTGACAGTTTCGCCAGTCAAAAACTGCCTACGCAAGCAACCGACATTGCTACTAGGCTCCTACAGATCCATGCTGAGAAGCCAGCTTTAAAACCGCATTGGGTTGCCGAGATGCTGGGCACCAACTTTGGTGCTGGCGTTGAAACAACAGCCATTACAATCTCCAGCTTTCTTGATTTTGTGATCTCCCACCCTGGATGCCAGGAAAAAGTCCAAAAGGAGATTGACGAGGCGAGAGAAGCGGGGAAATTGAGCAAGTTGCCAAAGCTGAGGGAGATTGAAAGTTTGCCCTACTTGAGCGCCTGCTTGAACGAGAGCAAAAGGTTGCACCCTGTGGTTGGAAGTCCTCTTCAGAGAGTTGTACCACATGGAGGAATAGAGTTGGAAGGGAAATGGCTGCCAGCTGGAGTAAGCTTTTACTGTACCCTTTCCAACCTTGAGATGTACTGACGGATTAATTGCTGTAGACTGCGGTCGGAATCAATCCATGGGTGATGGGGCGCAATAAGTCGCTTTTCGGCGCAGATGCTGACGCTTTTCGACCAGAGCGCTGGTTCGAAATGTCTCGTGAACAGCTAAAAGCCTGCGGTGCGTATCTTTGGGTGCCATAGTTTTCTGGGTATATGAATTTGACAATGAAGTAGAAGCAAATAGCATGTTCTTTGGTGCTGGAGTACGCTCTTGCCCTGGAAAACGTAAGACGACTCTATTTAAAGGAAACATATTTCACATGACTAACACAAATAGATCTGGCCCAAGCAATTTTGAGCAAGGTGCTGCCGCTTTTATTGATGGAACTATGCTGGAGTCATGCACAATCGGGCACAGGAAGACCAATACGATCGGCATTCATGACGAGGCTCCACAAAGTCAAGGTCCAGTGGAAGAAAAGAGAAGTTGTGAGGAGGATGGTTCAAGAGACACCTCGAGAGACGTCAGCGGAAACTTCATCGCTGAACACGATCTCTGCCACTGACAGATCTGGAAGAAATGTAAGCCCAATACGGAAGCATCTCACCGGGTGTCTACCAGAAGCTACGAACTGCTCATTGCCACAGACGGAGGTCAGCCTCAGAGATGAAGCTGAACCCATTGTTTTTGTCTAGTATGCACTCAACTATTCGTACTGGAGGCTTCATCTTAAAAGACAAAATCGGAAGCCAGCTAAAGCCTATTCGCTGCAAGGATTCGCCATGGTAACATAATGTTGCTTAAAAACCAAATTGTTCCGCAATGTTCTTTGTGGAAGGCGCAAGTCTGGAGGAGCAGGCCATCTGTACCATGGAAGCCTACGATATTCGTTGTGAAGGGCCAAATAATCCAACACTAAATTTTACTCAAAACTTTCCATGAATAATCTGCGGTAGTATTCTTTTTCAGCATACATTGTTCCTCGATTGTCACTATACATCTGCTGAAAAAAGAGAGATATCTGATGAGAAGACAAGATCCCTGACTATAAAACGCCGCTTTTGCGTTGGGTAATCACATTATACCCTGTAAAACTACACGAGGGTGTGAATCGAGAAGGTTAGCCACTCATGTTGGCTGGCGAACAGGGAGAGCTCATTTCATAGGCGCGTTAAGAATATAGAGATAGAGGAGCTTCATTCCCATCAAATAGGATTATTTTTTTCTTATTTATTACTCCCTTGTAAGCCGTAGAGGTCAATAGGATTACGTACTTGGCGAAATAGTCGGATTCATAATCTTGTTTAGAGCATTAAAATCACTAAGTCTGCCTCTTCTTACTCACTTGGCCTCTGTACCCTGTGATGCGTACATGTGTTTGCAGCCGTTGAATTTGCCAGGCTTGATTCCATTCATGGAGAAGCAAACTTGTAGTTGAACTGCTTCTTGGCCCTATCTCCCGCCATTCTCCTGTCGTCATCCTCTGCTTTGAACGCTGGTTCTTCTTCCAACCTCTCCTGAATTCTCCCATTCTGGACTTGGCTTGGCTCTGGAATACGAATGCCTATCTGTACGGCCGGCCTGTCTCTAATTTTCCTCCACCATCGTTCAACATTTGGAAATTTTGAGAGAATGATGCCGGAAAAATATGAAGTGTTTACCCATCCAAAAGATGCAATATCGGCAATAGAGTATCTGCCGCGATCGGGGCCTACGAGATAATCACGGCCCTTCAGTTGCGTATCGAGAACTCCGTAAAGGCGCTCCGTCTCTCCGACGTATCTTTGAGTAGGATAAGGTATCCTGTCTTTAATAATTCGGTAAAAGTGATTTGCTTGTCCTTGCATTGGCCCCTAAATTTCCCAGACATATTTTAGATACTTGAAGAGAAAAACTAATGCAGTTGTACATTGCAAATACCCACGATGCCACCATGTTGCCAAGCAACCCACTGTTCTGTACGTGAAATGTCATTGATATCACTGAAGCTGAATTTCTGCTCTGGGTCGTAGTGTCGTGTCAGATACATGAGGATTGCGGCCGTCTCAAAAACGGAAAATTGCTCCCTATCGTGATCTATGATTGCTGGGATACCTATGCAACAATGGTTAGTGGTCAAGGTTCATTTTCCCTGTTGCTGCGCAAAGAAACACGTACGACCGTTTGGAGAGTATCTGGTAAATCAAGGCTCCTTTTGGATGTTCTCCATGATGTTAATATTCTGGTAAACGTAGTCCAAGCCATATGCTTCTTTGAGTTCTTCGAGCAGGATGGATATTTTAACACCGTTAGGGGTATTACATGTTAAGAGTTCGATGCCAGTTTGACCAATGAGGCCACACGGCCGATTTGACGAGGCCATTATTCTTGTTCTTGTTTTCGTTTTTCGTTTTTCTTTTTGGCACTGAACTTGGGCTTTCTTTTGCAGCTGTGTTAGGCACAAAATCGACGGGCCTACAGGAGCAAATAAAACTGGGTAACTCGGCCAAGTCTTCAAAATAAATCCAGTTTAATCTTCTTTATTATTTCTAGATGGCGTTCTCCGAAAGCAGCGTCCACTCCTGGAGTGAAGCCTCCCGCTTTTTTTCGCGAGTTCCCGAGGCGGTGGGATAGATGGCGAAGCCGGGACCTTGACATCGTTGATGCAAGAAGAGCGGCCCATTGCAGTAACATCCGGCCCTAGCTCGGGACGGCGAATGCTGCCCTTCGGAACGAACGAACGAATTTAGGTTCGGGGTTAGTAGCCGCATGCATGCATGCATATTTGCCCATGGTACAGTAACATTCAGTTGCTCGGGCATATTGACACGGACTCCGACTTGACTCGAACGAGACTCAAAGAAAAACCTTGAAGGCGGCTAGTAGATATCGGGCTATAAGGTGAAATTCCCGTGTGCTACGTTAATAGCCGAGCCAAGGGCATTTGCAGAAGCTCATTGTGTGGTGTGGACTGTCCATGCGTGTCCATGTGCAGCGGCAGAGGACGGGAAAACCATTCGTGCAAATGCTGAATGCTGAATGCTGGAGCCAATTTCACAGTCTCCACATTTCGCCCGGAATCTTTATGTAATCTAACTGCTTGATTCTATAACTATGGGAATATTGTGTTCATAATCATGTCGATCGGTAAAGCTAAGGTTGCTTATTGGCGTGGCTTCTTAAAAGATGCTTGCAACCTTCGCATAAGTAAAGATGTGGAACTGGGCGAGCAACGTAATGCTCTTCCTCTATTTAGCAATTGAAACACTAGAAAAGAAATCGCATAGTTCTACAAAATTCGTCGTCTGTTAACAATCCTTCAATCCGTCTACTACTTGCCCGTCTCTAATAAATTCCGTAATCCAGCCACTACTTTAGAGACGCCTTATCCTCCCAAGTCGTCGGAATACGCCGTCACCGTTTACTTCACCTCAGTTTGGCGAGTTAGAAGGTAACAACGGTATCAGCAGGGAAATCAACATAGCCCTGTCCTCTAACAAATGTCTGCAACCAAGGCCGCTGTTTCCTGTCTTCAGAGAGCTGCCCATATAGCTCGGCATGAGCCGCGCCACTAATATCCTTACCACAGAGCTTGCCAGATGTTCGCCGTTCGTCTGCATAGTAGAACCTGCCGAATATTAATATTAAGTCGGTACTGTTCCTACGTGGCAAAACCTACTTGTAACCCTTGTCTGCAAATGCTGCAGCTGCAGATGCAATCATGTGCGCAGTGGCACTCTTGCCAACACCCAAAGTTAGGAGTCCATCAAATGATGCAAAGTTCATAGCGTTTCCACTGTGTTTTGAACAGTCAGTTCCCATAAGAGCTAGGCTTGTACTAAAACTATTGGAAACGGCTAGACATAGCTTTGCCACTTACGTGTAGATAAAAGTGCGAGAAGTGCTAGTAGGTAAGGCTGAAAAAGACGCCAGGGCTTCTTTAATCGCAACAAATACACTCGTGGTATTTATGTTAAGATCCGATTCGAATGCGCCAAGGTCAAGATTGAAAGTATTCTCCTTGGGCGCGAATGAGACCGCACCAGCTGTAATCTAGTCAGAATCTCTGATACGCTCTAAATAGGACATTTTAGACGTACCGTTGTAAACAACTACGCTTGGCTCTCCGTGGAGTTTCCGAACTTGGGTAAAAATATCAACAACTGACTTGGGTTGAGAAAGGTCGCCTTTGATGTGGGAAAACAACGGGCTAGCATTCTCAGGGACTTTTCTTGACGTGAGAACGACTTTGTAGCCTTTAGAAGCAAATTCCCTTGCGACGCTAGCTCCAATATTAGGTCCTGCTCCAAGAATTAGCGCGATTAGTACGTTGGAAGACATGGCTTGAGTCAATCAATATATTATTGCAAAGCTGATTGTTTAGTTTGCAAAGATTGAGCAGGGAGTTAAAAATTGCTAATATTACCAATATTTACAAAGGTTTTAAAGACGAGCAGTTCTCACCTACGTTTAAATAGCGTATTTGTATCTCAAAGATTTTTCTGGGATAAATGTGAGCTACTATCTGGTCGTATTGTGAAAAAATCCGTGCTCCGAGAGGCATCGGACTCCGGCTAAGATGTTAGCCCGTCGCAAATATCCGGATTCCGGTTATCAGCCAACTCGGGGAGTAACCGTTTACCTAATAACAGGGTAAATCCGCCGAGAATTTTGTTTTCTACATTTTCGGCCTTTGCATCGGTCAATTCTTACCTACATCCCTAGATCGCAGTGTGAAACGGCGCCACAAATTATCTCGGAACGCCTCTAGTTAACACGCTACGCGCATTTATTTATTTCTTATTGTTATTTCTCACAAAAAATCGGCTATATTCTAAGTAACTAAAGTCTATTCTCTCTTGTCTAAGCTCGCCAAGAAAACAAAGCTCGAGTCCCGTGAAGAAAAGTATTACCTTCGCTTCTACTATCCCCTAAGGTTCTGCGTATCTTTAATATCTTTACCTACATAACTGCAGCACTAGCAAGGCTACTAGCCTAACCTTGTCTTCGCCAAACGCTTGAGAGAGACTAGAGAGGCCTAGCCAACACAAGGTCGTCATAATGGGCAGAAAAGTGACTTATCAAGTCCAACCACTATGGTTTAATGGCTTCAAAGAAGAGTCCTTTCGCCTTTCTATCTTGGACATTATTACTCCTCCAAACTACAACACTTACGCCATAGTTTTCAAGTCAGATAATGCAGATGAAAAGACTGTTGCTGAATGGTTCAAACAGGCGATTAACGTAACGCTTCTGCAATGTCGCCATTTAGTTGGCACAGTCGAGAAGAACCAGCATGGGGACTACTCGATTGTCACGAAGCCTGATAGTACCGTTGAGCTTGTATTTCACTGGCTTAATGGCCCTGATGATGACTATCCATCGTACTCAGAGCTTGAAAGACAAAACTTCTCAAGCAGGTGTCTTGGAAGTGCCGCAACTTTAGGCATCGACGGCATGCCTACGGCTCGCGGTCCAGATGACAGCCCAGTCATGGTTGGATTTCAACTGAACTTCATACGTGGTGGTTTTATTCTTACTATCCAGATACACCACTTTGCAGTTGACATGACAGGCACGACAAGTTTAGTTCGCCAAATTGCTGATAATTGCTATTCGATTCGATATGGAACACCTCCACCTAGTTGGGATGAAGCCTTTATGGACAGGTCTCGCTTTATTGCACCCAGAATTGCGTTGGAGGATCAGATTGACCCAATCCCACGGCCTCCTAAGCACCCGGACTGGCTTCCATGTTCTTGGCTGCTGTTCCATCTTCCACCTACTAAGGCTGCTGCGCTGAAAAGGCTAGCATCGCCCAAAGACGGGACGTGGATCTCAACCTATGATGCATTGACGGCTGCACTGTGGAGAGTTATAGCAAGAAACTGGGCTCAAGTGTACAAACCTGTCCTGGAGGAGCCTGCAATTTTTGGCGAGCCTATCAATATGCGTAGCCGTTGTGAGTTACACCTAGTTCTTGAAGCGCTGGGGTTATAAGCTGGATAGCAGGCTGTTAACAGAATAATCTCAGGTACGCCGCAAATTTCGCCAAGATACCAAGGAAATGTACTGGCAGCAGGGCTTTCACGTTATCAGAAATCTCCTCTCACTTTAGCCGATGTCATTTCAGATAGCTCTCTCCCGCAACTCGCCGGTTACATCAGAGCTATAACTAACAGTGTGAGTCAACAAACGCTTGATAAAACAGTAGCAAGGTTTGCCGGGGTTCGAAACAAGTCAAACCTTAATGTGCCACTAGATTCCCTGCCTCTAATGTCATTCATGACTACCGACTGGAGAAATTTCAGGCTATGTGATAATGACTTTGGTATTGGCCAACCCACGGCGTACAGGAATCTTACCGACACTGTAGTAGAAAACATGATGATTATATACCCACCGCATAAAGGGAATAGTAGCAAGGATCAAGGCGTGGAGGTTATGCTTCCTTTCGAGACACAATTTATTGATTTACTAATAAACGATCCGATAATAAAGGAGTACTTTGAATTTAGAGATATAGAGGTTAAGAATTTATAAATTAAATGATATTATAATTCTAAGTATATAAATTAAGTTATTATTTTGCATGGTTATTTAAAAGGGTAAATTAAACTAGTAATTAACTTATAAATAAATACTATAATAGTTACTAAAAAGCCTAGTCTATTTATTTTTTATTTATATACTCGTAAATATTAGATTTTACGCCTATTTAAGTTATAAATTAAAGTCTTATAAAACTTTTAATACCTGGCCCTTAATATTTATTAACTTTATATATATATATAATTTTTAGTTTTTTAAAGTTTTGTTCTTGAGATTGATAAATTGCACCTCATAGGACCCCGTTTCGCTGCCCTCTCTCATTGTTTCCAAAATGGGCATCCAATGCTCACCCAAAGCAGTCGTCTCTTCTAGCCTGGCTGTAGCATCGCGCCAAGCTGCTTCTGCCAGGCTCAAGGCTTCCAGAAGCTCGGCTTGGGCGCTAAAAGCCGCCGACCCCGTCAACTGAGCAGCATCTCGGAGGAAAGTCCCCATCTTCTGATCAGAGGCCACAGTCTCGAGTAGGGTCTCGGGATTCACTAGGTCGGCGACGGTCAAGTTGTAGTCGGAGCCGATGCGAGACACCTTGTCCGCATCAATCTGGAAAAGATCAAATGCAGGTCTCTCACCCTCCATCTTGGCCTCGTAGACGACAGCAAATCGTTGGAAGAACTTGTTGGTGGCTTCAAGCAGTGCGTTGCCCGACGTGAATGTGGCGCCGGCGAAGTTTGGATCGTAGAAATACCACCCAGTTGAATTGCCCTTCCTTGTCACACCCAGTAACATGGAATGTACCTCTGTGTGCATTGCTATCATGGTGGTGTCGGTGCTATTCATGAGTATGCCGATGGCGTCCTCAAATTTCATGTGGCCAATTGGTTTTGACACCTCTGCCGCCAGGTAGCTGGTGTGAAGATCCTCCAAACAGCATTTGAACATCGCCGCACTCTCCATGACGGATTCTTTGCTGGGGGAGAGGGCAACCAGCTTGGCGCAAAGCTGGTCAATGGCGAATTCTGACCATGTCAGTGCCACAGACATGGCGTAGACCAAGGGATAACAACGGCCGCCGTCATGCTCGTCAGGAATGGCACGGAGAAGAATGCCTTGCGGTATGGGTTTTGTAGAACCTCTCATGTCTCGGAAGATGCCAACAACCTTGTCGGTCTTTCCCCAAATAGACTCATTGAACACGTTGTTTCTAGCCAGCTCGATGCGACGGAGCAACGCTCCTTGTTCGGTTTGCGTCAATGTTGTCGACGATCGATCGAACAACTGTATCATGTCAGAGAGTATCATGTCGGGCCCGTATCCCGGCATCTTGACTGATTCGAATGTCTTGTATCCCTTTGAAAACGCGTCGTCGCGTGCCAAAAGCGCCCCGAACCGCTGTTCGGAGAGGCGTTCGCCAGCTGTGCCTCCCAACCACGTCTGCCGAAGCGTGGCTTCTCTCACGACGGCTTCAAACCCCTCTTCTCCTTTTTCTTCAGCCACAGGTACGTACAGTAATATTTCTCAGATGATCTCATTGTCTGAGTGAGAAACGGTTCGCTCAGAAACATCTGATCGCTGCGTGCCCCCAGGTCCTGCGCATTAAGTTCAGGTCGATTTGTAATTTCCCTAGGTTCCAGTTTACGGAGGGACACACTAAGCCCTTCTGAATGGCTAACGGCTTTATTGTCAAGACTAATGTGATTTTCCTTGAAAGGTTGGAATTCACCATCCACGCCGGGGAGGGGATCGCTCGAAAGTTTCCTATAAGCATCCCGCAAGCGCTGCAGGTTCTTATCGCGACTATCGCTGAGCCGCGATTGAACTCGACTAGCTCTGGGTTATACGATCCTGGAGCTAGCTCAATCAAGGGCCCTGTTCCTACTACGAACGGGCTTTCTCTTGGCAGCGAATCGTACAGGACAGTACCTCCATGCGCTTTTGTTGTTTGCCTCTGGAAATACAAAGACCAGCGACCTCTGCGATAGTGCATGAATGCGCAGGCCAGCCCCGTATGAGCACCATGATGTTTATAGTCTCTGTAGTCAACTGCCATAACGACGTTGTCGTAGAACACCGAGCTATCTAGTCGAGAGTCATGATAGACACGATACTGGTCGTCGTTGAGATTCGTTACCACGACAGAGCATCCCGAGAGAGAGCCTGTGAAAAGCACATGTGCAGCTCATGTTGTGGGCCTGTCTTGAGGATGATCTTGGGGATATCAATTCGTGCCGGCGTCCAAGATCGCTGCGCGCCCGCATTGTATCCCAAGTAATACCCTGAGACGGTGTCAGCGCCGGCGTCAGGTCCATGGTACCTGATCTCGAACGCCGGGCGAGCTGGGCTCCCGACACTCTCAAATTTGAAATGACCAACGTCTCCAATTTGAACAGCTGGGCCACCAGGAATATTAGAGGAGCTTACGACGGCATACTCTGGATGATCCCTTGTGATGAAAGCAAGGGGATCTCTCGAAAAGCCGACGATAGAAGGTTGACTAGTGCTGGAATATATTTGTTAGTTCGATCATGGATAGAACGACGATAAAAAAAGGAAAGGAATTCTTACTTGGTATCCATTACCGGCCAAAATGACAGCAAGATGAGCGATGGTGGCGATATATTCAAGTCTGGGCAAGCAGCTGCGAAGTCTCGAAAGCAAAATTGGGACTTTTGCTCGAGATAAGCCGGCCTTTTCGTCTTCGGGCTTTAGTTCTTTCAAGCTCGGTCAGTCAGGGCCGTTGATGATATCTGACAAGGGCTTCGATTGGGGGCTTATGAATAACTTCAATTCAATCTAATAGTTGCTTTTGGGTTCAAAAGGTTCTTGGAGGAGCTAATCCAAGGGCCTGACGTAAAGGCCCTATAAATACATGATAGTCCAGGTGTATGTAACCTGACCTAGATGACTGAGGCATCTAGGTTATATCTGCCTTAGGCCTTCATCCTTGACCCCTGACCTAGATTAGTGACCTCTTTGTGGGCAGTCACGACTCACGATGCATCCTTTATGCTGATGCAGCCGTGACCCTGCATTATGCCCCTTTGACTTGATTCGGGCTTTCTGTTACCTTTCTGTATGTGATGTCACACTATGCCGTGTCTTGCTACGCTGTGTCTTGCTTTGCAGTGTCGTCGTCGACTCGTCGATGTGTCGGTTTCTCGACAAGGAGCCACTTTAAAAAAGTCAAATAGGAAGAGACCCAGGCTCGTTTCCCCGAGCTGGATGATGCAATCCGCCGTGCCAGTCTGCCTAAATTGCGACCCCAGCTCGCTGAATCGGAATGCAAGGGTAAATGTCGACAGGATGACTTGTCTACTGTGACACGGGCAGTGTAGCTGGGCTTGGAACGTACTGAGTTGAATTCAATATTTACTAATCGACTTTGAGGTATCAAAGGTCCTTAGTTTTCCAAGGGGCCTTGAGGGACCAAAGGTCTCTATAAAGGCAAGAAGTCGGTGTGTCCTAGAGGCCCGAGGCAGCCCTCGCTTAGGATGCGACCTCGGGCCTCGCGATGCGTCCTTTGATGTCATGTAACCGTATGACAACCACCTAGTCGCTGATGGGTAGTTCACTGTGCTGGTGCGGGGTTTAGAAAATTCAATACCAAAGACTTAAAAGTACTCAATGTACTGTAAATATTCGCTTTTCCACTTGCCCCTGTAGGCAAAGCGGATGGAAATATACAGCGCGCCAGTGTGATGCTCCAACTTGCATTTCCCCCAAACCATTCAAGCTGAGGATTACCGCCAGTGGTTTCCGTCCCGAGAAACGCTTTTCAAGAAAAATCGTGAGAGATATAGTACTAGTCCACAACTGCTTTCTTATATTCCTATATGTGGCCGGTTGTCAACTAGGCGACTTTTCACTCACAGCTACAAGAACAGCCAACATTGAAGGCAGTAAAGCGGCTCTAGTCTCTCTTAACACTTAGTTTCCCAACACTCTTAAGGCCGTAAATACCAATCACCCCCGCTGTACACCCCATTCCAAAGTTATACCACCAGCCGGCTTTATAGCCTTGTAGAGACGCCTCCTTGGGATCGAATACTCCACAGGAAGCTGTTATTTGCTGAGCAATAATTGCGGTTGTAGCGATGCCTACACTCTTGCCGACTTGTGCAAGCATGTTGAAGACACCGCCAGCCAGCGCTTGCATATCTACAGGAAAAGCATCTGTCAAGACCAGATTGGCGATGGTGTAGATGAGATCTGCACCCAAGGGATTAAGGGCCATGGCCTGAAAGACACCGCGCCAGTACCCTGGGCCATTGATGCGGCACAAGGTTGCGAGAATAACGGGAGCAATGCCGCTGACAAAACAGCCTACCGGCACAGCGACCGAAGCCCTCAGGTACGGAAGGAGGACAGCAATCGCTACATTCATTAAAGCGCCGCAGATGGGAGCCGGTGGAAAGTAAAGAGAGGATGTCATGGTTGAGAAGCCGCGGATATCCTCCAAGTAGAAAGCTGCAAGTTGCTCACTGGCGTTGAGGGCACCCCAAACGAGGAAGACGGTAGCACAAACAGTGGCAAAAGGCACACTCTTCCATAGCGAGTTGGGAATCAATGCCGGTCTGCCGCGATTCTCCTGATGGCGCATCCATAGACTAAACACTGGCAAAAGCGCCAACGCTAAGCAAAGAAGCACTGCATTGATCGGCTGACGCATGAGTCTTGCTGCATCTGTGCCTGTTGCAACTGCAAGTATATATGAAAGAAGTGCCAGGCTGGCACTAATGAGCAACGCTCCGATCCAATCAATGTCCCCCTTAGATGAGATATGATTGTTCGTTTTAAACTTGGATCAACACCCGTAGGTAGCGCCCACAGAGCCAATGCCAATACCACGATGTTCAGAATCGCGGCGGTGTAGAATCCCCATCGCCAGCCGATGGTATCGCTGAATATGCCCCCTAGAACAAGACCCAAGCCAAAGCCGACGGCCTGACCGCCTCCCATGGCCGCAAAGGCAGCGCTGCGACTTTTGTGCATGGTAGTTGCGGGAAAGGAGCGCGATGCAATGGCGACAGCGCTGGGCAGACATAAAGATGCGGCCACCCCAGCCAGAGCGCGTAGCGCAATAAGTTCCGAAGCCGTTTTGCAAAGGCCGGCCCCTAAGCTGCTGCCGGACTGGAGTAATGCTCCGATGAGAAGGACACGTCGGCAACCCAACACGTCGGCCACAGTAGCACAGATGAGAAGCGTACATCCGCACGCCAAGGCAAAGGCGGACGCAGGCCAGAGCTGGAGCTCGGGAGGGATCAGCAGCTCATCGGAGATGACTGGTATGCACACCGTCAACAAGCCCGCCAAAAGGTTGCTGATTGCGGTTATACAGGTGATACATGGGATGATGGCAACGGTTCGACCTCGGGATGCAGGCATACCTGGCGGAGACACTGCATCATTCATCATCAAAGCGAATCATGGGCTCGGGGGCTGCTCTGACTCTGTGACCGTGTGTGTTGTTGTCGACATGTTTTATGACATGGGCCGAGTGTAGTCTGGTAGTAGTGAGATGAAAAATGCCACGTTGTCAAAACTGAAAAAGGAAAGCGAAGAGGAAAATGTAAAGGAGATTAATAGCAGAGGGCGCTGAATACGTATTTACTATTGCGCAATCCGACAGGGCCTACTCCTAACATGGTTAGGCTCCGTTGTGGCGGTGTTCGCAGAACTCGACTTTACTTCGTATAAGTTGGCCATTTAACCTCAATACATGTCAACTGGTACATATCTCGTAACATTGAAAGTGGGCGTGTACTGAAAGAAGCACCTAATAACCAAAGCGCACATTGACTTGAAGAATAATTCAAAAGAGGGTGTATTTATCCATTCTAAAGAGTGACATCTCGGTTACATGTCCAATGGACATTCCTCCGTGAAGAAACGTGTAGATAGCGAGCGTAAATTTTCCATGATAGGGGACAATCCCCTTTGACCAAAGAGCCAAGCCCAGGGTCTGTTCCAAAGAGAAGACAAGTAGATAAAGTAGGTTTACTCCTTTTTCTCCTGATCTGTCGAGTCCACAATTAGTATTATGCTACTAGCAAGCGTTATTCATTTTAAACTATGCTAGCACTTACTGGAATACAAACTCCAAAGAAGAAGTCGCAGGTATAGCCCCGTTCGTAACTAGTCTAAAGCGTCGCTTTATTAGCATTCTATTCATTGCTGGGACAATATTCATATGAACAGCACCTACTATAATGGTGCAAGGGGCTCCACATTTAGCAGCCTGCGCTGCCGCCGATACGGCGAAGAAAGCCAAGACGGAGATGGTAAACTTCATATTGGCTACAAGGTGTTGGGTACTGGATAAACGTGGGGATAATTGTGAGTCAAGTCTTGATATTAGTTTGTGTAAGAACGATAAGCCATGAGGGAGAAAATTCTTCGCTGGGGATGCCGTCTTCTTAAATACGTCGGTAACTAGGGCGGAACAGGCTTATCCAGAACTCTCTAGTATACGTTAATGATTCTTTTCTTGTTGCCCGCTGTTTCCGCGCCCCTAGTACCCGAGTTATGTATTCTTTCCTTTTCCTCACGGTGAAACTATGCCTTCGAATCTGGGCCGGCAAGTCGGACAGTACCGTGTAGTCCCAACTATTCTCTTCAACCTGTCTTTGTAGACATTGTCACATTTTATCTCGCCATAATACAGAGTCGCCATGCAGCCGCCGAATACGAAGACATGGTTGGTGGTAAGCAGACCCGATGTCTGTTGTATTACTATCCTAACATGTTTATTAAAGTGATAATACTACTTACACTTATAATTATTTATTATGTTTTTATAAAGCTGAGTTGCTGTCTCGAAATTGTTTGTCTTGGCTGTGTTATATTTGCCCTATATATAAAGTAACTATAGGACGAATAGTAAATAGTGTTTAATGCACTAGTTACACAGCATGATTGTTTAGATAGTTCGGATAAAACGGAAGTATATTTGGCTTCCTAGATAGGATAGCATTTATTTTATGACGGCAATTGTCTACGAACGAGCAGCACTATCTTAATTAAGTGCAAGAGGTAACGTGGTATATTCACACATTGAACTCAGGCGTCCCTCTCATTATAAGAGTACTTTTCATATTGACTAGGCATTATCTTGCATCTATTGTGGGATGCTTTTCAGGCGTTGCCTCACTAAACACCCAAGTTGCTAAAATTCACCGCATCTTAGCCAACTTTAGAGTGCTAAAGCCAAGCTTGCCTACTACTTAGTATTGTAACGCAGAAATATCCCAAAGAGTATCAGCTTCGTTGCAAATAGCTGTATATACCTTAAGTAATTCAATACCTTGTTAACCGCTTGAACCCGTATCTCATTTATAAGGTGTCGTTCACATCATGGCTGCACGCCAAAGTGTAGACCTTGACTGCGACAGCATTGTCTAAAAAGGCGACGTCATGTGTCTCAGCCTGACACTTTATTCCACGCTACAAAGCAGTCTGAGCCAATGCCGGCTTCATTCCTAAGCTGCTACGTGACGGTTGTCGACGCACCGCCACGTGTAATTACCGCAAACCACGGAAGGCTCAATGGTAGCAAAGCAAGGCTTGACTCATTCCCATGCGAGGTTGTAGGAAACCATGCACAATTGAAATACAATATAATTTCTTACCATCCAATAAAATATATGCCGAGGCATATAAGTCTCAGGTAGCAGTTCTAAAAGTCAGCTCACATGCATCAAAGCAAAACTAGTGATTTAGCGTAGCCGGCGAACTGCGCTGTCGATGGTCATAACTATAGTATCAAAAGCTGCATAGTCTGATGTGCTTGCGTATCTTGTTATTATTGTAGCTGCCAAAGTTTTCAAGGTTGCTGCTAGCTAAGCAGTAGATGCCATAATTGGTATTGAAAGGCTCATGCTTATCCGGTGTGGAAGAGCATTGAAGGATGTAGGCATGGATGAGGGCGGTATTAAAAATGGTATACTCGCGACCTTTGGCTATAGTATTCCAGATGTAAGACACGTTTGGTGTAGAAGTCTTGGAACACGGCAGTGAATTCCGGAGTCGAGGGGCGCTGGCTACATGTAAACCCCAATTACGGCTGCATAAACCACACAACCACGAGTCAAGTGCCAAAATGAAACACTGAGTTCGCCGAGATATGAAGAAAGTGGCTGCCTGAATTTCTGCACAAAGGGTACTGTATGGTGTAGATTGTCCCGATGGGTTGCCATCGGCTGGATTATCAGGGCTGATCATTGGTCGTGGACGAGTCAAACCCATTTACTAATACCTGTCAGCGACTAAGTGGATGAACCAAACGACCCTGGTAATTTCTATCAATGATTCCTGCAATCCTCAGGGGTGATGAACCATTGACGTCAGCCAATGAAGGCGGCGAATCGGGCAACGGAGTACGGCCCGGACCATTGATAGCCAATCGGCTCTTCTGCGCCATCGGTGTTTCAATGTTCAATGTTGGTCACTGACTCACTTTGGCACACGAGTCACGACGCCATCACCACCCGTCGGAAATCCTTCATGACTTCAACATGGTTGCCAAACCATCCCCGCGACCGAAAAAGAGCCACACGTGCACAAGTATATAGGCAAAGAGAGAGTCTTGTTAATCCCGCACCATCACTCACCGAATAATCCCTTGCAGATGCGACAGTTGTCGCCGGCAAAAAGAAAAGTGCGACGGCGGCATACCTTGCCCAAGATGTTCTCGCAAATTGTACACTCGCGACCTCTGGCCACAGTATTCCAGTAGAACACGGCCGTGGATTCCGGAGTCGAGGGGCGCTGGCTGAACCCTAATTATAATTACAAAAACTATATAACCACAATGTAAACAAGTAGTAGCGCCGCGTGTGACGGTCTAGCGAGTGTATTGATAACTGACTAGATGAATTATATAATCCATCGTATGTGATTTGTTTTCATCTGGACTCATGTCTATTTCTCGGAAAACGGTTCCAGACAAGCCGACCCCTACCTTAGCACAGCGTTATATGACTCGCGTCTAGATCATACGACGCAGAAAAGGATGCATAGCGAGGACCCCAGCAAGCGACCCTGACATGGCGGGAATATTATGAAAAGCCGAGCACCTTGGGCTTTTACAAAGTAGAGTAGGTCCCCGGTAATACCAATACTTTCGTGTGGTTTCACGTGTAACCAGCCCTGGAGTTTCGGAATTTCCAGCATTTACAGCCTCAATGGCCAAGACACGTGCAAAATTAAATAGGCAATAGCTTATATATAACAGCCGAGTGATGATTGGCAAGGCCCGATTGAATCAACTTATTAGGCTATTAGGCAGCAAGGGTGATTTTATTTTTCTGCATGGACTAGGCAGATAAATTTGCTTACAGAAAGCTTCAAACCAGTCGCCTCGGCGAGATTGCAAGATGTACAGGGCGTCGTGAAATCCAACAGGATGTTACACGGCTTCAATCCAGCGAACAAAGCCTACATATAACAAAGGGGCATCGGGACAAAGAACCTCACGGTTACATAGAATAAACACCTGACCGGCAAGCGATCCTAGGCACACGCGTATTCCTTATATATATATAGTAGTTACTAGTCCCTTTTTCCCTCTTAGAAAACCAAGGACCTTTGACATCCTACGAGATTAGCTTTTGCTTCAAGCCCTCTATCGAGCCCTTGTCACACAGGAGGTGTAGGGCACCAGGCGCTTAACTATACCTGGCCGGCATTTACCAGATTGTCGGATATTTGGTCTGTACTTGAGGCGTTATCAATAAAAGCCAAGCAATCAACCAGATTGTCCTCAAGACGGGAACTTTGTAGAATCGCTTAACGGACATTTGGAGGTGGTGGACCTGAACGCCAATATTTTTCAAGTTGAAGTGTCGAATATTTAGGTTATAATCTCAATGTAACAACACTCTTTCGGAATCCACCTTTCTTACATACTTCGACAACCTTTAGAGCTGTCTTCTCGAATATATTCTCAATGCGCAACCTTCAGCCTTCCTACTGGACGAGGGCATGGGAAGAGTTATGAAGAGACAAGAGTAAACTTGACGACAAGGTTTACATACGTGCGATATCCTACCAGAGCGCGCGACTGAAAATCAAGGTATCGATTTGGATGTAGCTGCCTCAATAGGAAGCATCAAATTCTCTAGGCTAACATTGCTCCGTCAGGGAGTTGATAACGGTCTAATATTGTTCCAAAACTGCAAAGTATTTTCTTCCTTTTTGCATAATTATTATACACCAATTATTGATGCAGCAAACTGAGGAGCAAAACAAGTCATATATTCAGCTACGAGATAGCAAAGAGTGTTATTGCAGACAATGAACTGTCTTCACATTAGCGTCTACAGTGTCCTAATAAGGTGTGGGTAGATGCAACATGTAGAAGTAGAAAATAATAAAGGGAACTAAGGTCAATGAAAGATAGACCCTTAAACGAAGGAGCGTATAAGCAACTAGGCCCTTGGCAAATCTAGTTATATGAGTGATAACACGATGGCATAGCTAGCTATAGACCTGGTCCCCAACAATCCATCATTTGCTTTCCTAGCGTTCTTGCTCGGAAGTCTCTTTTCTTTGTTCTGCTAATGTGATTATGACTCGACACGAATTCCGGAAGTAAAAACGAGGTGTACCTCTAGGTGGTAAGGAGGACATGTTTGGCTGCGATTTGGCCACGTGACGTGCGCGCTATCAAGCTATCTGGAAGACTCTAAAGATGCAGGGTTGGCGTCGTGGTTTACAAATTAAATGTCTAGGGGAGGTTATCGGGTAACAGAGTACTTAATAGCCTACAGCAGAACGAAAGCTGACGGGTACGTGATGGTCTATGCAGAGTTTGTAGCAGAAAGCAGGTATATGCCAACCTCGAACAAGTCTACACTTTGTAAAAAGCAATCATGATAAAACGAGATACAGATCTCCTGGTAGCCAACTTGGCGTTGAGCGTAATGCTCTTGTCGAAGCGGAGTCTGCTGATCTAGACTATATAAGGAAGGCGAGGAAGAAACACCTACCCAAAGAGGTTGTTCTACACATTAACTCGGAGGCTGATGCTTCGGTTGTCGACGACAAGAAAAATAAACTACCAATGGTGGCCCGGATACTGACCGAGATTCAACATAACGCGGCCCATAAAATGCTGGGATGTTGGGCTGCAAGCAATGATGAATAGCGACGCTATTCCGGGTCAAGTCATGTATCCAAATATACCACATCTAGTACCAGGCAGGCAAGGGCGATTGCATGAACAAGCCACACTGCGAGCCATTATACAAGCCAACAAGCTTGTTGCGGCAATTCATGGCTGCACTGATACGATTCATGCACACGTTCCCGATTTAGCACATTGTGGGCTGCATTGACAATGATGTGCCCTAGACCAGACGGAACTACCAATGATTCCGCTTTACTTAGAGCCCATCTTCAAGTGTCTTCTCGATTGTGGATTTCTCCAGCAATAGAGGGACCGTTGCAATGTCGTGATAGATTCTATACCCAAAAGAGCAGGTGCTTGCATCGCAATGGCCGCACAACTCCCATTAGGCCCTCAAGGTGTAATACCTCTCTAGTTGTACATTGTGGGAATGTTACTATTTTCTGCAAACTAGTGAAGGTGGCAGGGCTGTTTCGTATGGTCTATTGAGGCTTGGTGACTGGGGTGCACATAAAACTCGCAATCGTCCCACAACCTAAAGTGCTTACGACACAGCCTGCAAATGCCAAGGTCAAAAACAATCTAGTTCATTATAGTTGACATGATAACTAGCCTGCAAAGTTTGGTCTTTTGAGAGTTTGTAGATTATCCTCTGCATTACTGTCACGCAATAATTGCGGCATATCTTGCCTTGCTAGATGTCAACCACACCGCGGTATTTCTCTGTTTAGAATAGATTTTTTTTCTTCCTTGTCCTACTGGTATTAGCAAGTAATAATTTCGATATGCCAAGCGCAGCCCTTGTAAGAGAATCCGTACCTGCTAATTATTGAAAAGAAGGCTATCAAATGGGATCTGCAATGGCGTATACTTTGCTTCCCCTGCCTAGTCGAACAAACCTGGCTTAGATGTGACTCCCCAGCATCCTTTTCCAAGGACGTCCGTGTAAGCCCTTGATAGTAGCTACCCATTCTGACGCATGGCTACTCGGCATTGGAGACTTGGCCAATGTGCCTTTATTGTAGCAGCCTATTTATACGAAATTACTTTATGCGTACTCAGCTTCTTGGTGTCTATTAAACTTTGATATTGCCTGATATTAATATAATCCTTGTCGTTTTCTCAAGTATATAAGGGAGAGATTGCGGCCTCTATTTCTTTCATCATATTATACATACTCACCAAGCTTTCAGAGTTGCATCTGACAGTACCCAACTTTTACACTCAGGTTCTATCTTCATTTTCTATATATACATAGGCTTCACCAGGCCTGTACCAGCACCCATGGGGAAATTCATGTCGAGCTTCGTCCTAGGCATTGCCCTAGGCGACTGGCTCAGTGTTTTCTCGGCCGCTGCATTCAACCATCATAGGCAAGCTACTACATGTGATTTCAGCAATGACTTCGCTTTGTCAGTGGAAGAGCAGAACCTAAACCAGGGACTTCCAAACTATGGACTATTCGGTCCAACTTTGATCCAAAAGGCGGGCTTCGTGCCGCAGGTTGACCAGATCTCGAACAACTTCTGTGGTGCCGACTCTTTTGATAAAGCCAAACAAAACATCCGGGAGGCAGGCAAATTGCTATTTCAGTTTGCTGTTGGCCGAGCGCAGAACGACAATACTGGCGGAGAGGTTAATCGATACGACGACCGCCCGCTCTACTGGGCTCGCCTGACTCTAACCAAGGCAATCAAACAGTGGAAACCGGGCTTTGAGATGTCTGATGACGCCCGAAAGGAACTTGTCACCACCTTTGACTTGGCGTCACGAGGCCTGGATTCGGTTAGCTTTCCCACGGGCAGCAGTGCCCGCCGCGTAATGGTTGCCGGTTTCGATCCGTTCCAGTTAGATGTGAACATCAGGACCGCCAACCCGGCCGGTGCTATAGCACTACAGCTATCTGGAAAGACATTCAACACTCCAGATGGTCCTATCGTCGTACATGCAGTAGTTTTACCAGTGCTGTACGGAGAGAATGGCTTTGACGATGGCGTCGTTGAAGCAGCCTTTGGCCCTGCCCTTCAAGACGCAGATCGGCGTCCAGACGCGATTGTGACCATAAGTCAGGGTCTTCCTGGACAATTCGACATCGAGCGCTGGGCTGGCGGTTGGCGAGGGGGTTTCCGGGACAATAATAACTTGACATCTACCGGACCGGTCCCCCCAGCAGCGGGCTGGCCGCAGCCAAATATCAACTTTATTGAAACGACGTTACCATACAAGCAGATGCAAGATGCCGCCACTGGGCCATTCAAGGTCCGCTACAACACGGAATTTTGCGAATGGCCCAAGGGCTCTCCAACTACCGAGCCTTGTATTAGACACGATTCTGGGGTCCCGGCGGCGGACAGCATCCCGGCCGAAGGAAGTGGTGGTGACTACTTATCTAACGAGTCGATGTATAGAGCCAACCGACTGCGTGTCGGTCTTGGGTTGACCAACCTACGCGGCGGCCACCTTCACGTTCCCGTCCTTGGCTTTCCTGACGGGGACGCGCCCTCTGACCAAAAGTTTGAGAAAAAGCGGCTGGACATCATCAGCCAGGCCTTGCAACTTGTCGAAGCTGCAGGTAAGCCATAGTTATGTGGGCAGCTTCTACTCGAGTGCCGACTGCTATTGTTCACTTGAGCTCTCGATCTCTCGTCTCCTGTTTTTTTTTGTGGTGGGATGCAAGGATAGGCTACATTATTTATAAATTTGAATCAAAGTGTTACTGCTATCCTTTACCAGGCAGATAGTATACTTGATATCGTTTTCGTCAGCAGCTCCTTTGATGCCGTGACTAAATCGTGCATTTTTCTAAACACTACATGAAGAGAGTTCCATGAGTGCTACAAGTTCGGCGCCAAGTAACAGATGCGGGCCCAATACTGCTTTCTATTCTTATGGAACTGTGGTGGAGTTATTTGTACACGCATCTAGTGCATATAATGACTTGTTTAGACGGAAGTCTGGCGTTATTTATCAGCCCATTTTCCAGCCAACTATAGGATAGCATGATATATTACAGTCCACGTAAATCTTGGCGGCGATAATTAACAATGCCTATAGGGAGAAGAAAACGCGGAGGCAGACTATAACGTACCCTAGTCTTAATATTAGATACACCACCATGTTAAGCCGTGATTGATGACATGAACATTCTCATGAGGTCTTTCTACAAGAGTCAACTTGACCCTTTTCAAATTCAAGGGGAACCTTGGTAGGATCTCTCAAAGAGTGTTTGGGGGCGGTGGACCTGGTGAGGAGGGGTGCTGTGAAGCCCAGGGTGGTAGAGTGGTGGTGAGTGAGGCCATTTGAGGACTTACCTGCCGCGTATGAGGAATTAGAAAGGGAGAATGTCACTGGGAAAATTGTGCTCAAGATTGCAAAGGACGAGTGACAGAGCGCAGTGAGTCTTCACAATGCCAGTGGGTTCACCCAATATCCCATTCAATGAGAGCAAGTGCGAGTGTTTTAAACGTGGTTTGAAGATGATTTATATTGAATGGAATAAAACCAGGCTGAAAATGAAGCCGCTATGTTGCTGCTTGCCTTCACCCCCCGTCGTTTATATGTAGCTTGTTGAAGTCAGGACTCTGTGTCTGAACTGTACAAAGGTATATTATACTAGAAAAATCCAATTGCCTACATTCTTCCAGCTTTTAGAAGCGAATGGGAGTGGTGGAATTCCTTCCCTCGCCGTTGTTGATCAAGACATTGGTAGTGGTGCCTGGAACACCCTGGATGGCATTCCTGACGCCCTTTTGCTTGATGGAATCGCAGAGGCCCTGGATCGATTCGCCCTTGCCCAGGAAGTAGGCTCCAATGCCGGCAACATGGGGCGAAGCCATGGACGTACCGGAGATGGTCTTGATCCCGCCTTGAATCCAGGTCGACGCGATGTCGGAGCCTGGGGCAAGGACATCAACTCCGGAGCCGTGGTTAGAGTACTCGGCGAGAGCATCAGTCTTGGTAGTGGCACCGACAGTGCAGGCAGACGGCTCCGAGGCAGGCGAGTAGCCACTGGCGTCCTGTCCATCGTTACCGGCAGCGACGGCAAGGAAGAGGCCGGCGCCGGTGATGGCTTGAGCGGCCTGGTTGACGGCCGCAGACTTCTCGCCACCGAGGGACATGTTGACAACGACACCCTTGGGACACGGCTTGCTCTTGGCATTCTTGGCGACGTAGTCCATACCAGCAATGACAGCGGAGCTATGGTCTGTTAGTACCGTCATGTATAGGCAACGGGGTGAAGAGCTTACTTGGAGCCGCTGCCCTTGGCGTCAAGCACCTTTACTCCGAAGAGCTTGGTCTTCTTGGCCACGCCATACGTCTTGGAGCCAATGGTTCCAGCGACGTGAGTACCGTGGCCGTTGCCGTCGGTGTTCTGGCCGTCATTGGTGAAGTTCTCGAGGAACTCGGCGCGGCCCTCAAAATCCTATCCCAGCTTGTTAGCATATTCCTCCTCAACTGACCCATGTGATGTGCATACAGAGTGGCCTGCCTCGATACCAGTGTCGATGATGAAGGCGCAAGTACCCTCGCCAGCGCTGTCATCGTAGGTATACGTGGTGGTGCCAGGCTTCTGGCTTGAGAGCCGAGCCAATCCCCAGTCGGCATTTTGCTGCGTGGCATACATGGTCATGATGGCATCCTGTTCAATGAAGTCGACCTATCCAAGCTATGATCAGCACATTGAATGTATCAGCACGACAGGTCTCTTCCGCAAGACTTACATTGGGGTCGTCGGTGAGCGTCTGGAGCTCCTCAGGGGTAAGGGTGGCAACGAATCCGTTCAAGGCATCGTATGTGTAGTCGGCTTCGGCGGCAATGGAAGAGATGGCAGAGGATACGGCGGAAACTTCAGCCTTGGCCTTCATCTTGATGATGTACTTGCCCTCGATGAGCTCAGCACCGCGGGGAACAAGGACTGGAGCCGGGAAGGAGCGCTTAGCCGGGGCGGCCATGGCCAAGGGGAGGACGGCGAGCAGAGTTGAGCCCTTCATGATGACTGTTGGTAATGGAGATGCTTCGTAGTTTCTTGTTGCCAAAAGGGGGGAAGGGGAGAAGAAAAGTGACACAAAAAACAGGGGAAGATGGGTTTGTCAACGAGTCTGCCGGAGATGCTCGAACCACTGGGTGAAGAGAGATGTCAGGGATATAGGAAAGTGAAGAGGGAAGGAGGCTGCTGGTTGGTGTTCTACCTGTTCCTCTTTCACCATCAACGGGAGGCATCTCAAGCTATTTATCCTTTCGAGCTCCGTTCCCAAGTACACAGGTTCCAGCAAGTTGCTTCCCGCTCCATGAGCCAGCCAGGACAACTCTGGGAGCCAGGGCAAGGCTCCGAGGCATACATGCTGATTCCGGTATTGGAGCAATCCCGTGGTAATCAGTAATCTCTCATGACTTGGTTCTTCGAGTTTCATCGTCCACAGGGTCCCAGAAGTCGGCGGCCGCATCACCATGGACAGGGTCACTCGCGGACGTCTCGTGTACCTGGACACGCGCTGCGGAAGGGGGGCGGCGAGAACCCAATCAGGCTTTGATGCCGCGGGAGTGACTGTATGGAGCCATACTGACGGCATCAGATGGTGTAGGACAAGAGGGTGCAAGCCATGCTACAGGCGGCAATCCTTACTCGTTCCGTATCTTCTTCACCGAGAGGCTGCCTATAATGGCAACAGACGGGCGCTGTTGCTGAAGAAGCGACGGTCAAATCCTCCCCAGGGGCTGCAACCCATCTCATGTGAGCGGCGATGATCAAGCTTCATGTCCTCCTTGAAAGAGGCGTATAAGCGCAGATCTGCTTTCCGCGGGCGTCTACCGGCAAGCGCAGCTTCGTCCTGGATGTGCTCTCGACGACACCCCCGGGCACCACACCAGACTCTTTTGGGATATTTGTCTATGTCTACGGGGTGCCCAGCAGTGGTGATCTCTCTTTGCTTTGTTATCAATCCTGTCACCTACCTATTGCGGCCTAGACCGGGGAACTTCTGGGGAACAATTATCCACAAGGCCGTTCTCAAGGCGAAACATGGCCCAGTTGGTTTCCCCCGATGAGTTATGTAACCTACAGGTACCTATTTAGAGGTACCTACAGGCTACCCGACTGATATTTTTGGCCTGGCATGAAGAAAAAGGCTCCGATCCGACGATGGGCCTCAAAACGTCGACACGAGGGCGTAAATTTAAGGACAAATGTAAGCTTCTGCAAGTCGGCGCCACACATGCTTGACACATATACACACCCCGCCCTGGCTTCAATGTTGCCGTACATGTCCATGATATCGCGAAGGATACAAGATTGAATCATTATACATACGCAAGCAAGAGTAGCTAACCGACGGCCAGGGGGCTGGATGGGCATGCGAGTGATGGGCTGCAGCGTTTGGCGCCACTGCAACTGCAACGAGTGGTGGGTTGAGGTCATTCTCAGGAGAGCTGCCAACATTGAATTGACTTGACATGTGCAGGCTTCCATGTTCAATGTTGTCTTGTGCGACGCCGCCTACAACGCGTGTCTGCCCAGTGCCCACCATCCCGGCCCGTCCAGATGGTGCGACGCTGGGCAAACCATCGGCCCAATTCCGCGTTTTACGCGCTCCGGAGTCCATGGTACATGTAGTTCATTTGCTCTTCAACAACACCGCATTGTTGGGGTACGCCCGGATAATAATAAGATACGGTGCGCGCCACGTTGGGTCGCTTTTCCTGGCCACATGTCGGTAGACGCGACTCGGCGGATACTCGACGACCACATGAGCGTTGCGGCATGAAGACGGGAGGACCGGCATTGAAAGGCCTGGTTCGAGGGGCATCAATTGATCGATTCTTGGCCCCATCGCGGCTCGCCAGGTTCAGGGCATGGACCAGGGACCAGCAAGCAGGCCACGGAGGTTTCGCCATAAACGATGCGAGTTTGGTCCGGATCGGCATCCCGCCATCCCCTCCCCCCCTTGATGTCTGGAGCTTCAGCTCATGGGGCCAGTCACCCAGGCTCATCCGTACCGCCTCTTGGTAGTTTCGGTTATGGATCCGGAAGCCAAGCATGGAGATCGCTGTTTCCATCCGACTTGGCGACGCAGTCTCCCGATGCGTGACTGGTTGACAGATCTGCGACGCCTTTCAGTCCTTCCATCTTCAGCCACCTGCGACAACACTCACCGTGAGCCAATTCAAGGGTGCCCCCAGTGGCTGCTGGCTTGGAGGCTAGGATTCAATCTTGACGATTCTACGAGCGGCATCAATGGGCGATATCAAAGTCCATCTAGCTACATCTTACCTGTCCAACAGCACCTTCAAGACTTTATACATGTTGGCTGCGGTGTGTCTAAAGCGTGCGTATCGTCGGCAGCGCAAACATTCATGTCTTTATCTCTTTAGATGCGGATTGGCTCGGGGAGACTCGCTTACCTATGACAATTGTATGGCAGAGGAGTCTCCACGAGCCAGTCCGCATCTAAAGAGATAAAGAGGGACGGGTGCGTTTCGGCTGCATGGATCAAGAGATCTGCGTCTTGCACCAATGCGCGTAATTCTTGCTTCTCTCTGCCTTCCCTTCTCTGTTTTCCCTGCATCCCGCTTACACTGGGAAACTGCCTCTCGTATCGTCAACCTTGTGTAAACAAGCTTCATTGGTTCCGGTCAGGGGTGACAGCACATCCGTCTCATCACCACGGCGTCGCCCAGCACACCGGATGGTTTATACATGTAAGAGAATAGACAAGGGACGTGGACGTTTGCCAGACCAGACCAGCGCCGACAGGGTCATCCTGGATGCTGATGTCGGCTGTGGGCCCCAAAGTTGATCCATTCCTACACTGCATCTCTCTTGCGTCCCCAAGAAACAGGTTCGTCCCCGGCTTAATAAAACCTCATCGAGTTGCCTCTTCGATATGGAGATCTACAATATCCAAAACAGATTCCCCAGTTTTCGTGCCTTGACGGCCACTGACAACAGTGCTTTTGATGTATTTTTGCATCGACGACCCAATCAACTATACGTTTTCCCCCTCAGCGGCAGCTACTACTGGTTCCATTTTTGGCATCTCAACTCAGGTCTCGTCTCCATCCATCTCTGAGCCACCGACAAGCCTCTTGGCCATGTTGAAGAGAACGGACAATCACCGCTGCACGCTACTGCCCGCCCAAGTCTGCTCAGGATCAACATTGCATACGACTCGTCCTGCAAATCACAACAAAAACGGTGAATGCAACTCTGTCTGCCTGCTGAATGTGACTCATGTCGACCATCTTATAGCCCTCTGGATATCGCTCCTTCCCAACCTACCGCGCACTTTCGTTTTCTACCTCTTACATCCACATCTCGTCAAACCTCCGACGGGCATTGACCTTTTGCGCGCCCGGTTTTTTTTTTTTTTTTTTGGCAGCATCTGGCGAGTCAAGAAAGCGGGGGCTTCGATCTATACAACCTAGAGGTTGCCATTCCGAGAGGATGCCCCGGGTGCCGTTGAGGAACGACGGAGTGTTCAAGTCACCTTGACCATGGTCTGTTCTGTGGCTCTACAATATGACCAAGTAATATTCCGTAAGTTTTGAAGAATGGGTGCGTTTTTCTTCCCTTTCTCTTGCCAGCGGCTCACCACCTCCTGGGTTTTACTTTCCACGTGCCAATTCTCTATATGCAAGTTTGTTGTTCCTTACTATGTATGCGCACCTTGTCACTGGCGCCGTGCCCATTGATTCCAGACCCCATTGTTTCAGATACTCTGATGACCAAGACATTTATCATCCGGTAATGCGCCATTCCAAATCAGCCTGTAGCTGTTGAGAGCTGGTTTTTCGATGCTCTTCTCCACCGTGTTTCAGCCCCGGCCCTTTTTGCCGGCATTCTCGCGGGATGCCATATCATGTGTTTATTATCCGATACAAAAGCTCCGTTCGTTCATGCCGTAACCCAGAGCCTGGAGCAACGTGCCTGATCCGCAACTGAAACTTGACACTGACCATACTTATAGATCAAGCATCCAATGTCCCCATCAACAACGTGGCATAAACATCTCAGCCTTTGAAAACAAGACAAGTAGTAAAGTAGACTCCACAGGCCATGCTTTGATGCATCCATAAATGTCTCACAGCTTGCGAATGGCCGTGGGGCAGCGTCGCCCCCGAGACAAGTGAAGCTCTTGGCTTCTTCGTAAACAAAGGCACCTTGACGTCCTACGCAATGCGGAAAGGGAAAAATAGAAGCATTGGCACGGCCAGCGACGCACATGGTTAAAGTAGTCTCTACAAAGTTGTAGACTGAATTGTCACGCATCCCGCTGAGCCGCGACAACGGTGCTGCTGCTTTGATTGCCAGCAGTCATCCCTGCGTCGATGAAATATGCAGAGGTGGTGTTGGGCCCTTTGCTCTCTAACTAGCATAGTCACATGTGATGTCTCAGTATCATCAACATGCATTATCAATCTCGTACGGGCAATCTTACACTCCTCCCAGAATAAAAATTTCGGAGACGTCTATCCCGCAGTGTATTATACTTGTTGGCGGCGTCTAGCAGACATGAAGAGTACTAAGCCATGTGTAATAATATCATTTATATCCGACAATCGTTTTTAATCTCTAGGGTACCTACTAAACTCATCTACCTTGTTCGTAGTTGTCATTGTTTCGGTCTACCCTAAACTGAACCCTTGACACGGGATCGCGTCTGCGGAGGCTCAAGCACCTAGGGGGACGAGGTGAAATTAGAGTTGCATGTAGAATGTATCTGTTCGCTCTAGGCATTCTCCCTTTTGCTTTTTTCATGACCAAGGGCTGCATGCAGATGGTGTGGCGGCAATGGATTTGTAAAGGCGCGGTCACTGGTGCCTTGCGCCACCAGCAGATGGGGAACGAGGTCGAGACCGCACGCCGTATCCGTCAGCTTCTTTATCAGGCATTATCAATCGCGCCTTCCGCTCCAACGGGCCAATCTGTGCTTGTCTCTTTCAATCCGTCAACGACAGAAAATATCACCAATGATGACAAAGACACAGCGGGTCCTTACTTCAGCCTGCAGCTTAAATCCAGGATGCCGACAGACCAGACCATTTCTCCCCACGCGACGAGTTTTGACTCTTTTTGACAGTATGCATGTCTCGATAAGGTTCAGGGACTGGCCGCCCTATTCCTCAACCAGGCCAAGCTCGAGATTAGGTCTATTAGCTTAAAAAGCTTGAGGCGCTTTGGCTTGTCGCCCCCTCAAATGCTCCGATTCACCAGCGAGGCGAGCAGATTTTGTTTTTTTTTTAAAGAAATGGCACTCCGCCCGCCACCGTTTCGCTGACTTCGCTTCGTACGTTTGCACCGCCGAGGCGCCAGAGCCATCCCGACGCGACTATGAATTGTAACGAGCTCCAAGAGGGCGCCAAGCCCCAGCGATACATCATCAAGCGACCAAAGGCGCTTCAATGGTTCTACAACGGCCGGCTGTACAAGGAGAGCGATGAGGAGAGACAGGCAGGGCGGTTTGAACTGTTTCTTGATTTGTTGTGTACGCTCAAGGCCCCTTCTTCCCATCATGCCATCATGCTGCTGCTCCTCTTCAAGTCCATCCTGCTAACGCCAGCCAACTCGGCCAGACGTCGCCATCGTTGCCAATTTTAGCGACGACCTCGCCGAATTCCCCAATGGCGCCCATCTCGCCAAGTACATTCTCATCTTCGCCCCGGCGTGGCACATTTGGGCCGATCTGCGAGAGATTATGAATTCATACTATACGGACGACTTGCTGCAGCGACTGGTTATTCTCTGGGTCATGGCGCTCTTGGTCCTGTACGCCAACAACGCGCGGGAGGCAAACACGGACATTGACGCCATGCGCACAACCGCCGGCGCCTACCTGGTCGCTCGCTTTTCCACCATGTGCGTATTCCTCATCAGCTCCTTCGCCAGCTACCAGCATCGCACCCAGGCCCGCATCCTCGCGGGCTTCATGTTCATTGGCCTATTCATCACCATACCGCTCTTCTTCGAATCCGTGAGCATCCGCGGCAAGGCTGCCGTCGTGGCCGTCATGATTGTCTACCAGGAAGTGACGTGGTCCATCACGCTCAGCCCCTGGATCAAGCATCGCCTCAGGCTCAAATACAGCACGGCCGTGGACATTGCCCACGAAATTGACCGCATGGCCGCCTTCTTCATCATCATTCTCGGCGAGTTCATGTACAGCGTCATTGTCGGCGACCCGGCCGGCATCGGCCTGACGGCAGGCTACGCAAAAGCCGTGTGCACCCTCATCATCGCCTTTTGCATCAACTGGATCTATGTCAGCGGCGACGGGAGTATACAGGCTACGCACCCGATTCGCCGGTCTGCCTGGACGGCGTTTGGCTTCTTTCTGCTGCACCTGCCGCTGTCGGCGTCGTTTCTCATCGGCGGACACATTTGCGCAATCAGCACGAGATTGCACGAATTCGAACAAGGCCAGCGCTGGCTGCTCGGCGGCGGGCTAGGCGTGGGCATGTTCTGTCTTTGGATCTACGCGCAGCTGTATCGTACTGATGGAGAGGACCGTCTGATCCTGCCCAAGCAGCTACGTGTGGGCATGCGCTTGGTCATAGCTGTGACTCTGGCTGTTCTCCCAGAGACGCACGACCACTTGACGACCACGGCGTTTATGGCGGTTGTCATGTCGTTATTCGCGTTCTTGATCCTGTGGGAGACCATTGGCGGGTTGATGAAGGGTGCTCGTTTCTTTGAGCCGTGGACAGACAGGCATGCACCGGCGGAGGGAGACTCCAGCGAGGAGGCACTTACCTAATTCACTTCACGCGCATTGCATCAATACAAGATGACTACCTGTTGTTGTTTTTCGTTTATTCCCCCCCTGTAAGGCAGATAATATCCCGGGCCGGAGTGTGACTCCTCACGTCAGCTGCGCAGCACGGACGCGAATGCAAAAGCGAAGCTTTGTCGACCGACGGAACACCTCGGAAGGCCACGCGTACAAAAAGTCCGGCTGAGCCGTCAAGTCGTTCCTCAATGTCAATTCATACCCAAGATGCCAATATTCAAGTACTTTGCCGTCCAAGTTCCTTCTTGAACCAACTACGCCCTTGATTTCAGCTCGCAATGCAGGCCCTAAGACAGGTCACGCGCGCCGTGTCTCCCAAAACCGCCCTCACAGCAACAGCAGCCCTCGTCGCTCTGTCAGGCACAGCATACAGCATAACGATATACAGGCGCCTCAGTCTCACCAGCCACTCGCTCATCAAAACGACAGAGTCCGTATCGGAGTCGTTGCGCAAATCAGCCACCATCCGCAGTCTTGTCAACCCCCGCGGCCACACGGCGGAGGAGGACTCACGCTCCATAGCACTTGCCGTGCCGGACGGTGTGAAGCTTCCGTCAGAAGAGCTTATCTTGTCGCGGTTCCTGAGGGGGTTTTTCGGCGGGCCAGTGTTTCTGCTTGAGAGGATCGGACTGCAGCTTCTGAGGAAGCAGCTTGTTGTTTTCGATGGCATGTTGCCCGTTGGTGCGAGGGAGTTTGACGTCGCACTAACTCTTGCTAGGTCTCGCGCCGAGCTCTGCGCCAGAGCATGTGAACTCCATGTCTGAGCTTCCTGCGTCCTTGCCGTCGTTGCATTCCGTCTTTTGGGGTATTCTCCAGGTCACGGATCTGCGGGTCGGTGAGGACGGCGAGGGCAGCTCGATTGATTTCGTCTATGGCTCGGATAGGGGCGAGTTTGCGGGGTGTCATCGCTTCACGGTGCGCAAGGAGGCTGGAGCCCAGGGGGAGAGAGTGTTTATGAGCATGGAGTGTGTTACGTGTAATCCAAAAGTGGACAAGCCTGTGTCGGGGCAGCTTTTGTCCGGTTTTCACCACCTTTACGCAATGATGTTGTTCAGAGATGGGGTTGCCGAAGTCAAGGGTTTGTTGAGTTGACGGTAACCGGATCGCCTTTGCACAAGATTGCTTGTGCTCGTAGGAATACTGGGTAGCGGGACAAAGTTTCTGGGTTGCTGGCATGATATTTCTCCTCTACAATCACTTGCTATATACATTTACAACTCTACTTCCAAAGCCTGGACGTTGCCTGCATTCACGAGTACCTTTGCCTCTCGCCCATCTCCACTCACGGTGAGTGCCAACTTCTCTCTTGGCCACAACGTGACGTAGTTGTCCGACCAGATGGCGGGGTTGACGTCCTCGCCGGCCTTGTCAACAAGGTTCAGGCGGATAAAGAATGCAGGAACGTCAGACTTGTTCTCGAGAACGATGGAGTGAGCACCGTCATTCCTGGACGCCATGACGGAAAGTTCGGCCGTCTCCATCCTACTCAGGGCGCTGTAGTCGGAGAACTTGGTCACGGGGGTGTGGTACCACGTTGCGTTGGGCCAGTCGAGCACATCTACAGATTTTGTGAGCCAGTATACATTTCGGCTGAGAGCTTGGCCCTGTTCGTCGGACAAAACAAGACGCAGCAGGCCGACGTCCGTCATATTGTTTAGGCCAGATATTTTGGCGACCTTGCTGGACTTGTTGGGGACGGTGTCGACAGTGACGGAATCCTTGGAGATTGACTTGCCATCCAGTCCAATCAGTTCAGTAGCAATGTTGCGCGTTCCCTTTTTGTCGAGGCTGTGGTTGATGATCCACGCCTCCTCGCGGACATAGTCGTATGCAACGTGTTCCAGTCGAGAACCAACCTTGGTGCCAAAGTACGAGCCGGCTGGGTGCAGGTAGTGGTCGAACTGGTTCCAATGCAAGCTGGGCCAGGCATTGTTCAGCATCCAGTAGATGGTGCCCGTGGCCGGGCGGACCTGGCTCCATCGAGCAGAGTAGCCCTCGTGCTGTGCGCGAATAGCCTCGTAGTCCATGAGCTGGGCTTTGAATATGTAGTCTTCCAAAGATGTGGGCGCGCCATAACGCTTGAACAAACCTTGGTTGTAGATCTTGCGGTTGTAGAATGCCGACGTATTCGTTGACATGTGGAAGAAGTTGGCATCGGGCTTCTTCCAGAGGTCCTCCATCTCGCTCTGGGTCAGAAACTTCCTGAGACTGCTGACTTCGGGGGTTCCTACCCCGGCGCCAAGCTCAGAGCCAAATCCAAATGCGGCCCCGAGACGGTCCTCAGATGACTCCGTGTCGTACCAGTAGTTGGGTGGCACCCAGTCGTAGGGTCCGCTCATTTTCATTCCCGAGGGACCAAGAAGAGCTGGGTAGCCGCGCTTGGATGCGGATGCGATGAAAGGCGTCTGCCAGTAAGCATCCTTGAGGGCATCAACGTAAATCTTGGTGGCGCGGTCATTGGGCCAGAAGTCACTGCCAATCAAGAATCCAAGTACACTGGGGTGCGGCTGCATCATGGCAGCTTCGTGTCGCATGGTAGCATTTGCAGTCGCGTAGTCGTTGTCGGTCCAAGGAACGTTGGGGTTGATGTCCTCGTTGTAACTCCAGGCCTCCCACTTGGAACAGCAGACAAACCCGGCAATAATCATCATGCCAGCTTCATCGGCCATTCGGTACAGCTCTGGGTGTTCCATCATGCCTTCTAGACGAATAGTATTGAGACCCATGTCGTGCGAGTATTTCATGATGTTGGCCCATCGCGCGGCGTCCCAGCGGAAGAACATGTCTGGGCTATATCCAGCACCAAGAACCTGGAACGGATAGCCGTTGACCGTGAACATGGTGTCGTTGTGGCTGTTGAGTGCTGATGTAACGGTTCGAATGCCAAATGTTTCCTCTGCAACGTCGGACAGCTCGTTGGCAATATTTAATGCGAGCCGGGCCTTGTACAAGGGCTGGCCGCCCCAAAACTTGGGCCACCATATCTTGGGCTTCTTGACATGGTGAGAAACCTCGACGAGCTTGGTCTCCTTGGGTCCTAGCATAAGAGATGTCTTCTGAGACCCGACTTTGCAACCAGACGATTCGGCAATAACGGAAGAAGCATCCACTTGAACCTCGTGGTCCTCGAGATTCTGCACTTTTGCACGGACAGTCACCTTGGCAGGGTTGGACTCGACTGGACTCTCGATATCGATGGACACGCTCATGGGTCCCAGTGCCACAGGCCCAGTCTGCTTCACGGTGATTTCTCTCCAGATACCGCTGCCATTGTCGGGCGCACGGGGGCTCCAGTCAACAAAAGTATAAATGAGGTCGAGATTGAAGTCCGAGGGGTACACATTGACAGCAAGAGCATTCTCGTTGCCTGCATGGCCAGTGATATCGTAGGTATGGCCACCAAAAGAGCCCGCCTGTTCCTCTTTATCTGCAATTTTCTCTCCATTGAGGAAGATGTCGGCCCGAGAGGTGATGCCGTTGGTCTGGAGGAAATAATGCTGTCCTTGGTTGGGAGTGAGCGAGAACTCGTTTCTGTAGACCCAGGGGACGCGGAATTGGCCCCAATTGATCTTGTAAAGGTTATCCGAGAACCATAACTCATCATCTTTATACGCGCCTGACTCAATCATACCCCCCAAAATAGTGCAACGGGAATCATTGACATGGTTCCATGACGAAGTGTCGACACCAGGCTTAGATAGCGAGGCAAGGTCTTTGCTCACAGAGGAGGATGATTGGAAGTCCCAGGCAGGAATTATGCCGACCTGTCCGGCCTTGGAGGTCAACGGGTTGGTAGCCGAAGCGAGAGCACTGGCGCTAGCTAGCAGTAGGGCCGCAGCGCTATGAAGTGCCATGTTTCGGACGTGTCAAATGAGTTGATGACGGTGAGAGTTCACCAGTCTTGATCGTGTGCAAGGCCAAGGCACCATAAGTATTCCGATCGAGAGAGCTATGTACAACGTTACCCTGGCCGGCCGCCAAGGCACGTGGCCCATGGCCAATGACCTAGCCACGGGCGTCGGCTCGTCTCTACGGGTCGCACTGCGCTGGCATGGTGTTGAGTTGAGCTGGTTCCCACGTCAGACCAACGCCGAAGATGGCAGTCAAAAGCTGAGACGATGGGGTTCGATGGGGGTCAGGGACCGGCGCAGGCTACTTGGCCACTGGTGCAGCGTTGGCAACGTGCATGAGCATGAGCCTTGAATCAATCAATGATGTGATGCACGCGCGACCGCATCAATGGGTCTTTATTGCATAAAGATGGTACACTGAAGACATCCATATTTTACATCTGGAGAAGATGGAACCAGTCGAGGGCGACATTGAGATGGCCTCTCGGGATCCGCCTCGGCAAGTCCAATTGTTCGCTCCTTCCACCGCGATGCCTGGCTGCCTGACGGGAGCCCCTCTCCTCTCCACCCCATGTGCCTCCACTTCACCATACGGAGCACGCGAGTGCATTGCGCAGTTGTCTATTTGCAACACAGGTAATTTTGATGGCGGAGAAATCCATGCCGGCGCCATCCTTCACCAGGGCAGCCAGCTATGCAATCCACGGCTCCCACAATCCATTATTGGCAAGAAGCTTGACGTGTCTAGCTGCTCTGCTGTCACCTTTAACCCCTCCTCTGTCGACGACCGGATTTGCCGAACCAGACTTGACTGGCGCCTCACCAAATAGCCAAGGACCCTGGAGGAACGCCTGCGGCAAAGGTTGCGTGCAGTTTGCGCCACGAGACTCGCCCAAAGGAGCTTGGAAATATCCATGCTCTAGGCCCACCTTGCTCCAATTCTTCCAAGGCTTGTAGCCTGCAGCTACGCGACTCCATATTGGACTCTGTCAATCACTCCCAGCCGCTGCATAATGTCAGCTATTGATCTGGCTGTCGAGTAACCTGCCAGTACCATGGCTGACGTCAACTCCAACGTAGCATCGCCTGCGAAGCCTCGCAAGCGGAGAATACCGGTAAGCCGGACCGGACTGGCTTTATAATGGTTTCTCGCGGGGTATTAAACTTGCGACTTGGCTAATTGTTGTTTTACGCTCTTGCTGTAGACTTCCTGTGGTGCCTGCCGTCAATCCAAGGTATGCCAGCATTGGTCGCTGCTCAACCTAGTTGGCTAATGTGATGATAGGCAAAATGCGATGGACGAAGACCTTGTTCAAGGTAGGAATATACTACCACCAAGTCATGAGCCTGAAGACTGACCTGGCATGTTGGAAGATGCCGCTCCTTGCGTAAGGTGTGCAAATTCGAGGAAAGGCCAAAAGAGAGCCATGAGCTGTATGTCTGTTGGAAACCCAGACCTAGGTTCATTTAAAACTGACCTTGCAACAGTAGAATTGACGAACTGCAAAAACAAGTCGAGGACCTACAAACAAAGATACGCCAGCAGGAAGAAGCAATTACGAGCGTAGAAGCTCGGTCTGGCCATGTCATATCCACCTCGTTCGCGTCACTGGATCGCCACCCGTTTGGCACATATGAGGCGGTTGAACCCATTGTTGCCGCATCGCCAGAGTCTTCTCGAGCGGGAGCATCACTCAAATCTGGAAACAGGTCAAGCATTGAACAAATATCGCCACCACGAACGGAAAGATCAACGGTTCCATTTCGCATCAATCTAGTAGAAACACCGGATGTCGTTGTTGCTGGTCTGACCACTCTTGATCAAGCTTGCTCGTACTTCCTCACCTTCTTTCAAGGCTGCGACAGATATGTCCCGGTCTTTGACCCCCAATATGATTCTATGGAGAGTGTTCGGTCCAGGAGCAGCATCTTGTTCAGTGCAATATGTACGGTTGGCTGCCGTGCGCTGACTGGGACTGATTCCCAACAGTGGCGATTGCTGAACTTTCATCTCAGGAGGACAATCAATGCAGCCATTTCAGTCCCTGCAATGCTTTCCCTGGAGACCATACAGGCACTATTGGTCAGGGCATGCTACACTTCTGAAAGATCCCTTCTGGTTGCCGCAGCGACGCGAATGGCAGTAGACCTTGGGTTGCCGAATGCGTATGACAGTCTCATGTCTAGAGTGTTGTCAGCCTCCTGGGGTCCTGCTAGCGACTCAAGTGTCCAGGATGAATCAATACTCATGCGGAAAACGAGGACCTGGCTGCACATTCTGAATATGAGTCACATCCTTCATGTTGATGCTGGAGACTTTCTAGCACTGGGGTTCAACGGCGATGCTCGACGAAGTAGAGTGCTACTCAAAAAGCCTCTGATGCGAAAACAAGACATGTGCCTCTGGCCACAAGTTGAACTGAATGCTTTGAGAACGCAAATGTATTCCCGACTATGCAATCGCATTCACACAGACGCAGAAATCATGGATATAGTGTCTGATGCGATGCTAGACATCAACGTATGGTACGACGATTGGAACAGAATCTTTGACCCCAACGATCCACACTCTCCGTGGTTGCTCCTCAACATGCAAGTACAACGCTGCTGGGGGGTCACCATGGCCTTGTGTAGGGCAATTCGTACAACTGGCGTTGAAAATGTCGATGTAATGTCCCCAACTCAGAAACAAATGTTAGCCATGGCGCAAGAGGCCTTGTGGCAGCACTTGGGCATCATTACGCAGGAGCCCCGTCTCTACCTCCAAAATTTGCGCTTTGCAATGGATTTTGTGTGGGCAAAGTGCGTGTTTTGCTATCTACTCCTGTTGAAGCTGACCATGCTACTGCCAAACGAAGCAAGCCGATCCGGAAATGACCTCATTGATCGCGGACATATTCTTCTCAGTGAATTGGGCGAAGCAGGCGGCGGCTTATTGAATGGTCATCGCAGCAACACTGGCAAGGTGTATCTACAATTGTTGGAAACTGGCATCGACAAGTTTAGCTCCGCAATCGGCAATGGGAGGCGGAACCACACCGACTCTATCCGCAACCCAGCCCCAAATAGTGGCTCAATTCTGCAGATCGAGGAGGGACAAGACTCGTTTGTCCCTGAGCAATTTGTTTTCGATTGGGATTTCCCTGGCCTTACGCTATTCTCGTCATCCGTGACGGATACGGGCTGGTTGGATGATATTCTTTTGGAGGCACTGAATGGGACTGACGAGTTCATGGGCTTCGGTTGGTCAACGACGGACACCACAAACTGACCTATTAGACTGCAACAACCTATCATGCAAATATCACTTCAAGCGATGTCTATTGGCTAAATTGCTCTGGCAGAGATGGGTCGTTCGCCAGCCACTATGTATGATTGGAAAGACAAATTGAGTTTACTGCCGACGGAGCTCGAAATGCCGGCGGCCTTGCTCGTCAGGCTGGAGAGCACGAACTTCCATACCATCCTCTGAAACAACGGTTCTCAAGTCTCCAGCAGGCAGAATCGCGACAAGTGTCTTCCAAGGGGCGACGAAACCCGATTTTTCTTCCCGGGTGAAATTGATACGCACTTGAGATTCCGTAGCGTTGTACGAAATAGTATACTTGGAAATCTTGACCTTGGAAGCAGTCGATACTCCGTCATCTTCGTACCAATCGCACACATACCAGTCTTTAGCACTTTTCCCTGGCGGAGGAAAAATCTCGACAGCGCGATAGTCATCTAGGGGTAAATCGGCCACATTTTCCTTCTCTCCAGGAGAAAGGACTTGCACGTCATGCCCAATTGGTATGACGGTCCCGACTTTAGCAAGGACTGGGATGCCTGCCCCATGCCATTCCGCATCGATCGTGATCCACTGGCCAGACTGAAAATGTTGGTATGGCGCGTTGAGATTGAGGAATCCTTCATCAGATTCAGATTGTTTCGGCAGATATACTCTGGCGCGGCTTACGCCTGGTTCGTAAACACCTCCAATAAGGATTGAATCGCCAAGCCAGTATTGACACTCGCCATCCATGATCTCGGGGGTCCAAACTTCGGGATCAGACTCATATCCCCAACCTGTCCACCTTTGTGGTGGTATGGCCGTTTGGTGACTCACCAGCATAAGCGAGTACAAATAAGGTATCATTGCATATCGGCGTTTGATCGCTTTTCTGACCAGGTGTGTAATTGATGGATGCATCCATGGTTCGATGACATCGCCAACATTATTGTCATCTCCAGTCTTGAAGCAGTTGATGGCAAACCGGGGGGAATGGATACCAAGCTGTACCCATCGAAGCAACAGCTCGGGAGATGGCTGCGGCCCTTCGAATCCACCAATATCATGGCCGTAGCACTGCATCAGACACATGCCGGCTGTGAGTGACAATGCATTTGCGCCCTTCATGCCTGACCAACTAGTGACATTATCACCACTCCAGGAGCTACATGCATATCTCATTGTACCGGCCGTGGCACTTCGAGTCAGGACAAATGGTCGGTTATCTGGATCAGCCTCGAGCAGTGCATCGTGCGAAGCTTTGCCATGGAGCTCTGTATGCAAACTGCGCCCCCAAAGACCGACATCTCGACGCCCCCCGAGACCCTCTGGCACTTCTAACGAGGGCTGGTCTAGAGCGCATTGCCAGCCATCGTCGGTAATTGTGTACTCATTGTTGTCGTTCCAAATACAGTCAATGCCTTCCTCTCGAAGTTTTTTGACTCCGTTAAACCACCAACTAAATCCGGCCGCGGAGGTGAAGTCGATGTGACCTCCCTCGTCACTCTCACCACCACCAGCGCTCCAAAGCCGGGTGACGGCTGTGGTCTTCGTGTGAGGGTCTGTGAACAAAGCCCCTGAATCCTTCAGCTTCTGGTATTCCGGGTGACTTGCCAAAACGTAGGGTTTTACATTCGCAATTAATCGCATACCGAGCTTGTGATATTCCTTGATCCATCCTTGGGGGTCGGGGAAGCGGTGCCGGTTCCATGTGAACACATTCCTCGTCTTGGGCTCCTGTTCTGCGACAGTGTATCCCGAAGACATCTGATATGCAGAGCAAGGTATGTCATGCTCTTTCATTTTTCGAGCCAGCTCGAGAAGTGCCTCGGATGCAGGTGGATCGTCGAGCATGGAATACTTCATGCCTCCAGACAGATAGCCAAATGCCCATCGAGGGACCAGTAACGGGAACCCGGCAAACTCGGCATATGTTGTGACAATATCTTTCAGAGTTTGACCGACAATCACAATCTCTTCGAGACCACCATAATCCTGTCGATACACCTTGTAGTGTCCCCACATGCCGTCCATTTCGGCACCGATAGAGTACTTTCCCCGTCCATGAGTGGTTGAAAAGAGCGCAACGCAGCCGGCGGGTGTCGCATTGATGAGGAGCGGAATATTTTTGTACAATGGATCTGTCTTGTAGACATCATAGCCAAAGCTGTCCGTGGCAGACAGTTCGAATCGTCGACCTGACAAGTTCATGGGCGCAGCCTTTTCACCAAGACCAACGTGTAGAGTCCCGCGCTTATAGCGAGAGTAGTGCGCAATGCCTTCCCCATCAACGACATAGGACCTGTAAGGAAGATCGGTATGTATTGGCTCCTTGGAGTCGGCATATGAGATGCTGACAAGTGGTGAAGATTCGGTCCAGTCAACATTGGCAACAATGTCTCCAGTGCGAATCTCTTTGCTGGTACCGCCGCTCCCAACCAGAGTATTGGCCTTCAGGACCCTTTGTCCTAGGGATGGAATTATGACACTAGGATGAGGGGGGAGGGGATGCGACTCTGATGAGAATGTTGTTCGGAATACATTCGGGGCGATGAGCTCAAACTTGAAGGTAAATGGTAAATCTTGGCTGGTAGATTTCAGCTGTACACTGGGCTCCGTGCTGGAGGCACTGACAGGCTCCCAGGTCGAAGGGACTCGCTCTTGTTGAGGCATTATGAAGAGTGCTGCAAGCCGAGATTGCGTTGCTTGAAGAAGGCTTTGGGCGGGTACGAAGTTTCCCCAAACGACCGCACTTTACGACGACTTGAGCAATATATAGGCCTATTCTGGTCAATGCTATGAAATGAGGCAATGAAACCATATGTTTGATGGCAAACCCGGATCCGCCACTTGGCCATGTTGAGCGACAGACAAGCCACTGGGAACGGATATTGATGCAGATGTCCGACCTATGGGGAGTCGAGGCTGCTTTGTCCCCCTCCAGAGTCATGAATTGCACACACCATGGAACGAGACTGACTCTCATTCTCCCGTTTAACCGTCCAATATCGCACCAGGCCGGAGAAGTGCTTGTTTTGTCCGAATAGCTAGACCACTCAACCCTCGGAGATCAAGAGGTCAGCCCCGATCGGAGAAATGCAATCATCTCCGGTGGCGCCCAGCCAAGGAGCCAGCAAGCCAGCAAATAACGGCCTTTGACCCGCCTGGTGGCACCAGCTATTTCCCACGTTTTGTATCCCCATGGGGTAGACGAAGTCCGGGGATACGAACACATGGCGGTGTCAACGTACGATTTATTGGGTGTTGGCAACAAGCCCATTACGCTGGACTTGGGTATATATGACCACTGACGTTTCCTTCCTGATCGCCATCGGAGGCGAATGGATGTGAAAGCATTCCTTTTCTCTGCTACCATCTAGAGTCCCAGACGTTTTGAGTTGACTCACTGCCACGATGGCAAATTCTGGAAACGATTCAAGTGATGGTATTCGACCCCATCAGGAGCCGCAGACGGCCAAGTCCGAAGCCTACCATGTTCCCCGGGTTGACCATGCCTCGACAATGGAAGATGTCCAAGTTGTTGGAAGGGACAAGGCGGCACAGTTCCTCAAACAGGCTGACCATCCCGTGGTCGTGACCCCGGCTGACAATGCCCGTGTGCTGCGCAAGATCGATTGGCGAATCCTTCCCATCATGCTGTTCGTCTACTGTCTTCAGTCTCTAGACAAGACTACCCTATCATATGCCTCTGTCTTTGGTCTGATAGAGGACACGAACCTAGTTGGAGAAGAGTTTTCCTGGCTTGGATCCATCGTGTACTTGGCCCAGCTGGTCTTTCAGCCCCTGGTGGCGTATAGCCTTGTCAAATTTCCCGTGGGAAAGTTCTCCGCTACCATGGTGTTTTGCTGGGGAGCTGTGCTGTGTGGGATGACGGCGGCCAAGGACTTTGGGGGGTTGATGGCCTCGAGATTGTTGCTAGGGGCCTTTGAGGCTTCTGTCGGTAAGTTGGGCTGTGTTTTAGGGATGAGCCGTTTTATCGAAGCGCCATTACTGACGCGATTTAGCCCCGACATTTATTGCCATTGTGCAGATGTGGTATCGACGACAGGAGCAGACTTCTCGAAATGCCTCCTGGTATGCCATGTTGGGAGTTGTAAATATGGTGGGTTCACGATAATATCATATGTCCAAGGGAATTTTTCAACTTACTGGGTATAGCTGGGTAGTCTGTTGACGTATGGTCTTGGCCATATTCAGTCGTCGCTGAAGCCATATCAGGTAAGAAAGGCAAACCTCTCACAGCCAGACTAGTGCCTAACGTGCTTGCAGATCATCTTTTTGTTTTGTGGATGTATCACAGTTGCGTTTTCCATCGTCATGTTGTAAGTACATATGACGAACGTCACCATGCACGGTCAATGCTGATGCCAAGTAGCCTCTTCATGCCCGACTCTCCCATGCAGGCTAAATTCCTTAGCCGAGAAGACAAATTCATTGCCATCGAGCGTCTTCGAATGAATCAGATGGGCATTGGTTCCGGGGTGTGGAAATGGGACCATGTGAAGGAGTGCCTGCTTGACCCCAAGACATGGCTTTGGTTCTTGCTCATGCTCATCATTTCGTAAGTATATATTCCCGGGCGCACCTGCCTTTCCAGAATCCTTGGCTCATGAAATCTTTTCAGTATTCCAAGCGGTGGCATCTCCACGTTTGGTCCCCTCATCATCCAGTCGTTTGGTTTCGACAAGTTCACGACGATTCTGTTCAACATCCCCTTCGGCGCCGTGCAAATGATCGCGACATTGGGGGGCGCCTGGCTCGCCGACCGAATCAAGATGAAGTCTCCCGTGCTTCTCCTCCTCTGCCTACCCCCAATCGCGGGCTGTGCAATCCTCCTCGCTGTTGGCCGCGCAAAGAGTGATAGAGCTGTCCTTCTCGCCGGGTACTACATCATCTCCTTCTACCCCGGCATCTCACCCCTCATCTACTCCTGGTCTGGCCAAAACACGGCCGGTGACACAAAGAGAAAGGTCACTACTGGGATGCTCTTCATTGGGGCCAGCGCTGGAAACGTCATTGGCCCTCAACTCTTCAAACCCAGCGAAAAGCCACGCTACGATAGAGGTCTCCGAACAAACCTTGCGCTGTTTGTTGTGCTTGCCGTCCTGATTGTTCTCGGCATGGTCCTGATTCGCATCTTGAATGCCAGACAGGCGGCCAAGCGCAGAGAACTCGGCAAATCCGAGAATGTTAAGGATCTAAGCATGCAGAAGGGTGCTGGTCAGGACAGTGAGGTGCTGAATCACGTGGAGGAGTCAGAGACGGTGGGCGACAAAGCGTTTGACGATGTTACGGATATGAAGAATGAGGATTTCATTTACGTATATTAGTCGGAAATGTTTAGTCTGTCGTTATCGACACTGATTGATGAGAAAATCAGCTTATTGCACGCGTCACTTTAAAAATTGCCCGCATGGTGGCAACCTCGGCTCGCACTACTTTCTTCAAAATACTAGTAAGTCACAGTCCTGACGCAGCAGTAGGAGGCAAAACATATTGAACCGGGCCAGGTACCTAGCTATTGCGCTCTATACTATGATACACTATGCTATATTGGTGTAAATTAGCATATACTTGTTGTTGGCAAACATATTCTGCCATCAACTGTTCAGTGTACCGGGGCCCTTGGTGGAAGACACACAAGTTCATCTTCAAACTGTCCAGTATTCCCGGTCCATATACATGCTGGAAAGAGTACAATGTCACAGAGAAAGCCGCCGACGTATTGAATTAGCGCTCTGCGAGCTTTTTTATCATGCATAGGCTACTTGGCAGCTACAGCATCATGTATTACAAAATCAAAACGCCCCCTCCTTTTTGACTCTCCCACCACTCGTCCAACAAGTCCTAGAACATGATAACCGGGACTCCGGCGGGGAGAGCAAGAACCTGCTGATTGAGAAGGTACCCGCAGCCCTCGGCAATGGCAGTGCCATCAATATCCTCGGTCAGACAGTTGCCGGATTTGTTGTCGACCAAGTTGCCGGAAGACTTGTAAGTCCAGGGGTTGGTGTGGTGTCTAATGCAGCCCCTGGTAGTCTTGACTACGCCGTCGACGGGGACGATGCAATCTTTAGGGCGCAGCAGGCTGCTGACGCGGCCGTCTGCCTTGTAGACGGTCCAGACCTGGGCGTCGGTGCCCTGGCACGCATCCCAGGTCACGTTGCCGGACGGGCTGTCGGTCAGGCACTTGAGGCTGTTTGTGTTGAAGATGGCGCCGGTGGGCGTGATGGGGCTGACGCTCTGGAGGCGGTAGACGGCGGTGCCGTGGGCCGGAATGTTCTTGATGGTCAAGGGGTTTCCGCCGGCGGGGAGGTAGGTGACCTGGCCCGTCCACAGATCCTGAACAGTGACGTTGCCGTCGCCGATGGCCCCGTAGTCGATGCCGGCGCGCACCAAGGGAATGTGGATGCTGGCGGCAGAGTCGCCGCGGTTCAGGATGGTCAGGAGGCGGTCGCCGTTGGCGAGGGTCCTGGTGAGGACGTCCCAGGTGGCGTCGCGGCTGACGAGGGTGGCCTGCTGGGCGAGCTTGTCCTGGTCGACGGCGATGAGGCCCGGGTTGGTGAGGAAGTCGATGGTTTCCTTGGGCAGGCTGGGGATGTGGGCGCTGATGAGGAGCGGCGAGGACATGCTGCACCACAGGGCGAACTGCGACTTCTTCTCCTGCATGGTCAGCGAGGGGTGGTCCGGGATGAGGAAGTCCGGGTCGTTGAAGAAGCCGGGCCGCTGGAAGCGGGCGAGGCGCAGGTTCTGGCCGTAGTTGAACATGATGCTCTTCCAGCCGTTGCCGCTGGGATACGTCACAATGTCGGCCGAGTGGCGGGCGAGCTGGCCGTAATCGGAAGCCCATCCCATGGCCCGGTACCAGTCGGTCAGGTTCGGCTGGTTGGAGAAGTAGGCAGGCGCCGAGTTGGAGAAGACCATGGCGATGTCTTTGGGATAGGACAGCAGCGAGGCCCAGCGGCTGTACATCTCGTGGTACGTCTCCTCCTCGTCGTTGGGCAGGTTGCACCCGTCCATCTTGAGGTAGTCGAAGCCCCAACGCAAAAAGTCCTGCAGGTCCCGTTTCTCGTGGTCCAAGGCGCCGGGGTATCCGCCGCAGGACAGGCTGCCGGCGTCGGTGTAGATGCCGGCCTTGAAGCCGTTGGACCGCATCCAGTTTGTGAGCCACGGGAGACTCGAGGGGAACTTGGCCGGGTCGGCAACCATGGAGCCGTTGGCATCTCGCTGCAGAAGAGACCAGGCGTCATCCAGGTTGAGGCGATTGTATCCGGCGGTGCGAAGTCCATTGGCGGCCATGGCCACGCCCGCGTCGATGAAGATGGACTCGTTGATGTTGGTCATGAAGCGTGCCCAGTTGTTGAAGCCCATGGGAGGTGTTGGGAGGAGGGTGCCGGACGACGCCGCGGCAGAAGATGCCAGGCCCATGGCGGCCATGACTGCTTGTGCCTTCATGACGGGGTTTTGGTGATTATGAGTCGATGGTGGACGTCTAGTGTGATTTTTTTTGGGTTGGTCGTTGGCTGGCTGCCCAAGGTTTTCTTGTCTGGTCTGTCGTTATTTTATATAAGAAAGAAAGAAAGGAAGGAAGGGAAAAAAGAGAAGAGGATACACAGTCTGTGGCAGAGTGTATTTAACCTCCAACAAGTATACACTAGTATGCTGTAGTATATTATAATTCTAGGCACGATAGCCGGATACAATGGGGAATCAAGACGAAAGACAACAAGCTTCCTACATACACCAGCCGGCTTAACGCCCCAAGGTTTAAACATCTGGCCGTCCAAAGGTTAACACTCGTAGTTCCTGTTAGTCGTCACCCCACAAACCGGTGGTTACATTGCATAGTCGCAGTCCATGGTTCAAAACGATATATCTCATATCTCATAGTTGCACACGGCACAGTCTCACCGTCCACGTCTCACTAACCTGCATCTCAGGATTAAAAGAAAAATAGAGTGTGGTGCAGCATTCAAATTTGCTTACGTCAATGGCTTGGTATTAGTCGGGCGATTCATGGACCCTTTCGGCCCAAAAAGGAAGCTCGAACATGCCGGGCCGGAAGATGGAGGGGAACAGCTTGGGGATAACTTGTTAGAGAGCGGAGTCTTGCCATTTCCTCTGTTCGTTTGGACAGCGCCATGACGGATCCCAGATGTCCAGATTCTGTTTTATTGACGTCCATGTCCCCGGCTTAGTTGCTGGGACTGCGCAACGTTGCAGGAAAGGCAACGTTGCTCAACTAGATTAAACTATGACTTTATCAATGCCGGGACCCGGGGCTCATCATCTCGGGGCAGGCTCTACGACGGTGAGGAGACTGCTGCTATGCAGATCCACTGAAGGGACTGTGCGCTGCCATCTGGCGATTGGAGCGGCTGATTGATGGTGTGTTCACGGATTGAGCAAGATGGTTCTTTTGGGGATTGTCATTTATCATGGGCGGGTGGCGAGTTGGACATGACGGAGGACACGACGCGCGAACCGTATGTATGCTTGATGCTGAATCGGGGAAGCGCAAAAGCACAACCCAAGTACGGGAATACGGATCTGGACGGCCCCGATGCCGTTCACTCCTCGTGCTGGCAAGAGATTGGCTGGTGCCGTGTTCCGTCGGCAAAATTGATCTGCCTCATGGCTTCAAGGGTGTGCCTGTGGCTGGCAACCCCGGACTGCAGATTGACCAACGAGCCGAGCCAAGCACTTGAGTCCATCTCCCGCTCCTTGTCCGTCTTCAGCCTTGTCACGCCCCCTTGGCTCCTCGGGGGAAGACGGCGGAACTCTGTTGTGAGGTGGCCCAGCTGCCGGCTTGTGTCTGATCTCAAAAGTAGTATGTACATTCAATGTTGACTCCATGTCGTCTTGGTGGCTTGTGTTGGCGCGCAGATGGTCCCATCACCCCCGAATCGCCCGGCAACCCGGACTGTGCCCCCGACCTGACGCTTGCATTATCCGGCAGGTCGTAGCGCAGATCTATGCATCAATACGGAAGCTGACTACGGAGTACTCACCACATAGCCAAGCGGGGAACATTGAACCTTTGACTGTGCCTGGACTCGTCAAGCCACCCAAGTTGTTCTCGAGGGTCATCACCAGCGGAAGCATCTCCACTGTGCATGCGCAAGTGACGTTGTGGCCTGTATTTCTCAGTCTACCCTTTATAAAAGTGCCATAGAATGGGAGAGGTGAGGGCCTTCTCCAAATGGGCTGACTGTTCATCCAGACGGTCGCCTAATCCAACACTCGCTTCAAGGCAAAGCCGGCAACGGCATGGACGACATCGGCTCCTCGTCTTCTTGATGCTACATACGCCCAACTTTAATCTCATGGGTTGCCACCATGGGCTAGAAACCAACCCGGCTTAAAAGGACCTCGGTGTCCTGCATTAGGGGCCCCTCTGCATCTGTCCGTAGATTTTCCCAGCATAGAAGCTTCCTTTTCCTCTCCTTCCTTCCATCTCGGGTTGCAACCTTGTCTTGCGCATCGTCTACCCGCTAGTCTCAAGGTGTAGGCTGAGATGGGCCCAGAGAAGAAGTAGATTACATCAAAAGAGTCATGCTTGTCAGAGGAGTGGCAGCGGCAGTCTTCGGCTGGGCAGCGGCTTTGGCAACGCCATTCATTGCCGCCCATCGTGGCAACTTTACCCATGACCGTCACAACTTCTTGCTCGATGGCGTTCCCATCAAGTTGATCGGGGGCCAGATGGACCCCCAGCGCATTCCGCCCGCCTACTGGACCCAACGGCTGAAGATGGCAAAGGCCATGGGCTTGAACACGATATTCTCCTACGTATTTTGGAACAATATTGAACCGACAGAGGGCTCCTGGGACTTTGAGGGACGCAATGACATTGCCCGGTTCGTGCGGCTCGCCCAACAGGAAGGCCTCTATGTCGTCCTCCGTCCTGGGCCGTACATATGCGGCGAACATGAATGGGGTGGCTTCCCTTCTTGGCTCAGCCAGATTCCCGGCATGGCCGTGCGGCAGAACAACAAGCCCTTTCTACATGCATCCCGCAACTATCTTGAACAGCTCGGCAAGCACCTGGCCGCCACGCACATTTCCCAGGGCGGGCCGGTCCTCATGACCCAGCTGGAGAATGAATACGGCAGCTTTGGCAACGACAAGGCCTATCTCCGGGCCATGGCGGAGATGCTGAAAGCCAACTTTGACGGGTTTCTCTACACCAACGACGGCGGCGGCAAGAGCTACCTCGACGGAGGCTCCCTGCACGGCATTCTCGCGGAGACGGATGGCGACCCCAAGACGGGCTTCGCCGCCCGAGATCAATACGTGACGGATCCTACCATGCTTGGGCCGCAGCTAGACGGAGAGTACTACGTGACTTGGATTGACGACTGGTCGAGCAACTCGCCCTACCAGTACACCTCTGGAAGGCCCGATGCCACCAAGAGGGTTCTCGACGACCTTGACTGGATCCTGGCCGGCAACAACTCCTTCAGCATCTACATGTTCCACGGCGGCACCAACTGGGGGTTCGAAAACGGCGGCATCTGGGTCGACAACCGCCTCAACGCAGTCACGACCAGCTACGACTACGGCGCGCCTCTGGACGAGAGCGGCCGCGCGACCGAAATCTACCGGCAGATCCGGCATGTCATCTCCAAGCACGTCCCGGCAGGCACCATCCCCGAAGTCCCCCATCTGCCCAACCTGACCACCATTGACGACTTTGCCCTCGAGCCCGCCGTGGCACTGTTCGACACGCGCAGCGACAAGCCCGCGGTCCAGGCCGGCAGCCCCGTCACCATGGAGAAGCTAGGCCAGGCATTCGGCTTCGTGCTGTATGAGCACCGCGTTTCCGCGGCCGTCAGCGGCGCCATTGCCCCCGGTGACGGGCCGCGAGACCGCGTCATGGTATACGTCAACGGCGCCAGGGTCGGCGTCGTGGACAAGACGCACGCGGCCCCGGCGCCCGTCGGCGTGGACCTGAAGCAGGGCGACGTCCTGCAGCTCCTTGTCGAAAACCTCGGCCGCATCGACTACGGCCAGCAGCTCACGGAGCAGCAAAAGGGCATCGTGGGCAACGTCACGGTGGGAAGGGACGCCGTCCTGGAGGGATGGTCTGCGTATTCCCTGCCGCTGACGGACCTGCCCGCCGCCCTGGCCGACGAGAATCCCAAGACGCCTGAAATCAGGGATGGGGGCGCTCCCGTCTTTTACAAGGGCACATTTGGCCTGCCCGCGGGGGTGGGCAATGACCTCGGCGGCGACACCTTTCTCTCGCTGCCCAACGGCGTCAAGGGCAATGTCTGGGTCAATGGCCATCACTTGGGGCGCTATTGGGTCGTGGGACCCCAGCAGAGTCTCTATGTGCCGGGCGCGTATCTGTACGGCGGAAATAAACCCAATCGTGTTGTTGTTCTTGAGCTTGAGCCCAGGGCCGGTACGGACATGGTTGCCCGCGGACTGGCGACGCGAGAGTGGGCAAACCATCCCGACCCTGATGTCGCGTGAGGCAGTGATGAAGTGTGATGAGAATGTGATGTATGATGGAATGAAACACCACGAGTATAACCCTTCTTGGTTCGCTTCTGGGTATAGTCAATATATTGTACATGTATGCAGGAGATTTTTCGTAAATCACATGTCTCGTGCCAAAAAAAAAAATGCTTGTATGCTAGCCACACACTATCCCTCTCATTTGGTATCACTATCCTCTTACACCAAGTACCTGAAGCCCTTGCGCATGCGCAGAGACTCGTCCGTGTTCTCAACGTAGTCGTCTCCCTCGGGCCTGTTGCCGGCGCTCTGGCTCGTCTCGGCCGTCTCCTTTTCCTCCAGCTTCTGGTTGAGGCGGCTCAGCATCATTCTAAAGATCCAGCAGCCGACAATGGTGACGCCAAACATGGACAGCACGATGCCGTAGCTCTTGCGGTACCCGTTGTCCTTGAGCGCCCAGACGTACGACCCGGCCACGTTGCCCAGCTGGCTGAAGGCGTTGATGAGGGCAATGGCGACGGCTCGCTTCGCCGGGGGCCGGGGGAAGGAGGAGCTGATCCACGAGTAGAAGACGATGAAGCCGGCGTAGGAGCCGGCCTGGAGGAAGAGGGCGACGTAGCGGGCGGCCACGTTGAGCGTCGACATGCTGATGATGAAGCCGACGAGGCCCATGATGATGGGGCCGACAATGTGCCAGAACTAGGTACGAGGCAGATGATTAGCAACTAAACGGGCGCCAGGGGCGTTTTGTTGAAGGGAACAATACCTTTTCTTGCGTCCGGTCGGCATGCCAGGCGTTGATGATGGAGATGAGGCATGAGAATGCCCAGGGGGGAGAGCTCATGAGCAGGGTGGGCACGTAGGCGAAGCCCAGAGTTCCCGTGAGGGTAGGCTATTCCGGTTCATTAGTTTCGCGCGCGGTCAGAGGCAAAGGGAAAAACGTACGAAAAAGGCATTAAAGGACAAGCCAACGACATAGGCGGTAAAGGTGAGCATCATGACGTAAATCTTGTAGTCGGTCAAGGCCATGATGAGACCGTCAAAGGCGCCCTGGTCGGCGGCGTCGGTATCGGCCTCGCCCACATCCTCAATCATGCGCAGCTGGGCGACGGCCCTCTCCTCCTCGGTGAAGCCGCGCGCATTGTGCGGCAGGTCGGGCAGGATGAGGGCGGCCAGGAGGGCGACAAACATGGTGACGGCGCCCTCGATCCAAAACAGCCAGCGCCAGGCGGCGTGGCCCAGGACGCCCTGCATGTTGGACAGCACGCCGGCGCCGACGAGGGCGGAGAAGGCGTTGGAGATGAGGTTGCCGCAGAAGAGGACGGCGTTGCGCGTCGTCAGCTCCCGGCGCGTGTACCACTTGGACAGGATCAGCAGCGCGCCGGGCAGGAAGGCGGCCTCGATGAAGCCGAGGAAGAAGCGGATAATGACCATGCCCGTGAAGTCCTTGGCGTTGCCCGACAGCGTCGAGATGAGGCCCCAGACCAGCATGGCGCAGGCAATGTACAGCGACGGCCGCTGGATGCGGTTGATGAACATGTTGGACGGCACCTGCATCAGGATGTAGCCCACGTACAGGATGCTCAGGCACGTGGCGTACTGGGTGTCGTCCAGCTTGAGGTCGTCCTGGAGACCCTTGAGCCGCGCCGAGGCAATGTTGTTGCGGTCGAGGTAGTTCATGATGTAGATGAGCACAAAGAGGCCGCAGCGCGCGTCGAGCTTGCGCTTCAGCTTCTTCTCGACGGCCGCTCGCCGCGCCGGATCCATCTGGGGAAGCTGTGGCATTTGGGACTGGGGACCGACATGCTCGAGATTTTCCACCACGTTCTTCTCGACGTCTGCGTGTGCCGCAGGCGCCGGTGAGATGTTGTCTCCAGACATGGTTTGGCTGCTTGGGGGGGGGGAAGGGGAGAGAAGTAGGGCGAGCCGGGGCAGAAAGGGAAAACAGTACAACTCGGAACCCGACAAGGAAAATTCAAAAGTCTAAAGAGGTTTATATATGCTGTTGTTGGTGCTGCCACTGCTCGTCCATGACGGTACCGAAAGCAAGGGGGCCAAGGCCATACATGAAGAAGAAAAAATTGCCAAAACACCACATGATGGCGCTTCTCCACACTATTTTCCCCGGAACAACCACAGTCGTGCGGTCGACCGCCGTTTCTTCCCCTCCTTTTTCTCCGCCTTGTTATAAAACAACGGACCACATTGTGGAGGAGCGTGGGCAGACGAGAGCAGCCGTCTCTCATGCGCGTGTGGTGTTGCGCGCCACCCCGTATGAAGATGCTGGGTCCCCGCAACTTGGTTGGAGAAGAAGGGCAGGGATAAGGACTCATGGCCACAGCGAAGAGAAGGACGGTATTTCCGCATCGAATCTTGCATGCCCATGGTCCATGGTCCATGGTCCATGGAGCAGCAGCAGCCAGGCTCCGACGGACTACGAGCATCGCCTAGACCAGACTAGTCGTTGAACAATTTGCGTCGTGTTATGCGCGAGTTTGGCCCCAAGCCCAAGGCACATGACCCGTACCTTGAATGGATTTGAAAGCCATTATTCATGCTTTGTGTCCGGCCATGGAACCGCGAGATGAAATCCTTGGCTCAATACCTACGGAGTACAAGCTTCCGAGCTCGTGCCGGGCTTTTGCCTCAGCTGCGATGCATCATCAATTGATCCTACCCATCGGCAAATGGACCACGTGAAGGCGTCTCCGTGGACCGTGGTGTCGCCATCGGCAATTGACCGCGGCTGCATCTCACCAACAAGCACTTGACCAAATCTGCAGTGGCTGCCGCCACCGAGACGGTCCGATTCCCCGTTGCGCCATCAAACACTTCCATTGACAGCTTCTAGATCAAGGCAAGAAAGGCAAAGCTGCCTGTCAGCGAGGGCGTGACTTGCAGCACCTGAGGGTCGCAATCTAGGCATTCATGCCCGCGCAACAGCACCCCGAGAGCCTCACTCACCTCATTCTTATTCAGAGTTGAAGAGACGACTGGTGCTGAGCAAGGCAGGCCCAGGCCCCCCCTTGCTCGAGTATTGACTAGATTGGGTTCAAGGTGTGGTTATGTGGAGATTGTGGGCTGTGACTTGACTCGTGAGACTGGGGTGGTCATTGTACATGTGTGGTTCGCCGAAGGTCCGTTGACAATGGTATTAAATGTTGGAGCGCTGTTTCACGCAGTGTCGAGTAGTCAAGTCGTATGTATTTCCACATGGGAAGCAATGTTAGATATGATGCATAGATCGACCGTCATACACGTGTTGACCTTGTATCGTCATTTTGACCTCGTGGTGTTGATTCGGCGCTTAGTCAAGCCAACTTGTTAAACCATACCTGGCCACCGAGTAGGTATGTAAAAATTATATATGTACTCCGTAGATCGGTAGTAGTTCAGGACGGGCTTATTATATCGCCGTTGCAATTGCATGCATTACGTTATCTCGAGCTCAGCGTCATGGACAACCAATTGCGCATGGAAGATGGCATGTGTCGTGTAAGCCGCAACTACAAATTGTGTCCTCTTCATTCATCGTATGCCACGCCTTGGGAGTCGTCCCGCAATAGGACCGTCTGTCAATTACAAATTGGAGGGGAGGCGTTTTGGGGTGACCTGTTAGGCCCGGCCCAACGAGTCAATTGAATAATGCCGGATTTGATGGCGTTGGTGACATCTCACGATGCCGCCCAATTTGACCCAAGGAAAGAAACTTGGTCGGCATTTGTAGTCGTCAACAAGTAAATCCTTCTCGGCAGCTTCTCCTCGCTCTTCTCTCCCTCAACTTGTCCAGCATATTGTCCCTCTTGTCCTCAATTCTGTCCAATTTCCTCTCCTCACTGCTTTGTAGGTAATGGCAGTCTAACCCTAACCCTAAACAGTCTCAATGTTGGGCCGGACGCCGACTCGGATCGGCGGTAATAAGCGGGTGTTGAGGAACAACTTCCAATCTGCCCCACCAACTTTCTTGTCCGGCAGCGCCATCCATCGTCATCATCTCGTCCACCACCCAACTCGGCCATTCAAAATATATACGATGCAGCTCAGCATAGCAAGACTTTGCATTGCCTCTAGAAGCCTGCTGCATCCTTTCTACAAACGCCGGTTGGAACCGACTCCGATAGTACCCTCGCAGCCACCAACGTCTTCCTCCATCGCCATTGTCCCGACTTCGGCCTCACCAGGGTCCCATCAAGTCAAGGCCACATAAAACGCCCGCGAGCAATCTACAATACCAAATCCCATGTCTCGCCAGGCCAAGTCATGCACCCGCTGCCGACAGCAAAAAGTCCGCTGTGACCGCGTCTCGCCCCGTTGTTCACGATGCGCCTCCTCCAAGGCGAGCTGCTCATTCTCGCAGCAACCATGCGCCTCCGTCTCTCCTCCGCCATCGACGCCCTCGGCCAGCACCGAATCGCGAGACCTGTTGCTCTCCCTCCCATCTAGTCCGTCGCTCGTGCCGGAGGAGCCTCACGGGTGCCGGGTTGAGCCAGAACCAGCACATCCAAGTCCCGGCGGCGGAAGCGGCATTCAGGCCAAGCGCAAGAAACGCCGCCGGGCTTGTCTGTCCTGCGTCCGCTGCCACCGTCTCAAGATCAAATGCGACAAAAAGGAACCCTGCACACGCTGTCGTCTTTCCGGCTGGGGCCGACAATGCGAGTACACGCACAGGGTAGAGCCGAGCAGCGAGGCCGCGCCGCCCTACGTCCTGACCGAGGAGGATCCTCAAGTTGCGCTCGCGACGTGGCATTCGCCCCATAGGGGGTTGAGCCATTGGCGAAGTTTGCTTTCCAAGGCAAGTTGTCTCGCGCCCAGCGTCTTGTTCCCTTTCCGCAAATCACCAAACCTGACACGTCTTGCAGCTCGGGTGTGTTGCCCAACTCGAGTCTCTGCCTGTCCTCGCAACCGAAGACGCCATTCTTCGCAACCTCAGCGCTACAAGTGGCATCATGCTGCCCGACAACTTTCCCTTCAACAGTCCCCGCGCCTCCCCGTTTGCCTGTATCCAAAAGGTGCGGACTCTGATCGGCTCGCACCGCGGGGACTGCGACGCCTTCGTCGACGGATACCTGGACCTGTACCAGATGGTACACCCCATCATCGACACGGACGAGTTCCGGGCCCGCGTCTCTGCGTACTGGGACGACCCTCGGTGCCTAGATGCAGCCTGGCTCAGCCAGTTCCTCATGGTCCTCGCCCTGGGCCAGCTGGTTGTCACGGGAAAGACGGCGCCGACCGTGGAGCTGTGCATGGCGGCAGAGGCGTGCCTTGCCAAGACGCCGTTTATGCTGAGACCCAACATATCCATCATGCGGACCATGTGTCTCATGGTGCTGGCCAAGCTGACGACAAACGCGACGTGCTGGTCGTTTGACGCCTGCTGGAATCTGCTGGGGTTTGTGGTTCGGCAGGCGATATGCCTGGGCTTTCACCGACGACATCCCCCAACGTACCCGTCGCCGCCGGTCGAGTATGCGGACTGGGAGGCGGGCAGGATCATCTGGACCACGCTGCTGTATTTCAACATCCAGGTCGCCATGATCTCGGGCATGCCATCGTGCATATCCACCGATGTCATTGCCTCGCACGACCTGGCGTCGGACCTTGGGTCTCTGGACACGGCGGCGCTGGCATGGCACAGCGTCATACACACGTCCGCCCCGACCATCATCAAGATCATCTCGCGGGTCAACGCAGACACGAACCTGCCCTCGTACGCGGAAATCCTCGAGTACAGCAGCCAGGTCCGGCAATGCATGAGCATACTCGATCGCGTCCAGGGGCCTCGCACGCTCCGCATGACGCTCGACATGTTCTTCCGCCGCGTCCTGCTCGTGCTCCATCGCCGCCACGCGCTCGACGTCGACGCGCCCAGCAAGTATCCCGTGTCGTACTGGGCCTCGCTCGAGTGCAGCCTTGCGCTGCTTGTCCATCAGCGCGACCTCTACGACCAGGACAAGGCGCCCAGGGGCGCGGATTTGCTGGTCCGCCTGTACATGCTGGACGTGTTTGCGGCGGGCATGACGGCGACGATTCACTTGCTGAGAAAAGACGCGCCCCTGGCGTCGGGCTTCGCCATCCCGCCCAGGCAAACCATCCTCGAGACGTTGCAGGCGTGTACGGAGCTTTGGGCAAACGAGACGATTCAGAGTCCCTGCTTCATGATGGGCCATGCCTTGCTGGACAGGACTGTGGGGGCGTTGCTCGAGGGAACTGTTTCTCTTCCGTGAGGGGAATGGTAATAGCACAGAGACTGTGTAGTCGTAGTACTAGACATATCTCCAAGGACTCGGGCCGTCTGAGTAAATGAGATGGCTTCTTCCGACTGCCCACTCCGCCCTGCACCCACGACATGATGAATGCAAGAGCCATGGTTCAAGACAACCAAGGTGGGTGAGACTGTATCAAACTACCTCTGCAAAAGCAGAGAATTTGCCCAAAGTTGAGGAACCTCCGGCGGCAAAGGTCATCTGTCTGTATCCTTTACCCACATGGCACAGTCCGCGGCGTCGTATGCCGTGAATCCGCGCCGCAAGACGACCATCTCGAGTCTATCCAGCAAACCACATCACACCACCCCATGCCAATACTCGCAACCATGTACGGAGCATGTACCCCCACGCTCATCCGGTGCCGGAGCGGGGGAACACCGATCAAATCAATTGATAATCACTTACAACCCAAAACGACCCATCTCGCGAACCTCAGCCATCACCAACCACACGACGCACCCAACACCAAGGATGGGCAAAATAGCCAAGATTGAGTATTTCCGCGTGCCCCCACGATGGCTCTTTGTCAAAATCACCGACCAAGACAACAACACCGGCTGGGGCGAGGCCTCCCTCGAGGGCCACACGCAGGCCGTGGAAGGATGCCTCGACGCATGGCGCGAGCAATACACCGGCCTCGAGGCAGAGTAGGCCATCTCCCGCCCGTCCATCTCGCGCAAAACTAACCTCCCAGCCAGCGACATTGAGCAAATATGGCAAATGTCATGGCGCAAGTCCTTCTACCGCGGCGGCCCCGTGCTGATGAGCGCCCTGTCCGGCCTGGACATTGCCCTCTGGGATCTAAAAGGCACGACCAGGCTCCAAACAACATTTGATCACTCCCGCCATCTACACCACTAACCCTCCGCACCCGCAGCCCGCAAGCTCAATGTCCCCATCTACCAGCTCCTCGGGGGCAAGCTACGCTCCAAGCTAAAAGTATACGCCTGGATAGGCGGCGACCCCCCCCCATGCAGAAGCGTCAACACTCGGTGCCGAGTCCTGACAAACCCGCAGCCTCGCCCGCAAGGCCCAGGGCTTCACGGCCGTCAAGATGAACGCCACCTCGGACATGGCCTGGCTCGACTCGCCCGCCCGGCTGGCCAGCTGCGTCGAGCGCGTGCAGGCCGTCAAGGCCCAGGGCCTCGACGTCGGCGTCGACTTCCACGGCCGGCTGCACCGCCCCATGGCGAAGCAGCTCGCCGCGTTGCTGGCGCCCCTGCAGCCGCTCTTCATCGAGGAGCCCCTGCTCCCGGAGCACATCGAGGCCGTCCGCCAGCTCGCGGGCCAGGCCACCGTGCCCGTCGCCCTCGGCGAGCGCCTCCACAGCCGCTGGGACGCAAAGCCCTTCCTCGAGGCGTCGTGCGTCGACGTCCTGCAGCCCGACGTCTGCCACGTCGGCGGCATCTCGGAGCTTCGCCGCATCGCCGCCATGGCCGAGGCCTACGATGTCCCTGTCGCGCCGCACTGCCCGCTCGGGCCCGTCGCCCTCGCCGCGAGCCTGCAGGTCGCTGCCGCCACGCCCAACTTTGCCATCCAGGAGATGAGCCTGGGCATACACTACAATGTGGGCGGCTACGATTTGCTGAGCTACATCACGAACCCGCACATTTGGGACGTCAAGGACGGCTATGTGGAGTTGATGGACGGGCCGGGGCTGGGCATTAGTGTCAATGAGCATCTGGTCCGGGAGGCTAGCAAAGGTGCCGAGGCGTGGGTAAGTCCTGGCTTTGTTGGCCCAGGTGGTGAGTTGAGGGAGTGGTGATGGGGTCGTTCATGGGATGGCAGGACAAGGGGAAATGAAGGGTTGGTGACTTTCTTGGGCAAACGTACATCTGCTCAGGGGGCAACCACATCGTTGGATTTATTCAACAATCATTTCTGCCTAGCTGAAATTAGGGCCTGCGTAAGTGGTTGCTCAAGACCTGCTTAGGCACACAGGTACATGCACAGGACAGTCCGCAATGGCACATCAAACACTCAAATGTCCTCCTGGCATTAATGGTATCAATGGTATCAATTCAACTTCATGTCATATACTCTATCGAGCCTAAACTTGGACCATGTAACAACCATGCTGTACCTTCACTGCTTCAGCCTAATCATTGGCTGGTCCGCTTTAGCTTCGTCCACGCTTTTGTGAACGAGCCTGCTGTGAATAGTACAGCCATTGAATCCATCGTCCACTTTAGTAACATGAAAAAAGACAAAAATTCATCGCTTTCATTTATGCAATCGGTGCGCACGTAAAGACGCCTCTGGTTCTGCCAGTCTGGAATGACAGTATCTAATGGACATGGTTAGCATCAGGGCTTCATACATATTCAGACACGCAATAAGGACAAAACGAAACAAGACAAGACCAGGCGGGTAACGTACAATGTCGTCAACACTGGCGTAGGTGCCGCACACCAAAACCACAATGCCAATAACGAAGCAGGCTGCATTGGCAACCGATCGCAGCAGGTTTTCTTGGGAGTGCCAACTCCCCTTTTTGAGGAGCTTGAACCACATCCATGCAGGCAGGTAAAATGTGAAGCCAGAGATGAATAGGGACGAGGAAATCGACAGCAGATCATTGAAGAAGGGAATCACCTCAGCAATGATGAAGGCGGCGATAGTAATGGCGCTAATAACAGCAAACCAGGTCGCCCAACCCTTGGGGGTGTTGATAAATCGGGTAATCGAATCCTTGTAAATTCGTCCGTGGATATATCGGCCAATAACAGTTGTATTAATCGATCCAGAGATGAAGATGACGGGCAGGGCAACCCCAAATGCAATCTTGGAAATAGTATGACCAGCAGAGAGCAGTGATGGGGACTTAACATCGACACCGACAAACGAGTACACCAGAGCACCAGTGAGAGTGTAAATGAAGATCTCAATAAGACCAAGCGCCCAGATAGACTTGGGATAGTCTGTGGGGGTGTGCATTTCATCCATAAAGGAGAACTGGCACATGGAGAAACTGTACGCGAAGCAGATATTGGTAATGGCGATAAATCCTTCGGCAAAAGTGAGTCCCTCCTTGGGCCAAGCCGACCAGCCAACCGCGGACAGGCCACCCTCTGCCTGGCCAGCCCTAACACCTGTAGCGATAATTGTGATACCAATGGCCAGCAGGATCGAAACGAAATCGACGTAGCCCAGGATAGCCACCTCGGCAAACGAGGGTGGAATGGCAAGCAGAAGCAGGATGACAGCCGAGACGACGCCAAAGACGACTGAGCAAGCTCCGTTTTCTGTTATGTTGAGAAAAGCGATGGTGCCCGTCAAACAGTGAGATCCGACAAGGAAAGTCAGCTGCAAAACGAACATGGCCCCGACAACTTCGTATCCAAGGCGACCAGCTAGCAGCCGTCCAGCGTCTGCATAATGGGCAACTTCCGGGTACGCAATTTTGACCTGTCCGACGATATCAGACGTGTAGATGGCGATGAGACCGAGACCAACACAGCATATAACACCGGCAACCATGCCGAGAGAGGCAAAAGCCGCGGGCAAACTCAGAGCCCCGAGAGCAATGGCCTCAACAATGAGAACAACCGTTAGACGTTTCCATCCCAGACGGTTAAAGTGTGCGTTGCCCTCGGCAGTCTTTTGCTTCTCTAGATCGGTGCGTCTCTCTTCGAAATCCGTCACCTCGCCCTCGATGGGACCACTGAGGACATTATCTGAAGGGGTGTGATCGGAGCTGGAAGAATCCTTCTCCTTCGTGACGCGCTCAGAGAAAGCGTGGTCGCGTACGACGGGGTCCGACATGGTCAAGGTAGCTGCCGGCGTGTCTTGGGGACCGTATATATGATGCGTATAAAATGTGTCTGACCAGGGGTGGGGAGATTTAAAAAAATACCCAAGGGGTCGTCGACGGCTGGCGAGGACGATGTCAAACACGGACGCCGGCTGAAGGCTGCTCTGGCCAACTTGGTCTGGCGCAGTCAATCGATGCTGACTCTTGTGGTCAACCGAAGCGGCAGAGGTAAAGGATTGAGGGAAACTAGAAGAAGAAAATAGAGAAGGAGGGTTGTGGGATGGGAAGAGAAAAATGGGGGAAAGTGCCAAGAGGGAACGAGCGAGGTTAAAAGGAAGTGGCCAGACGGCCAGACAAGAGGAACAATGAGCCGCGAGAGAGGACCGGTGTGAATCAGTGCTGATCGTGTGGAGGAGATGGAGCTTGTCAACTTGCATCTGACAAGCCTAGTTGGACGAAGAGACGTACATACAATGTAGGTGCAAAGGGTTTCGCTACTCCGCGCCAGATAACGATACACGACGAGAAGAGACAAGGGTTGTAGACGGGTTTGGGGCTTGCAGCAGCCGGGATCAGGATGCAAGAAAGGAAGGGGGGCGGCTAGGGTGGTAGGAGGAAGTAAAATTGGCCTAGTCGGCTAGGTCGAGGAGAGTCTGGTGAAGTTTAGAATCAATGGGATGTGCGCGGCCATGCAAAAGCTCAGGCTACCCAGGCACGGGGCTAAACAAGACAGAAAGGATGGGAGATGGCGACCAAGCAAGTCGGCAGATGGCGCAACAGCGATGGACAAGGCATGGCTGAGCCTGCGGGTGAACTGGTGTCACCAAGCGTGGCAATATGAACGAGGCCATCCGGACCCGGAGAGGCAAAGTTGGCCGGCAGGTAACAAACACCAGGGCCATTTGAGACCAGGCACTTGAAGACCAGCACCCCGTAGCCCGGGAAGTCCTAGTAGTAGTAGACTACTCCTACTCCGTACTCCGAGCTACGAACAGACCGGAGAGTCAAGACATTGGACTAGAATCAGAGACAAATGCCCTAAACGGCAAGGCGGCGGGGCAAGTATAGAAAATGAGGATGTGGATGTGGATGTGGATGCGGATGCGGATGTGAGTGTGGATGCCGGTGATGCGTCTGGCGGAAGCTGCACCAGAGCCTGCACCAGGCAAAAAAAGCCGAGTTGACGCTCGGGCTTGAAGATGCGCTTGCCTGTATTGCATTGCATTGTATCGTATCGTATCGTACTGTGTTGTCGCGTATTCGCAACAAAAACGCGCAGGGTCCGGGCCAGCATCTGACTGTCCTTGTCGCCGAAGCAGCGGCATTTCATTGCTATTCATCTCCATTCCATTGTCGCTATGGGGTCATTGAAATGGGACCGAGATCCAGACCGTCATCCTTTGCAAGATAAGAGATAAGAGGAAAACTCTATCGTGCCTGGTTGCCGTCGTCGCCCTCTGAAGCTTGTACTCGACGGAATGCCGCAGTACCCCAGATGCCCACTGACGGCTCCCCGCAAACGTTGTTTTCGTTTTAGATTCGCCCGGCCAGCGGTAGAGGAAGACGTCGGTGCATCGCGAAGCACAGCATGCCGATGCGGGATTAGTCTTGGTTGGGGTTGTCAGCGCCAGGCTTCGCTCTCCTTGCCCTTGGGGCGGCCCTCAAATGGACGAAAGACGAATTTTGTGAGGGTAATGGGGTGGGTCGCAATGTGTTGCTGCGAGTCCAATTATGTGTAAATCATCGTCATCGACGGAGGCCCCTTTGGCAGAAAACGGAGCAACCAAGGAGAGGAGGCGACGAGGTTGCAATGCCAGCCAGGGCTCCCGGCCAAGTCCGTTTCTACTGCTACGTGTCCTTGCCCGTGCGTGGAACTTCTGCGGATTAACGGGCGCCATGGAAGAAGAAAAAGACTGGATCTGGTGGCCATTTGCCCATTGTACGACGAGTTACATCGTTCTTATGCTGCTGGCTCGGGTGGAGAGCTGCCTTTATTGAGTCAGTTTCCATGTGTCAAGAGACGAACGACCCGCCAGCTTGTTTCCACCCGTACGACAGCTCGTGGTTCGTGATAAAGGGACCTGTTTCGTGGCATCGTGGACCCTCTGGGGTAGCATTACCGTGAGGCCCTGAATTTGTTGTCCAGCATGAGGCGACACAGGCAATTGTATAACCCCAGAGGTTTGCAACCGAATGCGGGACACTGGCCGTGGTTGTCGGATGCCGGATGGGGGAAATGACGTCGGGTATTACCATGCCATGTATTGGTGTCACTGGTGGCTTGCTCTCCAAGCGCTGCAGCCAAGCAGAAACTTCTGCCTCCCGTCTGGGCATGGCCAATCAATTGCTGGATAATGTGCCAAAGCAGAACGCCCGTGTTGTGTCATGCGCCATCCAAATCGGCACAGATTGCCGCGAGCCGCAAGCCAGCCACCAGCCACCAGCCGCACCCAGCCAAGCCATCCATCTCAGCCAAGCCTCGGAGTGTGCGGTGCGCGATATGTTTGCCGGTGCCTGTGAAGAGTGGTGGGTGAAGCCAGGGTAGCGCCGCCTTGCTTGGCCGGGCGGCACCTGGGGCATCTTGGGCCTTGGCTGTGTGGTGACAGCCAGAGCCAAGCCAGGGATTCAGCCGTTCGGGTTTTGAGGTTGGTCGTCTCGAGTCTAGTAGGGCTCTCTGGCCCGGTGCCTGTTCATCTCGACTGCAATCGTTCGATGCCGCTTCTTCAGCGGCGTGCATCTGCACGGTTGTCCGTCCTTGGCAGACCTGGGCAGAGCAGAGCAGCAGAGCACCAGACAGATCAGATCAGGTGACTGCCCAAGCGAGCTCCGTCATGACGCCCACCAGCCCGTCGCACCTTCTCTTTGCATGCCAATGAGCAGCATATTGAACGCCAGCTATGAGGGCTAGCCATCAATCCGGCCACAAGGCCACAGAAAGCCACACACAAAAGCCTCGTCCTAATTCTGAAACCTACACTCCAAACTCTGAATTCTGACCACCACAGCTTACATCGCCACAGCCGTGACGAAAACATGCATTTGCCTCGAGCCATTCCACTCACACCTGGTCCGTCTCCATTTTCCGCAAGCCATCAAGCCATCGCGCGTACTGCCGTCCTACGTACGGCCCAGAACAGCTCTATTTCGCATTGTACATTCCACCCCCGGCCGCCCGGCGACTGCATCGTAAGCCAGTCTTTATCCATTTGACTTGCTGCCTGCCCGGCACCAATTCGGTGCTTATCCTGTCCCCTTCATCATTCGTCTCCCCAGGTGCTTGCTACTACGTGTAAGACTAGTGTCCGGTGCCTCGCAGACTCGGTCGGTCGCTTCTCACCTTTTCACCAGTTCCGAAATATGCATCCACATCGAACCCACTCACACTCCTCCAGTCCTCTCCACCCATAAACAACAATTCATTTTCGACTCCCTGTCACGGACTTTTCCTTATTCGGTTACCTCATGGTTACCTCATCGTCACTGCCGGGGCTCTGTCTGGCCTCTGCGGGGCCACGAAACCAGGGAAGGCTTCTGGAAATTTTCGAAAAGTACGACAAGGCATTGATACAGGGACGGAGAGACACCAGTCACACGCGCTGCATTGTCTGTCGGTGTGCTGCGCGCAGTCAACGAGGATCTTGCTTCTTTGGTCCCTTGACTTCCCTCTCCTCCGCGGACCGGTCGCTTGCAAGTTCGCAACGGCCTTCTGCCCCATGTCGAATCTTCTGCAGCGTCATGTTCCCTGCAAGTGTGCCTGGCTGCGAGATTTACGACACTTTCGGAATGCTCTCGAAGCACTTCCATAACCAAAGGTAATACTATGTACATATGTACGGAGTACATGAGGACTATTACTACTCCACCGGCTGTGTCAGGCCACAGACCTGTTACTTGTATTGCACAAATGGTGAACTGCCAGCGCCAGCCGAGAGTCGGTGCTCTTTTTGCTCCTGCGGGATTACTTTCGTCGCCGTGCTCTACTCTTGGAACCAAATCTTTGTGATAAATCCTGCAGATGTTCGACGTTGGTAGCCTACCCAACAGTAAAATAGCCAGGTGCCGTTGCTCTCGTCTGCGCAGCTCAACCAAGCTGCCTCTACAGGATCTGCAATCTTGAGACAGCGCCAACGCAGCAGTTATGTCGCTCATCGCTCACGTAATTGCATTTATCCTTCCGTGTCAACTATTCCGGGTCTTCCGAGTTGTACTCGTATCACAGCAATGAGGTTTCAGCCCGGCCGGGCATAGCTCGGCCTAACTGCCAATATGTTTCTTCATTACGCTTCATAGTTGATTCACGCCCTCCTATTCCTGCGGAGGTTCTTACGTATAGTACATCTACATCTTTAAGTGAGCTCCACAGCATATGGAGTTGCGAGTAGCCCTCGATTTCCTCTTGATCTCGTCATTGGTCCACAACAACCATCGATTGTGTCAAGATCTAGACGGACCCAAGTCATCATGTAACCCCCATGGGGATGGTGGCCTCCGACATCAAGGAGGCACGACTAGTACACGAATTCTGCTCCCTCCGATTCTCCATAATTGTCAGACGCTGTCACCAATTTGAGCCTTTTGGCAAGTGTAAACCATTCAGGGGTCGCGAGCGGGAAACCTGGAGGTGGAGTTGTGACAATGCAACATCCCCGATGTTGGAATGGTGAGGGGACGGGCACTCGCAATTTGCGTACATTGAATGCGTGTTGCAAGTTTTTCGTCCGTTCAAGGATTTATTACCCCGAGTTATCCTTGTTGCTATGGGTTTCTGTAACCTTGACATGTCAGGCAACGAATAATGTCTTTCGTATTTGGCAATTCTGCAACCCAGGTTCCTTGCATACGCTTAGTCTCGGCTATGGAGAGTGCGGGAGCAGATGCGGGAACTGTTCCGCTAATGGGTCGCAATAACGTGGCCCAAGTAATTGTATGTAGTACACGGTTCGATCTTGGAGAATGGAGAAATACAGTTGATCTGGAGCGTCGATTTCTCCACGATCTCTGGATCGTCGGTATTTCGTGTTTCGTGGAGTACATTTCATAGAGCAGAGGGGTAAGTCATGATGCGTCGAGCCTACCCTAGACCACGGTTGGCCGAACACTCAACACGGTTCAACCTCGCAGGCATGAAGGGTTCCAGATATGTTGTCTTGTAGCTCTAGTCATTCGTAGGATAGCTACCATTATTGTTGATTTATTTCAACTCTCCAACCCTCATCCCCACAATGTGCTGTGTGTGGAAGAACATTGTTCCCAGCAAGATGCGAGCGCGATCTGGGAATAGGGTAGAGAATAACCATGGCTAGCAAGAAGGCATTACGGCGCATAGCAATACGTGTGCACTGATTCCCAGGTTACCCCGAGGTCTATATTTACTGGGAATTTTGAAGCGCAAGAAGAGAAATTCTAAGTTTATCGAATACGGCCCCCTTTTCCAGCATTTTTGTTATGATCTTGCATCATTTTGATATCAGCGCCATCATAATGGAGGGCTCATGCGACATGATGTATATCCACTCCCGTCTTCTACTTTACAGTACGGAGACATTTGTAAAATACAAGCTTACTATGTTTTGGTAGATGGCAGATATAATGAAGTCAAAAAATGAGAGCCAAGTACGGCCTTCCTCCCAACCTTGTGTTGGGAAATATGACTTGAGCAACATGTAAAACACATTAATTTCGGGCTGGCCACTAAGGCGACATCGATACGATAAAACTTATTCCTATTACTGTCGATAAACCGTGGAAGCAGTAAGCATCAAAGGGTCCTGGTAGTTTTGAAGGGGCCATACGCACGCGATATAGACAAGACGGCGTCGCAGGAATGTGCACTTAAATGGTCTTCTAATAGTATATTTGCATCTTTCGTTCAATGGGCGTGAATAATGCCAGATTTTGATGCACAAAAGCTGTATTATCGCTGGAAAACACAAAGCAGCTAGTAATTTGCGGCTACAGCGAAGAGGCAAAGGTATTGTCAACGATGCTGCAAGGACATGTTGTCCCCGGAAGGGCGGTGCCAGCCCATGTATAAGCCCGGGCATTGCTCTATAATGCTTGCCTCTAACCGAAGAACACGGGTCGCCAGTGTGGAAAGGGGCCAAAGAAAGCCCATGGCCCAGAGGACCAAGGGCTCCTCCGAGGCGTTGCCGCAAGGCCACTTCGGAGAAAGAATCCGTGAAGAGGGCGACCGACAAGCTCTCAATGACAGGCTAATTGCAGTAAGAAAATATAGGAAAGTATGGTCTTGAACAGGGCTACTTTCGTGCAGAAGAAAAAAAAGAACACCAGACTCCGTTTCTCTTGGTGCTGGTGCAGCAGGTCGACCTTACTAACGGGAGAGCCAATTGCATGGCTTACATGCCAGGAAAGAGGAGAGGTTTGGAGAATAAGCTAGGCTGGATTTTGAGTCAGGTAATGAACGGGTTGACGTGAAGCTATTTGAAGTGCGAGGACTGTTATTCTACTTCGAACGGCTCCGTCGCAGCCGCTCGCCTCGATAGAGTTGGCCGTGGATGTTTCATAGTGCCTGGCAGCAGCTAGTAGTCGCCTTGTCCTTTTGAGGGAGCTGGTTTTAGGAGTTGACCATGTGTGATAATAGGGCTGGAGTTGCGCTTAATTCTAGTTACGAGGTTTGCTTCTGGCGATGTCTAGACTGAAAGACACTACGCAGCAGTCGCTCAGGGGTTTCTCAGCGTATCTTGATTTGACTATGTGACTAGAGGATAGCTTTGCTTGCACATAGCTACCTGGTTGCCGACTGCGTGCTACGTCTCTGGAAATAGTTTTTAGCCCGGCAGTAAGCCTTCTTGAGGCTTTTCTAATAGAAAGAGCTCGCAGAAGAAAGACTGGTAGCTGCTTTGCGTCATTACGGAACTTAATTCTCGAAGAACGTGTATTGGTCGCAGTTTCGGGTCATGGATACGGTGAAGTGTCTGGACGGCTAGGTCATTGCTAGGTAACTGAAGAATGAGAGCTTTACGCCAGCTTTTCGTCGGTAAGCCTTTAGGCTTGGTGGGGGATGTGGTCATCCATAGATGCCCCTTTTCAGCATTTTCTGGTAGTTGGAGGAGGTTTCCATGGCTGTGATGTCAGTAGCCTGTTGGTACTCGGACATCAACCATGTTGTCGTGCTTCACAGACGGAAGCCGGTACTTGGAGGGATGCCTGCACCGCCGGGTAACTATGATGCAAAATCATGGGGAGTTGAGCAAATATATTGGACCAACTCTTACGGAATTCACCATCTTGACTGACTATACACACCGCAGAAGTGAGACCATTCGATTGAGCTGGACCAATGAAGCCGCATTGCATGACATCTTGTCGCGTACTCTGGCCAAGAGTAATTGCGCCTCAGTATTCTTTGGGCCAAAACTTGCATTTGGAACGGATTCGCCGTGCAGATTGATGAGGTCTGGTGTAGTATTGGATGTGCGACAGCCAGCCACATTTCGAAGGAGGTTTGGCCTTGGGACATGTTGCGGAGCCATAATTCCCGGCATCTTGAACTTGACGTTTTGTGTTTTGCTCTGCTTTATTTCTTGCAGAGGTTTCCAGATTCTTTTTTCAGCAGCAGATTAGATGTAGGTGAGAGAATGGTACTCGATGGTCCTGGTAACCTGAAAGATGATGGCTGTGTACCTCGACCCAAGTAATACCCATCTAGGTTCCTTAGGTACCGTATGTACCGGACCCGTGTACCATCAGCCCTACGGAGCCTCCCTACAGTTGACGCCTGCCGGTAGACGCAGGTGGAAGGTGCGACAGTTACACCACAGCTCGATCCTTCCCTGGTTACCCAGTCGGTCGGTATCGGCGTCGGGGCTCCGTACAATGCCTCGGCACTTTGAAGACGGCGCCACTGACATTGGAACACATCACGCGCTCCTTGGATTGCACAACGGCAACGCAGTATTCCACAATCAGCACTATATAATACGCAGTCCCGAGAACTCTGGCATTCACGTTGCGGAGCATCGATAATGGATGATGGAATGAGCACATGGGAATTGGAGTCTGGCTACACATCACAGATGGATCCGGCCCGAGCTAGCTTGTGAGAGAGACCACACAAACGCAAGCATCCATCATGACACCGTTATCAATCGCACTTGATGCAAATATAATCCACACTCACAAGCTGCGCCTTGTGCCGCCAAGCCTGCTGCCAGTGCCGAGGGTGATTTCGCCAATTTCACCAATCTTGTCCGACATATCCACCACGTCATTGCCTACTCCTCGTCGTTTCACTCACCATCATCGTCGGCGAAGGGGCCAAGGAAGCCATTTGGGTTCATGCTGCCCCACTTGGTAGGCAATGGGACATAATTCCGACTCCTCCGACCTCGCAAACCGTCATGTCGCGAGTTGTCGTGCCGAGCAATTGCCATCAACCTCGGGATGGCGTTAGCGTTCCCTCCCCCCCGATACTCTGCCAAAAAACCTATATTATAACACCAACGTTGCGGACCACTTGCTTTACGGCATCTCTTGCAGTTTCTGAGAGCCACGTGTGTCTGACGTGACGTAATAGTACTCAGTTCCACCCCCAAAATCATTTGGAAAAACACCCAGTTCGTAGAGCTCACCATGCCTCCCCCGAATCCCGACTGGGTCAAGGCTCTCAAGCCGTCAGGCCTGAACGGACAGGAGCTCCTCGAGCAGGAGAGAGCCAAGTCCAATGTCAACGTGGACCAGCTTGCCGAATTTCTACACACCAGCCAGGCGCTCGAGAGAAACGCAAGGATCTTGGAGATTCTGCAGTCCCACCCCGTCTTCGACAAGTCCCAAAACTACTTCAACGGTCGCATCGAGAGAATAGAGGCCGCGCTGGCAAGGGGCAAGGCGTTGAGACAGCTGTCGGTCAAGCATCAATGGGACCAGGACGAGTATACCGTCGCCAATGACCTCATTAGCGAGCCGACGCCCTACGGGCTACATGCCACCATGTTCATGAAGACGTTGCAGGAACAGGGCACGCCCGAGCAACACAAGGTGTTTCTCGAAAAGGCCCAAAACTACGAATACATCGGCTGCTATGCGCAGACGGAGCTTGGTCACGGCTCCAACGTTCGCGGCCTTGAGACGACGGCCACTTGGAACCAGCAGGACAAGACCTTTACCATCCATTCACCACACCTGACCGCCTCCAAGTGGTGGATCGGCTCCCTTGGAAAGGCCGCGAACCATGCTGTCGTGATTGCGCAGCTCATCATTGATGGCAAGACGTACGGCCCCCATCCGTTTGTCGTTCAGATTCGCGATCTCAAGACGCACCAGCCCCTGCCAAACGTCCACGTCGGCGACATTGGCCCCAAATTTGGCTACAACACCATGGACAACGGCTTCTTGCTCTTCAACAAGGTCAAGGTCCCCCACATCAGCCTCCTCAGCCGCTTCTCAGGCGTGGACCCCGAGACCGGAAAATACATCAGGCCCCAGAACCCAGCTCTTGTCTACGGCACCATGACTTATATCCGGTCCACCATTGTCCTGCAATCCGGGTCGGTGCTTGCTCGAGGCGTGACCATTGCCGTTCGCTACTGCGCCGTCCGCCGGCAGTTCCAAGACCGTGACAGCACCAACGATGAGTTGGGCGAGAACCAGGTCATAGACTACACCATGGTCCAGCACCGTCTCCTCCCCCTGTTGGCGGCCACCTATGCCCTTCACTTTACAGGACGTGCCATGCTGAGGCTGTACAACGAGAACCAGAAGCGTCTGGCCAGCCCGTCCTCCAAGTCCAGCCACGACATCCTCCCCGACCTCCACGCCACGTCCTGCGCCCTCAAGGCCTTCTCGTCCACCGTTGCCGCAGAAGGACTCGAGGTCTGCCGCCGTGCGTGCGGTGGCCACGGATACTCTGCATTCTCCGGCATCGGCAGCTGGTACGCCGACTACCTGCCCACCGTCACCTGGGAGGGCGACAACTACATGCTCACGCAGCAGGTCGCCCGCTACCTGCTAAAGTCTGCCCGCGCCGTCCTCAAGGGCAAGCCGCCGTCCAACGACATCTCCAGCGTCCTGGCCGAATTCAAGGCGAGACAGGACATTGGCGCCGCGTTCGACATCCTCGACAATGACGAGGATCTCGTCAAGGCGTTTGCCTGGAGAGTGGCGTTTCTGACCTTTGAGGCCCTCAAGCACCGAGACGAGGAGAAGCAGGCCTGGAACAGCCTCCTCATCGACTTTTGGCGCCTGTCCACGGCCTTTGCGCAGTACCTCATTGTCAAGAACTTCTACGAGACGCTCCAGGACCAGGCCACGACCTCGTCCCTCGACCCGGCCACCACCACCATGCTCCGCAGCTTGTTCCACCTCTTTGCGCTCAACTACCTGCAGTCGCATGCTTCCGAGTTCTTCACCAGCGGTGCCTCGACCGTCCGCCAGATCCAGCTGGCGCGCACCAAGCGCACGCTTTCGCTGCTCAAGGAGATTCGCCCCCACGCCGTCAAGTTGGTCGATGCCTGGAAGTTCTCGGACTGGCAGCTCGACAGCTCGCTGGGCCGGTACGACGGCCGCGTGTACGAGGACATGTTCCACAGGGCGTCCGAGGTCAACCCCCTCAACGATATCACCTTTGATCCTTATCCCGAGTCGAGTGTCTTGTTTCAGTCCGACAAGCGGGCGTCGAAGCTGTGAAATTAAAACTTGTCATTCATTAGAAGCGTTCATTTCGTTTAGTTACCGGGTGCATATCGCTAGATAGAGGATACAAGATTGTGGTTTCTTTTTCTGTTGGACGCGCCCATGAGGGAGATGGCCCTGCAAATGGAGGCATTTAGCCTTGAGCAGAGCGAAACGTTGAGACTTGCTGTGCTCTGCAATTTCAGTCATTGCCAACTCTGTACGGGGTATGGAATTTGCATCGAAGCATACGAGAGTTCACAATTATAATCGTGCATGTGACTTCTCATTGCTTCTCCGTAGAATGATGAGGGCTCATTAAGATCCCACGTGATGCCACAAAAACTCTTATCTTATCATGTCGAGTCGCAACTTTTTTTTTGGGCCGCCGTGGGGAGAATGCTGCCCCACGTCGATAACCATCAAGTCAAATCAACATTACTGCGGCACCAACAGCCTCTGGTGGCTTTTTTTCACAATCCGAGCAAATATTCTCGGAATACCTTTCCCACACTGCACACCGTACTATTCGACATACGCAAGTTGCAGGCGCTGCGGTGACTTTTCGACCCTTCGTCACCATGGCCACCCCGCCCGCAGAGCCCTCCGCTCCGCAGCCCACGGCCCTCAAGCCCATCCACAGCCTGGTCCTTGATACAGGCCCGTTGATCAAAAATGACCCCTCGGTCAGCGCACTCCTCTCGCAGGCCGAAAAACTATACATGATTCCGTCCGTTATCCCTGAAATCAGGGACCCCGCCACCCGCACGCGAGTCGAGACGACACTCCTGCCGTTTGTTACTGTTCGAGCACCCGGCCCCGCGAGCATAAAGTTTGTGACGGACTTTGCGAGGCGGACGGGCGATTTGGCGGTGCTGAGCAGGCCTGATATCGAGGTCATCGCACTCGGGTATGAGCTTGAGTGTGAGAGAAATGGCGGCGACTGGAGGCTGAGGAACACGCCCGGTCAGAAGCGATTGAATGGGCGGCCAAAAGAGGCGGAGACCCAGGCTGATGCTGAAGATTCGCCAAAGGATGATGATCTTGGAAATCCGGCAGCCCCTCCGGCGGCAGAAGGTGACGAGACAGAGTCGCCGGCGCTGGAGGACAAGCTAGACGGTCTAAGTTTGCAGCCAACAGAAAATGCCACCCCAGCCGAGGAGGAAGCCGCAGAAGAACCATCATCTACCACCGACGCGCCACCCGCCAACCCAGACATCCCAGAAACGCAACAAGACTCCGACGACGAAGGCTGGATCACGCCGTCCAACCTGAAAAGACACCAAGCCGCCGAATCGGCCGGCAGCACCCCGTCCCAGCCGGCGCAAAAGACGCTGCAGGCGGCCATCCTCACGTCCGACTACGCGATGCAAAACGTCGCCCTGCGCATCAACATCAACCTCGTCACGCCGTCCTTCTCGCGCATCACCCACCTCAAGAACTGGGTGCTCCGCTGCCACGGCTGCTTCGCCATCACCAAAGACATGGAGAAGCAGTTCTGCCCCAAGTGCGGCCAGCCCACGCTCACGCGCGCCAGCTGTTCGACCGACCAGCACGGCAACTTCCAGGTCCACCTCAAGAAGAACTTCCAGTGGAACAAGCGCGGCAACGTCTACAGCGTCCCCAAGGCGGTCCACGGCTCCGCCAACGGGCGGCTGCCCAAGGGCGCCGGCGGCAAGAACGGCTGGGGCCGGGACCTGGTTCTCGCCGAGGACCAAAAGGAGTACGTCAGGGCCAGCGAGGAGCACAAGAGGCAGCGCAACAAGGACATCATGGACGAGGATTACCTGCCGGGCATTCTGAGCGGGAAAAGGTCAGGCGGAGCGGCAAAGGTGCGCGTTGGGGCGGGCAGAAATGTGAATTCAAAGAGGAAGCATTAAAGCATTTTTTTTCAACGTAGATATTCATCCAGCCAGTCAAACACACCTCGTCCTCACACTCACAGCACACGTGCTCCCAAAGCCAAGATTCACAGCAATAAAAGGCGGAGAAGAAAAAAGTAAATTATATTGCCGTCAATAAACTCCAGTGACCCAAACGCCAGCCAGCCGCAAATATCGTCCCTGGCAGGAATACAAACACCCCTCAGTCTCTCGTTTTTTGACATTTCGAAATCGCCCTTGATCAAATGTGCCAGCGCCGCGTAGCCCCCCCCCCATCATCCACTGCGTTCGTCCGCGGACAAAACCTACTCCTCCTCTGCGACTTGTCAGCATGCCCCGGATTCCAGCCAGTGCCCGGGGGCCAACGTACTCTGCTGCGTGAGAAGCAGGCCGAAGCGCTTCTTCATGGTGACCCTCTGCCGCGACCACTTGTCGTCGGGCGAGAAGCGAGCCGGGTGCGCCGACTTGGTGACTTGCCCGTGGGCCACCTTCTTCAGGGTGTACAGGCGGTTGCCGCTGGCGTCAAGGGTGTACATGAGATGCATGATTTTGGCGAATTGGTGACTTTGCTTGCTACAGAAGACAAACCGACAAGCTGTATGGCCAAATGCTTGAGCAAAAAAAAAAAAATAGTTGGGATAGTGCGGCGGTATGGAGCGCTAGCGGGCTGAATGGGGGTGGGACGTTTGCAGGGGGTAGAAAATTCGACCGGGGCCATCACGTGCACTTATCGATAAGAGTTTTCGGCCACATGGGAAATAACTGGTTTTGAGCGGCATTGTTCAGTCAAGAGACGGATAGTTACAACGTAGTAATATACACTGGATTTTATTCATAAAAGGATTATAAAATGAGCACGGACATTGGTGCTGCCCGCCAGAAAGTAATGTACTTGCTGTGTCGTACATATCCAGTGAGTGAGCGTATAGAGCTAGACTCGCAACTGAGCTTGAAGAGCAGACTACAACGTCATCATCAACCTGCAACCCTGATCCAACAAGGTCAATGATTTCCAGAAAACGAAAACACTACAAGGAAGCTTCCGTGCCTTGCTTCAGTCACCGATTCACTCAATTTCGCCCACGCGAGCAGCCTTGTCGCCCAGCCAGTCCTCACGCTCATAGAATCGAAAGACCAAGTCATAGTCTTCAAAGTCGTGCACGATGCGATCCACACGCCGGTAGCCGCGGACGGGGTCGACGAGGCGCTGCATGGAGAGGCTCTTGAATGTGCCGTCGCCCATGCCGTAGGGATTGGCGCCGCGACCCTTGGCCTCGAACAGCGTGACGCTGAATCGGCCGGGGCGGAAGATGTTGACCACGTGCTCGATAATCTCCGCCGTGGTGCGACCCTTTTGACCCCCGGGTACGTTGGTCTCAAAGGATGCAAAGGAGAAGCCTGGCTCGGGCGTAACGTGCACGGTGAAGTAGTGAGTTGCTCCAGTCGTGTCATCCTCGGCGGATGGCGGAGCGGGAACCACGCCATTGGCAGAAAATCCGCAGGGGCTGAAGAGATACGAGTCCACACGGGCATCGGGGTAGACAGACGTGGGATAAACGTCGTTGAGTCCGCAGCTTTCTGAGACGACTGAGCCAAGAGCGTGGCCCTCGGTTGTGAGCTCCTCAGTGACTTGGGCCTTGGCAGTCTCGAAATCTCCCTCGTCGCAGTGCCCAAATACATCAATTTCCTCGGGGGTAGCGGCAGTAAGACAGTCGATGCTATCCTGTGCCTTTTTGCGTGCATTTTTCGCCTCAGCAGCAAGCTTATCACTCGCGACCGCACTCGCGTGTGACAAGAAGAACTGCTTGGCGTTTTCGGTGTCAAGATCGGTCATGAGAATCTCCAACGTCTCGTCATTCTGGCTATAAGAGCCACCAGCAGAGCTCCCGCCATTGGAAGAGATGGTCATGGCAGGGGTTGGCTGGCAATTGATCTCCGAATCCGGTGTCAGGGGAGGAGTAAGCGTTTGATTGGGCGAGGTGATGTAGAGGTACCAATGATCCCCATTCATCTTGCCCACCATATAGGCGCTGCCTCCTCCCTCGAGCGTGTCATCCAGATACTTGACTTCTTGCTTCCAGCTCCGGTGAGGGCCTTTCTGCTGATCAGGGAACAAGAAGTTCTTGCGACTGTAGAACACACGGTAGGGCGTGGCCGCGGCCCGAACGTCGTTGACCGAGTTGGCATTGTGGAAGGGGAACCCGGCATTGACGGCGGCAATGTGAAGCAGACGCTGGAGGCCAAGAAGAAGGGTGGTGGTTCCGCATGTCTTGAGGATAAGCTTGTGGGGGAAGACAAACATGCTGGATTCGGAGAGCAAATAGGCATCGACGTCATCGGACTCGAGCACAGACAGAATCTTGCAATTGACCATGTCCAACATACCAACCCAAGTGTCCGCAGGGACGCTCTTCAAGCCATTGGGTGCCGCAGAGCTGGGCAGAGCTGTAGGCCCAGAGGCAAACCACACCTCTAGCAGCTTCTCGGGCCCTTCAAAGGCATTGCTGGAATCCAGATCTGCAGCAACATCGTGATTGATGGTCAAATGCGGCGTAGCCGAGGACGGAGAGAATGTATAGTTCTTGGGCACCGAAAGGTTGACCATAATTGACGTCTCACTCTGGGAGAAGTGAGAACCGCACCAAGCTAAGCAATGACGAGCAGATCTGGGGGATGAGGTTCGGTCCCTGTTTAAACCAGGGTTGAGGATTGGACAAAGGCGAGTTTGGGAATGCCTCTTATTTCTTCCTTTTTTTTTAAATGAATTTGCTGTTGTCTTTGCCCGCTAGGCAGAGTCCGCGGAGCACTAGCTGCCGCTCAAACAGACCTTGCGGTGTCTGTCTGAGAGAGTAGGCCCACAGGAGGTGGTTGTTCCCAAGATGCTGGCGTAGCCAGCAGCAATAAGACGTATGGAAGAGTCGCTAACGTCTCTAAAAGGACGTTAAGGGGGTCGGAAGCGGAGGGAGTGAAGAAACAACTTCTGTGACAGAATGTTGGATGGTCGAAGGCGTAGTCCGATACCCGTGGGAAAGTACCGGAGCTAGCAGACAGAGGTATCTGCTTGTGCTTTGGAAGGAAGTAGAGGACGAGTTATCGTGGTGGGCTTAAGTCGGCTTCATGTAATTTTCTTGGTGTCCTTTGTCTTTGCAAGGGTGCTATCGAGGCCTGCGGAGGGAAGACAGTCAGTCAGTCAGTACATACAGGTTGCGGGTATCTAGTACGGCTTGGCAGGCTGAGTCTCTGCCGGCGTCGTTGTCCTAGTTGTAGTCGTAGGTGGACCGGCTGGCAGAGTACCATAGGGCGAGGGGGGACATACTTGGAAGGTCGAGAGAAGAGGAAGCGCAGTGGATCAGTCGAACGCATAGAATGCGGTTTAAAAAGCGGTTGAGCGAGGGGGAGGGGGCTGATGCTCGCGAGGAATCGGGTCCGCCGCGGAGGCCGGTCAGCGGTGGCTTCCGCAGACGAGAACTGAATAAAATTATGGTTGGGAAAAACCCATAGATGGTGTTGGAATAGTGTCCCACGGCTCAACGCAATTGAAGAGGTGGAAGTCGAAGAAATTGCTTGGTCGTGTGAGGTGCACAAGGAGAAAAAAGGAAGAAAAGAGGTCGGCGCCTAAGTGGATGCTGTTGGACGAGGACGTGGGTGAGGACGTGGACGTCAAAGTGGATTTCAAAGTGGATGTCTGGACGGGTGAGCGGGCGACCACAGAGTTTTTTTGTTCGTGTCTTTTTTTTTTTTTTTTTTTTTTTTTTTTTTTTTTTTTTTTTGCTTTGCCCTTTTGTGCTCTTAACTCCCCTGCGGCCCTCGGTCGCCTGCGTTGGTGACTGGCCAACCTCACATCCTCACATCTCCTTGCACTATCTCCTCAGATCTCGCACTTTGCACCTGCGCCTGCTGCTGCATGCATGCTGGACGTGGCTGTGGCAAAGACCATCGTTCTGAGGCCATGGGCATGCATGACTTGATGACGTAGGGCTGGGACTTTTGCCAGCCAAAATAATCAGAAATCCGTAGCTCCCACAAAGCCGCAGAGTCGAGAGGTCCATTTCATTCATGCTCGTCTTTGGCTAGCCCGCCGGTTCGATGGCATCAACAGATACGGGCGCTTTCAATGCCGGCGGAGGATTTTGGCAATTTTTGCAAACTGAGCATGTGCACCGTGTTGTTGCACATCGTGTTGGACGTGGTTGCATCTGGACCTGCACCTGGTCTTGGGTGGGTGGGACGAGACTGGAACTGGAGACGGGAACTTGGCTGATGGCTGCCGAAAGGGGCCAACGCCACTCATCGTTGAACCAGAAGACGGAATGACAAAACATCAGCTCGTCGTTCGCCGTCCAGTATCCGCTGTCGCTGTCGCTGTCGCTGTCGACTGTTGACCGGGTGCATGGCGGTTGTGGTTGTTCAACGTCGCATGAAAATGAGTCTATGCCGCCGCCGCTTTCGCTGGTGTGCCTCCCTCCATCCATTTGTTGTCCTTCCTCGTCGTCCATGATGCAGAGTGCCGCGTCTTCTGGATTCTTCCCTCGGCATGGTCCGAGGAGGAGCAAAACAGCACGTTGGGGCACAGGAACCTACCTCTAAGTAGATATTTTTACCGTTCGTTACGATGGCTGTCTGTGGCTCCGTCCGTCTCACGACGGCAGAATAGAAAGAACACCACTCACTCCGTGACATGAACACGCTTGACTGTCTGCTCAATTGGTCTCAAATTTCTCCTTGACCCATTTTGATCATCGTCTACTCCGTACAGACCACCAAGTGCCCGCACCTGCACTCTCCATGGAGAGGCGGCACAGCCAGCCACTGCAGGCCAATTGTCTGGATACATACATACGTGCATCTCATTTCGTGCACCTGTCCAAATGCTCCCATCCACCACCGTACCTAGAACCCTAGATCCGTACTCCGTACACTGGAAAGGAAAGGGTCTATCGTGGCTGACCAACACGGGTGCTGCTTTTTCGCTTATAGGCAACTTATCACCAACCAGGTGGGCATTGGGCTCCTCCCCATGCACGTATTGCTACCCAGCCTGCAACTAGTAGTGCTCCATACCTACATAGTAACTACCTAGTGCCCAGCTTGCCATTGCCCAATGATGAGCTACAAGCTACCTCAGTGTACATTCGGCGCCTGCATGTCCTCGCCTCTTTTGGCTCTTTTCTTCCCGTCGAGAGGTCGCCTCTCTTGCTGGGCAACTTCAGTGTTAGCTTCGGGGCCTTCTTCTATGCGACAAGGCACGTCCCCGCCACGGGATGGCGGATGCGTGTTTTTGTGTTGGCCCGGTTTGCGAATCCAGAGGCTGATGGCCTTTGGTGGAAATTCAGACATGATTTGTCGGTCCACATGAAGGAAGCGCGAGGCTCCTTTCTCAAGCCTGGTTTAGAATTTTTGTCGTCAGCGATGCCGTAATGTCGTTAAACACGTGCGAGAGCGAGCAGTGCTTGTATTTTTCGACAAGGTTTCCGCTGCTGTTGGTGTCACTGGTGTCGCCTTCATCTGGTGTAGTGGAGGATATGTCGTGTCCGTTGATACGTGTGCCGACTGGATATTGTGGTCGCCGACCTTCCTCGAGCAAGGCAATAAACTGCGCATCCATCGGTACCGTGCCCAAGAACGGAACCTTGAACTCGTCTGCCATGCTACGGCCACCCCCAGAGCCAAAAATGTCGGTGCATTCTGAGCAGTGAGGGCACACGAAGCCGCTCATATTCTCAACCACACCCAGCACTCGAATGCCCGTTTTAAAACAAAAGTTGAGCTCTTTGCGGACATCGGACGTAGAGACTGCTTGGGGCGTGGTTACCACGACCGCACCCGCAACCTGCTCGGGAACAGCCTCGCTCTGCAGTGTTTCCGCAAGAGAAATGTGCTCATCGCTGGTGCCTGGCGGCGTGTCAATAAGCAAATAGTCGGTATCGTCCCAGAGAACATCGCGGATGAACTGCCGAATCATGGCCGTCTTCTTGGGGCCTCTCCAGACAACGGCATCACCTCGCTGGGGGAGCAGGAACCCCAAGCTCATGGCGTGCAGGCTGCCGACGCCGGTGCCTGCGTCCTCTCCGTGAACGGGAACCGGGGCCCAGCCACCCGGGACCTGAGTAACTTTGGACTCTTCGATGGACAACATTCGGGGGATAGAAGGCCCAGTCAGATCAACATCGAGGATGCCTACAGAATGGCCAGCCTGAGATAGCGAGAGAGCCAACTGCGTGGTCACGGATGACTTGCCCACCCCACCCTTGCCGGACAGAACCTGGATGCAAGCAAGAGGTTAGTAAAGAAGCCTTGGGAGCGGCTCTTGAACGGGCCATAAAACGCATCGATGAGATGCTGCAACACGTCTTACCAGCACAATGTGCTTAACCTTGTCCAGGCCCATGCTGTATCAAACAAAGGTGCAGTGTTTTGTCCTGCAACGATTCCCCACCGATACCTGAGACAAGCGCCGAGGTATGAGCAATATGGTGCAAAGCGAACTTGGGGCCAGGCGCATCAATACTCGTGGAGGCGGATGTTCTGAGAGTGATTACAGAGAGAGGTTGCCGGCGAGTCGCCTCTTGGAGGAATGACGCTTTATTGATTAGCAAGCAATGGGGGCCGGTTTTTCAGTGTGTGAGCACAGAGTGTTGGAAACCATTTGATGGAAAATAGGGAAGTCGCAACCCGCTCCAGCCAACCAGAGCGAGGCCGATGTCCGGAGCTGCCGACATGTGCGGGGAGCCTGCACATGGGGGACCCAACACAGGGGCATCAGGCCGTTGACAGCCCAGACATGTGCCCGCCTGGTGCCCCAGCTGCCCCGTTATAGCGAATGCTGTCCCTGCAGATGCCAGGACTCGCCCCTAACACTTCGCCTATCTGGTCGACTCAAGTGCTCTGCTGGTCAGTCCTGTCGCTGCCTGAAACAGCACAATCAATTGATAGATGCATCGGGCCAAGAATGCGGCTCTGCATATAAAAGGGTGTCTCAGTGCTCGTGGCTCTCCAGTTCTTCAGACTTCTGGAGTTGCGTGTAGAAGAACGGAAAAAGGCCATTACAGCCGAGAGATTCATGTAGGTCTGCGATTACCGCGGTCCGTTTCTCATGGCAACACCTGCATGATGATGGTAGACATCGATTCACCTGGTCGAATAAATGGTGTCAATTTGTAAACATACGACCTAAGTATGTCTAACGCTATAGTCATTCTGCCTTGTCGCTTCATTGAATGGCATGTCATAATGACGCAACATTGTCGAAACAAAACATTTTTCCCAGTCGCTACCCTCCGCTTGCATGAAAACAATCTTTTGCCGGGCCAAGTCGCCCTCCAGAAGCCCAGTAATAACATTGAACCTTTCCTAACGCCTTTTATGCTACCGCACTCGAGGGCTCTCGCGTTTCCATGTCGAGTAAGCCGCTTTGGTATACCGCCGTTCCGTGACCTCGCCCGCCCCGAAGCCTCTGGGTCATGGTATTTCGTCCTCTGTTTCAAACCGAATCATGCCCCGTGGGAAAGCAAAAGTCGACCCTCCGCCGTTGTCGCGGCCCAAGAGCTGCCCTTGTGGCATTGGCGCGACTGGTTGTGTGAATCTCACAATGGGGCCACCCTCCACCGTAAAGCCAATGAACTCGGCTTCGATATCGGAGCATTTGTCTTCGTGGCTACAATTTTCAATGGTATTCCTACGACGGCCGGGTTAGATGCTCGTCCAGCTTCCATGACATGTAGGTTGGGGGGGCACTTACGCTTGGCTAATACGTGGTTCCTGGCCGTCGTCGGAGGCACTGCCCGCTGGCCGTCGCAACTTTTTGATTCTCTTTCTTGTACAGTCATGGAATAAGTGCAGAATTCCTGCAATCACGAGAACCGGAGTTCCCAGTGCGAGCGCCCACGGTCTAGATGTAGGTCAGTAAGTAGGTCAGAGGGTTAGGGTTGGGAACAGCGGGTGGTGAACGAAGCAACGTACGGGTGCTTGCGGTTTCTGAGGTTATGGCACAAGGCCAAAATGACGCCCGCAATGGCAATCAGCGAACCAACCTGGAGCATGGTCCATGTTGACCAGTATAGGGACATGAGGTCTTCACCGTCGCAGAACTGCAGCGCCAAAAGGGCGTATGCCTCCATCACAACGACGACGGTAGACACGGCCAAACATCCTAGACCGATCAAGATGTACCTGCGGAGCACTTTTGCTCGTTGGTTTGAATGAGTCCCAAGGGTCTCAACCGCCTTTTGTGCTCTGCGTGATGCCATGTCAGTATTACTCTGGGGAGCGAACACGTTGCGAGAGTCGGGGGTTGCCCACGCACTTGGAATATACCCATGAACCAAAAAATAAGACAATCAAGTTTGTTATAAACATGGTCCAGTATATTATCCTAAAATTTCGCTTGTCTAGATGCGAAGCAAACTGTGCATATTGTTGACAGAGTTGCGGATCGACGTCGAATGATCCCGCCATGGCTGCCGTTGTGGGATAGTAAACATGTAGGACAGGTAGGTAGTAGCCGAGAAGGCTCAAGACTTGCTGGAAAATTATTCCGTCTTTGGATAGATTAATTCAAGGGCGGATATCTGTCAGATGAGAAATCCCGGCGGCGCCGATTTTCTGGGAGAGGGTTGAGATATGGCGGACAGTAGTGGTGTTGATGGCGTGCTGGCTGACATGGCCTCTTTAATACACGAGTTCTAGTTTCAGGCAAGGAGTCGACAGACGGAAACAGGGTGAAACATAGGCCAGTAAATAAGACTGATAACAGCATTTACGACGCGCAAGCCATTAATGGCACACGGTTGGCCTAGGACGGTGCCAAGCCTGGGTTCATGTTGGCTCTGCTTGCAAATGCCCAAGAGTGGAACTGGCGGACAGGGGATCGAGTTGATCAACGGTAGTATGTTCCGCGAATACCGGGACATTAAGTCTAGTAACTACTCCGTACTAGTAGTAGATAATTCCAATAAAGATCGAAGCCTCTTGGCCCCCACGAAAGCAGATTTGACACTCCGTCCCCGTATCCCGCCGAATCCGCGGCATTCAGCCACGACCTGGGGTCAGACGGAAGCCCAGCTCGAGGACCTAGATGAGTCAGAGTGGTTTCCGATCCCACAGAGATTAAGCATTATTCCCATTGATCAAGATTCGCCATATCTAGGCATCCGGGGGTGACTGTCGCAAGGGTATAAGCACGGCCCCAAGCGGTGGACCGGCGGCCTATTGCCAAGACGCTCGACAAAGTATACATGTGACGGGGCAAGTCACAAATGCCTTCCAACAAAACCTACTTGGTATGTACACGTCCTCTTGAGGCCCCGGGAAGGGCTGAGCATGTCCATCAGCGCCAGAATGGTCGAGATCGGCAATATTTGCTCACAGCAGTACGTTGGCCAAGGCACTCGGTGCAAGTCATCCGAGAAGCTCCGGCCATGCGCTTTTGGCTTGAAGCTGACGGTGCCAGCAAGGCCTGCCATTTGACAAGGAGGTCTGGTGTGTGGCTGACAATTGCCGAAAAATGCGGCTACTCATCCCTCCCAGAAGACAAGGATGCATCATGTATCTCGCACAGGTGAACCCGGTGGATAAAGGACTTGGGGGGGGGGGGGGGAGGCACAGCCCTGTGCGGATGCAGCGTCGACGACTCGACTAATCAAGTTCAACGGTAGGCCGCATCCGAGATGAGCTGCCGTGCGTAGCCAAGATTCTGTTATGCTTAATTTAGTGTGGAGGGTGGCAAACTAGATCGCCATTAGACGTTGCCGGAATCATTCATGACACAAGGTGCTCACGCCGGCGGTCGCAAGCTCAGTGCTGCAAAGTTCCAAGACGGCCCTTTTGGGGCAGGAATACAACGTCACTATGAGTAATGCCCTTGTCTCACGACCACGAGCGGAATGTCGGTACCACCCAAGCACGCGCAAGCTCCAAAGGCTGTGTGAACCCCGGCTCCTTGTGCTGAGACATTGTATGACAACTCAGCCACACGAGCGCCCGTGCCAAGGCCGCAGAGATAAGAGTCCATCCAGCGTTAATCTTTTTTACTTTTTTGCCCGCACCCAAGTTCCAACAAACACCAGTGTCTGTTGGTCGGGGGGGCCTGTGGCAGGACCGCGGGGAGCAAACCGGTCATCGATAGCCTGGGGGCCGCGGGCGTATGGTGCTTCCACGTGTTGCTTGCTTGTAATTTCGGCAGGCCATACATGCGTCCACATGATGTAGATGGGCTACACTGTGAAAAAAGAAAAAAGAAAGAAGCGAAATGACGGTAGGTTATCTGATTCGTGAACAGCAGGAGCATCGTTGCGTAGCGTCTATACATACAAACTACATATGACCACCTGGACTTTGTCTCTGTCTGCGACAGGGGAACCGGACGCCCCCCGGAAGTGTACTACTCTACTTTTTAGTTTCTGACTAACACGCCGTGTTTCGAGTTGCGGCCGTGGTTGTGGCCGTCATGGCCGTCTTCGTCCATGCCCTCGGCGCCGTCCTCCTCAATCCAATCTGGGAACCCGTCGTCAAACACGTCCTGCAGTGCATCAACACGCTGCGAGTCATCGAGCCCATCGTCTCTCATGGCCTTTTCCCACGCCTCCATCTCCTCGTCGGTGAGCAGACACTCGTCCAGGAGCTTCTCCAGGTTTACATGGTCCAGCTTCTCGCCAATAAAGACTAGTTCTTGTCGGCGATCTCCCCACTCACCGCCCTTGAGGATGTCGTGCTGTACAAGAGAATCGACGTCCCTATCGCCGGTTGTATACTCTTCCGGCGGTAGCGTGCAGAACCAGGGCCGTCCGCCCGTCAGTGTTAGCATGGCGCCGGCTTGCGACCAGTCTCCCGCCCGATGGGGGCGGGTGGCCAGGAAGAACTCGCCCTTTGACCGGAAAAGACGCCTAAATGTAGGGTGGGCGCGCTTATTGGCTAGGATGATTGCGTTGGGCGGAATGTCCATGTCGACGTCGATATCCATGGCCGTATCGTCGTCTGTGTGCTTCCGTGCCTCCCCTTCAAGAGACGGCACGGTTCGGGCTGTAGATGCGGAGCTCTTGTCAGACTGTTCCGAGTCGCTTCCACGCCTCTCCGATCCTGAAACTGATCCTGAGCTACGCGGATCGTCCTGTCCAGCCATGCTGGAGTCTTGTTCGTCGTCATCGTCTTCGTCAAGCTCATCATCTTCGTCATCTTCTTCATCGGGATGCTCCATTTGAAGGATAAACTTGTCATATATCAAGCTAAACAGCCTTCGGGGGTGAAAAGGTCTGCGCCGGGTGTAGATGAAACTCTGGACGTTGTATTCCTCAGTTTCCGGCTTGGGTGTGGCGACATTGCGCCCATTGACCTGTGAAATTGGACATTAGCTCGCAAATCTCGCATTGTAGAGAAGTGGTAGATGGCCGTACCTCGCGCACCGTCATTTCATGAAGGTCTTGCAGCCATCCGTATCCAGACTGGGCGACGTCCAGCTTGAATAAGCCAGTATTGACAAGTTCTTTGACCTCGACCTTGCCGCGAGTAGACTGGATAATCTTGGCCCGGTGGTTGAGCTTCTTGATTAAGCTTATAGCTGCCGTTTTCGTTTCCTCGTCAATCTAGGGACAAAGGTATAAGTATTTTCATGCGCTTTCTTTACATATTTCGTAAGCTTTAGATTTTCAAAAACTCACCATGTCGACCTTGTTCAGAATAATGACATCAGCAAATTCAATCTGGTCAACCATCAAGTCCGAAACCGTTCGCTCATCCTCCGGGGTGACGTCATTACGACGAGAAGAAAGAATATCCGCAGTATCAAAGTCGTTTAGCATGGTGAAAGCATCAATCACCGTGACCGTTGTATCGAGATGAGCAAACTTTTCCAGGCCACCCGCAGCTTTACTATGGATCTGTCAGTGGGCATGACAGCTACGACAGTGCCACGCCATTTACTCACATTTGTTTGAGAACTCTCACTGTATTCTCGTCTAGTGGCATGGCAGTATCTGCATTTGCTAGATCGCCCATCTGTTCTGCAAGGCGAGCGTCAAAGGTTTCCGCAACTTGCTCTGGCTCGCTGATGCCACTGCTCTCGATGATGATGTAGTCAAACTCTTCAAGCCGAGAGATGCGCACCAGTTCTTCAAGGAGATCGCCTCTCAATGTGCAACAGATGCATCCATTTTGTAAAGCAATGACCTTTTCCTCGGTTCTTGTCAGTTTGTGCGTCTTCTTGATCAGGGCGGCGTCGATGTTGATCCTGCGTCACAACAATTAGCACAATCCTGCCCGCAGCATCATGCAGCCTACATACGCCCCAATGTCGTTGACGACGACGGCTATTTTGAGCCCATGTTCCGTGCGGAGAATGTGCTGCAGCAGAGTCGTCTTCCCGGCTCCCTGTAAGTCATGGTCAGAATGAGGGTCCCGACTATGATGATATCCAGTCACAGAATGGCATACCAGAAATCCCGAAAGCAGAGTGACCGGGAGAGACTTTTTAGGAACATGAATCTTGACAGACTTCCTTTTAGACTTTGTACTAGCCGAAGCTCGGCCAATGCGTCGAGAAGCACCCATTATGTTGGTTTGGATGATGGCTTTTGCGACCAAAAAGATTGATAAAGGGAAGTAATCGATGCTGCATTTTAAAATCAAAACAAAGTTTATATAGCACAGAAATTCGATAATTCACGCGTCTTTCAGGGCTAAAACCTATCTATTCCATCTCTTCTACTACCTGTAGTTTCAATCTACTTGGGGATACATCACCAGATGCGGCCATCAGGGTTGTGGCCAAAGACCATCAAGGTAATGTTGCAAATTGATGATGACATTTAGATCAATATGATTGGCTAGTTGAAATGCAGTGGCCCGTATCATGTCCTCCCTTTATCGTAAATCGAATATCACCCTGTGCGCGACTGCAATACCGGTGGCCTGTTGCACCTGGAACAAGGACAAAGAGGTACTTTGTGCTCCTGCTCCCGGCCATGGCGGAAGATTGGGAACCTGAGAATGAATGTTGACGTAAAATCAATGCCTTTGAAAGGTAGATACGAGGCCTCGGTTGGGACTATACAGGCACTTGCCTCGTAGGTTGCGGACATTATTCAGATTTCAAAAAAGTATTCACGTAATGGCAGAACTTATAGACAGTGATTTAGAATCAATCTTGAGTTATGTCTTGTAGGGGCACTGGAATCACGCATATTCAATACCACGACCCGGCGCACTTCTGTCACCTTTGGAGCTGGCATCCTCTAGGCATCTTAACTATTAGCCAGGTTTTTTTTCGGATTCTATTTAGTTTCATAATTTCTCGAATACATAGTGGCTAGTCACCGTGAGTTGGCTAACTACAAACTCGCAAAGAACTGCAAGAAATATACTATTATAGTAACTATTAACATTAGAACCACTTTAATAAACACCTATTCAGCTATGCGTAACATTTATATCATATATACACACACCTGTCGGGGTGTTTCAAGTCACCGCCTTATGCCATTACGTTACGAAAATATTGGCGGCTGCATAATATCACCGGGTTTACGCCTGTGGCAAGCTTGTTTCTTGAGAACCCGCATGTCAAGTATTCTGAAACAAAGATAAGACACAGCCAAGCACCCTCCATCACTTCCATGGAGATGAGGTGCACCCGCCGTCTTAGCAATCGGTCCAACGTACCAGGACATGTTCACGCCGAGAACCATGTCAACAAGTTTCATGCAAAATGCTGCTGCGGAGGCCATACCAGGCAGAAGCGTCTTTACATTGTCGTAGTTCTTTGGGTGATTCCCCTGAATTCCCCTCTGAATTCAAAGTATTCGGCGAGCGCTACTTCTTCGTAGAGGGCTACCACTAGCCCACCAAGTCCATACGGCTTTGGGTGGTGCTTTCGAAGTTGCTGTATACGGGGATTGGAATGGCAGTTCTTGTACCAGCATTAGGCAGCTGAGCACCGAGCATGATTTGTTTGCAGCCGATTTAGGACAGGCACAAATATTAATGTCCCGACGGGCATTGGACTTGACCGTCGATCCATGGAGCAAAAAGGATGCAGCAATAGCAGCCCATGGGTCGAACAGCCCCGATATCCCGCTTATTGGTTTGCTATTTTTGGCTTTCGGACATTTTGGGCGTGTGTGGTGCATCGTGATGCTGCGCCGAGCTACGAGAGGGAACCCATGTGACCGAAAGAATGCCAAGAGTCCTATTACTTGGCATTGGGGGCCGGTGGCTGTTTGATCCCAAGAGGACATGGAGTGCATAATGTTGTTTCATGCAGATCTGGCGGCGTTTCCATGTTGAGTCGAGCGACCCCCAGATCGATTACTCAGAGTACGCTGTTAATGCTAGTGGATAAGGCTCAAGTGATGTCAATGAGAAGTGCCAAGTACATTACACTAATTGGAGACATGCTGTTATTTTTGTTTCAAAAAAAAAAGCATTTTGTGCATTGAAGTGTCTAGTCTGCTACAAAAATGGTCTCGCCCGACATAACCACTAGAGCGCGTCAATCCAATCCAAAGCATCCTGAGGCTCGAGTCTCTTGAAATAGTCAGGTTCGGCATGTACGTTTCGCACCGTGCCATGCTGGTCGACAAGGATGGTGGTCGGAATCGGAACCTCGAAAGAATCATCGCCGTTGCGCGCCTTCAAGTCGGTCCCAAAACCGGCGAGAACGGGACGAAGCGCCTCGGGCTGCTTCCAGACGATGCCCAGCTCCCGGGCAAACTTCAAGCCAACGTCGGATAGGACGGGAAACTTGAGCTCATTCTTGTCGACGGTGCTGAGCGAAGTGTCGGGCAGTTCAGGCGAGATGGCGACCAAGGTGACGCCCTTGGCCTCGATTTCAGGCAGGCGAAGCTGCAGGGCGCGCAGGGCGAGGTTGCAAAACGGACACCACTCGCCGCGATAAAAGGTGATGAGGAGAGGCCCCTTGGCCAGCAGATCTGAGGAGGATTGTACTTTGCCAGTAGCGTCGGGGAGATTGAACTGTGGCAGCTTCGCGCCCGGCTGTATAGCGCGCTTCGGGTCAAACGACTGCTCAATCTCGGCTTTGGCGCTGAGGAGGGTGTCTTTGACCTCCTTTGGCGCTTCGGCCTCGAGCTTTTGGGTGACTTCGGCGAGTTGGGATGCAAGTGTGGCAGACATTGTGAATGAAAAAGGAGCTGATCTGGATGGTCGGCGTTGTTCTGAGTTGAATGGATAGACATGGCTACACAGATACACAAGAGGTCTTTATATATTTCATCCTCCCATGACAGCTGCCTCCCCAGCGATACTGTTCATCATGAACAGATCCAAAGCCTGGCATGCACCGTGGTTGTCTTTGTAATGCCCAAACAGGGTAGCCATCTCCAGTCGGTCGAGTTGGTGCGAGGAGTCATGATGAACAGTCTCACTCATTCACTCACCAGCATTCAGTGTTGGAGCAACGAGTGGGGCGACATGCAAGGACCCGGTTATTGCTCGGCATCCATTGGCTGTGCCACGGAGGTTTCGTCCGAGTTGGTGCGAGACCGGATGCTTACTCTACGCCTCTCGCAACAATGCTTAACAATTCGACCGAGTGCGTCTCGACTCTAAAGTCTCATCGTCGACAACCTCTCCCATGTCAGACCGGCAAGCGAAGCAAGCCGCAAAGCGCATGAGGTTGGGCACCAAGTCGTGTGCCGAATGTCGTCGACGCAAAGTGAGGTGTGTGTTCTCTCCAGGAAACAGCGTTTGTCAAAATTGTGCCCTGCACAGCACTGCATGCACTGCTCAGCAGCCGCGGGCCCAGGTGGACGAAGCAGAGTGTGACAGGGCTACTTTACGCCAGAGAATCAATCAACTCGAGGGCCTCGTCAAGAGCCTTGCCGAATCGGTTCACGTCACAGCCGCAGCGAGCGAGCCTTGTGCGCAGGCGAAATCAACGGTTGCGGTGCGAGGAAATGCCCCAGCGCAAGATTTGCCCACGACGAGCAACCCATCAGATGCCCCATTGATCAACCTCTTTCGGGATGCGCTGTTGATCAGCGATGCCGACGGGCGCGTACAAGACGATGATGGCTCCAATGCTGCCCTTGGAACCCGCCGCCCAAGTCTCTTGACAAGCCTCCAACCGAATATACCGGATGAAGCAACCATTCGGTCTGTGCTGGGCATGACTCGAAAATACTGGTGCACATGGCCGGCTTGCTACTACGGCTCGGAGCCTCACCAGACCTTTCAGGTGAATCGTGACGCTGAGGGGGAGGAATATCTTGTGAGAGTACTGTCCCATCCACCTCTGGACACTGCATTTTGCAAATCCTTGTTGTGGTTTGTACTCTGCCTCCAGCAACTGCCCGCGGATTCGTTTCGCCACCTGTTTCCCCAACGATGCTCGAAACAAGACATGCTGGCGTCCTATCTGGCCTACTGTCGGATCATGCTCGCGAGCGTACCCCAGGACAATCTGGATGCCGTGCAATGCCACATCCTAGGGTTCAAATTGTACATCAACATGGGCATGCCGCAGAAGGCGTGGGCCTGCACCCGAAGCGCCATCAGCACGGCGACATTGCTGGGGCTCAACAGGCTCGATGCTGCCGCCAAGGAATCGCACCGAATCGTTTGGTTGCTATCGTGGGAGACGGAGCGACAGTTGTCACTGATCCTGGGATACCCGTCTGCCGTTCAGACAACCACCAAGACTCCGTTCGGATCCCTACCCATGGGCCTCGAAGCGCCCGTGGTATATCGCATCCTCTACGCCCTGGCACTAGTATACGGCGATGTGATCAACAGAGACCAACACGACGCCAACCCGTCCTACGCAACCACTGTCAACATTGACGAAAATGTGCGCGCGTTGCGGTCGCTTTTCCCCGCCGAGTGGTGGAGCCCCTGCGATGCCAGCGATTCCATCTCGGATGCATACCATCGGGAGAGCGCAAAATTTCTATTCTTTTTGCTGGTGAAGCTCGTCCACTTGCCCTACATGCTCAAGTCGGTCTACGATGCGAGGTACGAACACAGCCGACAGTCTGTGTTGGAGGCCGCCCGAGAGCAAATCCGCTGTTACGTGCGCCTGCGCAACTTCCCGGGCGCAGAGATATTGATATGCGAGCTCATGGACTTCCAGGCGTTCCACGCGGGCATGGTGTTGATTATTGGCGCATTGTACATGCCCGGCAACCCGGGCGGCACGTTGCACGTCTTTAGCGAGGACGGGATTTTGATCGAGTCCCTGATTGCGAGCCTGCGACAGATGGCGACGCTGCTCGAATGCAGAGTCGCGGAACAGGGCGCGAGGGTCCTGGAGCTGCTTGTCGACACGCAACGGCCCCCCGAGGATGTCGAGTTGTTGGTGCCGTATTTTGGCAAGCTGCGCATCAGGAAGCCAATGCCGGATAATCCGCAAAGCATCGGGGCGCCTTCTACGTGTTCCGGGATGTCTACCGATACCGGGCACATGTACGACTTGGCAGCGTCGTCCGCTCGGCCCGTGGTCGAGTTGAGCACCAATGTGTTTGTGACGGGCGTCCCCGCGCAGTTTAAACAGGGAAGTGAGCTGCGCCAGGACTGGTTCGGGGTGAGTGATGTAGATGCTTGCTATGACTGGCAGCATTCATGGACGAGAATGGATATTGCGCCATGAATCATCGTGTACTGTGCAATTCGGTCATTACAGACTGGGGTATACGTTACCTAGATGCTGGTCCCAAGGCAGACCGTGAATGAGATGGAAATGGCATGGCATCGGAACTTTCGGGTCGTGACCAGCCAGCTTCCCTATATCGAGTGCACCTGGATGGACTAGTTTACATGGACACGCTTCCACACCACTCTTCGCAAAAGCGGCGCAGCCAGGGATCTACTTCATGTGCGGTGACGGAGTAACTAACTTGATGTTAGCTCGTACTACGGAGGAGTCAAGTACAATTTACCCTCTCACCCCAGCTTCCCCGTCAAATGCCCCAGACCAGTTGACGTTACAGGTCCACTCGGCCCATGCACTTACATGTTCGCACTACTCGCAACTGGGGAGACGCCTTGCTAGTAGTCACAAGGGTTGCTGTCGGATAAAATAGGAACTTGGATTGCGAATGATGACGCTGCCGTGCCCCCCGTGTCCCTGGATACCCCTGAGAAGCGACTCTCAGGGCAGGAGAAGGAGCTTTTCATTCACTTCATCACGTCTATGCTGAGGTGGCTGCCAGAGGAGCGCAGAACTGCAAAGTAGCTTCTTGAAGATCCGTGGGTGCTATAGCTTGTGCCACGGCGAGCTCCGTTGTTTATCACCACAGGGTCCCTAGCCGCCGAGATCATCTCCCAAATACGTGTGTGTGCATCAACGCAAGGTGGTGAGGGGGCCGGGGGCAAGGCCTCTTTACCATCCTTCAATTTAACCACGCGGGTACGTAGTGGCCTGACTAGCAATAAGGGCCGAACAGAAAGTATACATGTCTGGTTTATCACACCATATACTAACGCTGTATGCATAAGCATAAACTATAGACCGCAGTGCGCAGAAGGACTAGTTGACTGTGTACAGCAGCCGGCTACTTTAAATTAACATTGAACTTTAAAGACTGCTTGGCAATACCTGCAGTGGGGGAAATGCAAGCATTCGACCCACGCTGGACTCGGCTTCTTAACATGCTTATGCGTAATATTGAGCTAGTACTATGCAAACAAGACTGCTTATAGTTTATGCTACAGAGTACTCGGCATAATATAATGGGATGATAAGAGAAATCTCTTGCACGATACGCCTAATAGCTATTTAGGCATGTAAATGAATACTTATTATCTTACAGAGTACTACTTGGCATAATGCTAGATACAGCTACTATTTGTATTATGCTTGTTTTTACGTAATAGGCTAGTTTTATTAGTATTGCTATCAAGTACATGTAAGGAATAAAAACTATATATACTCTTGTCTTGACAAGATTTATATTATGTGTTGTAACTTGTCTAGCTCTATACAAAGAAGCATCCTCTTATATAAACAACATCTACTTTTATCTTAACCCAATTCTTTACATCATGTTTGCCTTTGTGGCTATTAGCATTCTGCTTATTGGGATTTATGGGCAGTCTAATAACCCCAATTCAGAACAACAAGACGCCCTTTTCCAACAATACGAGACGCTGGTGGCGCAGGTTCTCGAACAGGCTTCGCATGGCATCAAATGCTATACAGACTATGTGCCAAGAGTCGAGCACGAGAGCCCAACGCTATCCGAAGTGTTTAGCTTGGATAAGTGTCACGAAGCACATGACGCCCATACAATTTATCTCCGAGATGCTCGCAATACAGCTCGGCAGTACAATTTTACAAGAGACCAGCTACTTGACAAAAAGCTGCCCTACGTATTAAACACCCAACAAGGGGGCCAGGATAAATATACAGAGGCATACCAAGTAAAGCTTCAGCAACTTCGGGACGCTGCAAACTCTGCACAAAAGGTGTATAGAGCTAAACGAGATGTGGTCATGAAAGCTAGAACCGAAGCCGCAAACAAGCTAAAGGAAGAGAGTAGCGAGCACGCCAAGGAAATCGCCAGCGCTGGTATAGCGGTTGGTGGAGTGGCAGTCACAGGAGGAGTTATAACCTTTCGACCTTTCGTGGATAAGGCAACTGAAGTTGCTGACCATGTGGAGAAAATAGAGGCATCTGTAACTACAGCGCATTCTGCCCTGACTCCAGTACTAAATAAACCAGTTTGGCAAATAACTATTGGTGACTTGACGCAGTTACGAACGTCTATTGAAAACCTTAGATCTGATGTACTCCAGGCAAATAATGGATTACGGGAGCTAACAGATCATTATTTTAATGTTCTAGAGGCTGAGAAGCCAGAGGCCCTGCAAATTACAGGGCAATATGGTAACGACATAACGGCTGTTTATAATTGCTTTGTTCGTTTTGAGAATACATATAAACAAGCGAGAGACTACATTTTGAGGTGTATATAACTACTAAAAATTTAAAGGCAGTACTTTATATAAATTTGTCTACTTGTATTATTTCTAGATAAAATAAAGAATTTAGAGCTTAGCCTTTGTGTATACTTTTTTGGTGCTATACTATATAGAAAGCAAATAAACATAGCTTTGTAGGATATTAATACCAGGACCAGCATTTAATTATCCAGCGCTATAACTCTTAGCAAGGGTAGCGCTCACTCTCACTTTCGACTTGACACTTTTACTTGCACCGCCACTGATTGATAAGACTATTGTTGGGCTATAAGAGAGCGAAGAGTATTGACGGGGTACTCCAAGGCGGGGACAGCGGGGACCTAAGCGTCTATGCATAAATATCTAGAGAAATGCATGATATAGAGTTATTTAACTATGGATTTCTTTGCATTAAAGTTGAAGCATATAATGGCGCTCATGGCGTGATTTTTTTTACCAACACTATATAATACTATGCATTTTCCATTAGCATGTAGTGCAATCTATCCCTTAATGCCGCAAAGTCTCTATGGGCTTATACTCAATCATGCTCTATCGAGTACTCCGTAGCTGGCTATAGATTCTTTTCAGTAACCTCGTTCAAGCCTTTGCTGTATTTATGCATTACTTCCCTCTAACTATCTACATTTTCAAGGGACAAGAAACATGTCACCTCTTACAATACATGGCAAGAAGCAAATCGCAAATACTAAACGGTTTGCTATAATTATTTTTCCGACTTCTTCCCAACTTGCCAAGGTTGTTTCTAATTTCCATAAACTAGATGCGCTTCTTTGCTTTAGCAGTAGTCGTCGGCGCATTTGCCGCTGGTCATTCCAAACTTGATCAGATTAAGCCACTCTCCATCTCCATGTCAGATCATGGCACAAAACGGTTCCTATTCTACAGAGATTCTCAGTCACCTGATATTACATTCAACGACGGCTTCAAACCCAACCGCAGCCGTCATCTCCTAGATGACTTTGAGACAGGGTTAGTATCGCGTACACGACGTGATACTACCGCTATCCATCATGCTACTAGTAATAATGGAAGCATAAATGAGCAGCCTCGTTACATATACATTCTTTCACTCGAAGGCAGTAATCACACTGCGTCCTACGGTGCCGAAATGCATACTAGTAGTACCGAGACATTGGTACCAGTAATCAACGGCAGCGTCAAACCAGAAACAATTGTCGGCGCCTACTCATTTGGCAATTTACATGGTGGACGGCATGTAATACAGGAGTGGATCGCCAATCCAAAATACGAGCATATAAATACGAGTCCCTATATTGCACAAGGCAATTCGTGTTTAGCTAGGGCTTGCCCAGGCGCGAGACACTTGGCCTCTAAACCATGTCATAGCATTGTCTCCTGCTTACGCATAGGGGGGAAGAAACTGCAAGCCAGAGGAAATTCACAGGGGCTTCAATGTCACCTGGGAGCAGTGAATAATCTCTGCGCCCTCGGGGAAGCACTTGACCCTGTAGTTGAGACGCCAAGTACGCTTGAGGAGACCAATATAGGCGAGGTGGCTGACATTGCCGAGAAAGTGTCACAAGACGAGTTTGCCAAGCTCGTCAAAAAATTTAAGCTAACTCGAGTCGTTGAGAAGTGGTTAATGTCCATTCCAGACGCGCGAAAACGATTGCTCAACTACAAGCCTCTCGGCCCCAAGTCGCCAAAGTTACGTGCTGGATCTGGTGGTACAGCAGGATCTCTGGCCATCGGAGCCGTTGGAGCTGCCGCATGGGTTGGCGGAGTAGTTGCAGCCTTTGTACGTGACGCGAGTGCCTTGGACCGGGCAGCCGCCGTGACATCTATTATCCCTCTTGCAGGCTGTGCCACCGGGTTGGCAGCCGAAATAGATAAAGGCGAGATTTCCGCTTCTGCTGGAGTTGACTCGACCATGTGCTTCCTCGGAGATGCCTTGATTCTGGGTGGCCTCGCCCCTATTGTTGTTGTGGTTCACTTGGCTAGACTTCTAGTACAGACCTTTACTCCTCCTCCGAAACCGCCAACCAAGGAGGATATGCAAAGCGTTCGGGATACGCAGTGGCAAGATTTCACGAAAAATAGCTTGTATAACTACATTTACTCGCACGACTACCTGTACCCAATGGGAGCTTCGCTAATAAGCTAGAAAACGCCCTTGCTATTGAGGCCATGATGGTTATATCAGAGGGTGCTCAATCAATAGGGGCCCTGAATGCGAGTAGTCGGGTGGCGGACTCGAATCCGGATCAAGAACTACTCCAAAGCAACTCCCAAGAGGCTGCTGAAAAGATTCGAGAGGCGATATCGGTTGAAATCACGGGCAGGCAGCAGAGGTTTTTACTTGGTCTCCCGGCTGTTCTTAGGAGCAACTCGACCGCCTTGCTGAAGACGACTGCTGAGCAGTTTAATGACAATTTTATCAAAAAGCTTACTTCTAAAGAGACAGTTGACAGGTATAGAGGTCCCCAAGAAAACCCTTCACCAGGTGGAAAATTGCCAGGAAACTCGAGGCAACAGTATCTCGTCAAGCTTATGGATGGCATTGGACAACATCTGCGGGAGACACCCCTACCAATGCCAGACCTTGTTGAGGTTGCCTTTATCCTAGGGCAGTCCAAGGGGTTAACAAACATTGACCCCTCGGTATTGTCTCCGCGAGAATACATGAAGCAGCAAGCTAATACAGCATCCGAGGATGATATTAACCGAGTCACTATTCAACATGCCTTTGGCATTTTGCAGCTGCTTCAAGGTAAAATTAAGCAACATGAGCTTCCTACTATATTTCCAGTTCAAGACAGTCAAAGTCGCCAAGGGCTTCAAGTTCTTCTGGCTATGCAGATAGGAAAAGCCTATGAAGAAGCCAAGGCCAAGAAGGCTAATAACTTCGCGGGAGGCTATCTTCCCGACACCGATCTCGAGGTTCTTATACATCCGTGGACGATTCCTCTCGAAGAACATCCTGATGCGCCTCTTCTCATTGGACTTGTTCTTGGGATTTCCAAGGACCTTGTTGAGGCTGGCCTTGCGGAACCTAGCAGTTAGATTTAAAAAAAAAAGAATAGTCTAGCAATTCAAGCTTTACCAAGAGTTTACTATATTGGTAAAATTTCCCACATTTCTCAAGGTGGGAGAAGAATACGCCAGCTCAAGGCAAACACGTTTGCCACGGCCAACTAGTTTCTTCAAGAAGTTGGCGTTGTTTGCAAACGCGAGAAACAAGGCTAGCATGATGTGAGTAATTGGATGCAGCCGGCTAATTTTACGCGAGCCTTTTCGGAGCTTCGTCCTAACGCTAGCATAAAAATGACTCCCTGCACACGCAACGAATAGACACGGGTCTACTCGGGTTGGCCACGGACGTTTGCTACCAAACGAGCAGAAACTAGCTGGCTGCAGTCCACGGCGGCGTTTAGTCTATAAAACTCATTCTCTCAAATACTCTACCGTACCATCTGTCTTGCCACTTGGTTAAAAGTCCTGATTTGCCTGCGTTTTATTTTGCCAACATTTGGTATCTGACGATGGCGTCTATAGTCTCTCTAGACAACCACACGCTCCGACGGTAGTATCCGTCCCCGAGAAGAAGACGCATGGAGGGGAAATTTTGCCGCCTCTACTAGCCAGTCCTTCAAGTCCATATTTAACATCTTGTGCATCTTCATGTACACCTATTACTACACCGGACAAGGATATACTTGACGAGCTATATGGCTGTGCCTCGACTTGCTATCCTCTTATTCATCTTAAACACCATCTCTCCCGCAACTTGTCTGTTCTCCCAAGATGGACAAACGCTGTGCAAGCGGGTTACCATGGCCGACAATATACGTGTTGTGCAATAATTGCAGCCGGCTAACTTGCAGCCGCGGGTTATAGGATCACGGGAGCTCAAATCCACGGTATAGGTCCTTATGAGAATAGCGAGTTTGAACCTCATGAGCCCCGGTCCTCTACAAAACCACTATCGCTCTCAATGCTTACCTCCCGAGTTAAATCCTCGCTCTCTAAATCCCCCTTGTATATGAAATCGTCAGACTTTCCATCCTCTCCTGGGAACACAACGGATACCTCCCAGCCTTGGTAGGCCACTTTCATACTTACGGCTGGGTACAACTTGCCACGAATTTGGGTAAAGGCCCGCCCTGTTTGGGAAATAGTGCTATAAGCATGCATCTCATGAACAGTATAAGGGAGGTATTCCGACATGTACTCACCGACAGCTGTTCCGTCGATGGTATGAAATGCTTCGCCTGTTGCAAAGTTGATTCCACACCCGAGGACCTTGCCCGCCTCACTGCAAGCATCAGCATACTTGATTTCTCTCCGTGAATGATTTCCGCCATCAAAAAGACAGCCGTCGTCGGAATGGAACGCCCGCGAGCCTTGGTCCCAGCCGAGCGCTCTATCCAGCGGAGTCTTGTCTTCGCAGAATCCAATGCCGACGAACCTAATCATTGTGGTTGGTAAGACGTACGAGAGGGTCAAGCTTTGGGAAGATTCTTACCCTTGTTCGGCAACTTTCGTGAGTCTAACCTCAAAATAGTAGACTCTGCCTTTGTAAAGGGGCAGCATCGGGTAGTCTGCCCTGACGATTCCGCTGTCCAGCCCGGTCCGATACATAAATTTGGTCCCTCCTAAGACAAATGGTTTAGTCAAGGTATCCTCGGTTTGCCTCGTGAACCTCATGTGTGATTGATATATAACTTACCCAAAACACAAAGGGTGTTGCCATCGGGTCCCATCTCTAAACCACGGTATGAATCCTGAGGATGCCACTTAGTTGGCCTCTGCAACCCTTCTGCTGGCTTTGAAGAGATTCGAGTATGTTGGTGCAGAATTGACTCTATACGGCCCGAGTCATACCGTTGGGCAGTATACAACGGAGTCCAACCATCGGGCCCCGTGAACTCGACATTCACATCCTCCCTCTCGAGGAGTTTTTCGAGAGCATACGGCCTATCGGATGCAATAGCTCCGTGAACAGCAACGTTCCAGAGGTCCGCGGGCTGATCATGTCGCTCTTCCAGGGCCCTGATGACAACCCCAAGCGTCTCCATGCGTGCTCCGCGCGCAGCCCAATAGAGCGCGCTGCGGCCGCGGCAGTCGACAAGACACGGGTCTGCGCCCCTTTCCAACAGCTCCTCAGTGATTTCGAGATGGTCTTGAGCCGCTGCACGCGCCAGGGCCGTCTTGCCTTCATAATCCTGAGCATTGAGTACCTCGGGCTTGCTGAAGCCCTTTTCTTCTTGGAGGAGGAGCTTGACGGTGGTCTTGCGGCCAAACATCGTAGCAATGATGAGAGGCGTCTGGGAGTTGGTATCCACCTCATCGGCATCGAAATAGCCTTCCCTGAGGAGGTACTCGACCGCCTCGTCGCTGAGATTTGCAACTCCGTGTATTAGGGCGGACCGCCCGTCTGCGTCTCTGGCTAGAGGATTTGCTCCCGCGTTTACCAGGACTTGCAAAACGTCGGCCCTGTCTGAAATAGCTGCGATGTGAATAGGTAGCATGCCATCTCTCCCGGCTCTGGAGACGTCTGCTTTCTTGATTATGAGTCGGATAGTGGCGAAGTCTGAGCCAGCTGGGATAGCTGCATTCAGAACGCTATGAAGGTCACCGCCCGTGAGATTAACGTCTGCTCCGTTGTCGATGAGCAGCTTGATAAGTTGTGTTCTTCCTTGGGATGATGCTCTCTGAAGAGCGGTGGCTTGGTTTTCGTGGGTGACATTGACATCAGCGCCGTGTTCGAGGAGTAACTCGACTTTTTCCTGGGCATCCTGGTCGCTTTCCACGGCGGCATATAATGCGCTGTACCCTCCTCGCAGAGTATTGACGTACGCCCCTTTCTCCAGGAGCCACTTGACCGCACCAATAGTGCCTTTGGAACATGCCACGTGCAGTGCAGTAGGCTGAGACTCGGATGTTCTGTTCACCATGTCGATGTCGCGTTTGACAAACATCTCGGCCAGTTCAGAGTTGAATTCTGACGAAGATACGCAGTCGCGGAGAGCTGAAAAGCACACGGCTTTGATGCCAGGTGCTGCACCATCTTCTAGTGCCTTGAGCAGATATTGGGCCTCGGGGAGTTTCCCCTGCCGCGCCGCGATGCCAAGTGCAGTGTCCCCATCAGGGCCCTTGGCAAAGAGGTTCAGACGATTGCTCTTGCTAGCAAGTATCTTGATTAGCTCGAGGGTGTTCTCCTGTTCGAATGCCAAAATCAGCGGGAGGTCCTCAAAGGCACCCGCCAGGTTTGGATCAGCGCCGGCTCCCAACAGCAGCTCCGCAGTTTTGATGAAATTCTCCCCGATGGCGAGAGCCAAAGGTGTAAGACCTTCATTTGTCAGAGCATTGGGTTCGGCATTATGCTTCAGCAGCAACTTGGTCATGGACGGGTTGTCAAATGCCGCGTGAAGAACATTCCAACCATCCCAATCTCGAGTAGCAATATTTGGCTTGGGTTTTGAGTCGAGAAGTACTTCAGCCACCCCAAGATGGCCACCGAAAGCAGCTTGATATAACGGAGTTCGGCCGAAGCTGTCTTTTACGTCGTTTGCAGCCCCAGAGCTTAAGAGATAGCTCGCTAGCTCCGCTGTCGTAGCAAGGTGCGTTACCGTTCGACCGAGACTATCCTTGGCGGCGATATCGCAGAGCGGGTGTTCAAGAAGTAGCTTGACGCCTGGAAAAAAGGCGTCCATGACTGCAATATGCAACGGCGCCAAGCTTTCGGCATCGCAAACGTCGGGCCTCCAACCTTTGTCAAGCAGGAGCCGCAACATGTCAATATTCCCCATGTTGGCGGCCATATGGAGTGGGATCCCTCCTCGGTTTGACTCCGTCTCGTCACCGACAGTATTATCCAGCATCTGAATAAAGTCCTCGACGTATTTGATTTTCTCATGGCGCACTAACAGGTCAAAAGCCGTATGGTGGCATTCGTCCTGCGTCCACATGATGTCTTTGAATGCGCATAACGTCTTGGCAACCGCCATGTGTCCGTTCATCGCCGCAAGGTGTAAAGCTGTCCTTCCCGCGTCGTCTATCTTTTTGTGATTAGCCCCTTGCTCAAGAAGCTGCTCAACGCAGGACAGGTGTCCGTTTTCCGCAGCAAGAAGCAATGCTGTTTTGGAATGTTGATCAACAAGATCCTTTTCGGCCTTGTGGCGGACGAGAACCATCATAGCATTTACATGCCCGGCTCTGGCGGCAATATGAAGCGGCACAATACCCTGATTTGTGGTGGCATTGACCGGAAATGATCGTGGGTGAGCAAGTAGCTCTTCGAGTATTTTTGAGTGCCCTCCTTCAGCTGCAAGATGAAGTGTTGTTTTCCCATCAGCGTTGACCGCAGCAGGGGCCAACATATTACCGGTAAGAGTCTCAACAAGAGTCTTGACAACTTTGCCATGTCCATTCATAGCTGCCAGATTGAGAGCCACTGCACGATCCCGCGGCCTGCTCCAGGTTTTACGTTCAAGCAAGACACGTACAACCTGATCGTGTCCATTCCCAGCAGCTAATTCCAGAGCCGATTTGGGTTGGTCTTCCCGAACGATGATGGGAGTCGGGGCCACGGAAGAAGGCCTGCTTCTCCAGTCTAGGGAAAGCCTTGAAGTCGACTTGCGGCGGGGCCGTCTTCGAGTATATCGGCGAGAACTTGTGGAAGGGTTTCCTGGGGGTATTACAAACCCTATGGCTGACACTTTCTGGTCGTCCTTGTCTGTGCTGTCAATGCTCTCTGTGTCTTGCTTCTTGTCCGTCTTGTCGACTAACAAGTTCAGGAGACTGACATGTCCCTCCCGCGCCGCGATATGAATAGGGGTCAAGTGGTGCATGTTCGCTGTTTGGGCAAGTTCGGGAGCGTCCTTGCTATGTCGCAAAAGGATCCCAGCTGCCTTGGTATGACCGCACGCAACCGCAAGATGTAGTGCAGTGTTTCCATCCGACGTGGATACTTTTTCCACGCTCACCTTCTCTAAGCCATCACTTCTATACCTCAGAAGTAGGTATAGTAGCTCTGGGAATCCCCCTATTGCTGCATAGCTCAAGGGTCCGTATCCTGTAGAATTCTCTATGTGTACATCGGCACCTCTCTCGAGTAGTAGCTCGGCAATTCCCGGTTGCCCAGTGAGTGCTGCCAGATGTAAGCTCGATTCAGACCAGGCTAGGTGGGCTAATACCTTGGACTCCGTCCCCGTCGGAGACAGTTTCACGTCATCGACGTCCAAGTCGGAGTCTGGATCCGACTCGGGGTAGCTTGACTGTCGAGTAAGGCGGTTTTGCTCACGGATCAATTTCGAAAGCTCCTGGCTTGGAATGGGTGATGTAAGAACGTTGATATCGGCCCCCCTTTCCAAAAGCAACGAGACGATTTGCCTGTGGCCACCACAAGTAGCGTGATGGAGTGGCGCATACCTCGTCTCGTCTATATAGTTCAGGTCGAAATCAACGGAAAGCAGGGTTTCAACGACATTTTCGAAGCCCCCTCTAGCGGCTAGACCAAGGGCCTCTGGTGATCTGACGCCTTTGTCAAGCAAATTTCGAACAACATTATCATGGCCGTTTCTAGCTGCAAGGTTGAGTGACTCGCGCATCTGGACTTTTGGGTCCTCGGTAGGCGCCAAGAGACCGATGCAACCATCGACCAGCTCTGCAAGTCCGAAGTTGCACACTATTTTGAGAGGGCTGTTCAGCGAGGTGTTGATTCTCTTGTGCAATGGATTCAGCAGATGGTGAAGATTTTGCCACGTCTTCACCCCTTCGCCATCTTGGAGAAACTGGAGTAGATAGCTCTGAGCTTCGGACTTGGTGGTTGTTTGTCGAAAATGGCGAGGCCATTGCAGAGATGCATAGCTAAGTAGGCCCAAGTCCCAGTCAGCGGGGAAGGAGGTCAGGATGCCGTCTTCGCAGATGAAAGATTCTGCGCCTCGTTTGCCGAAACCCCTCACATATTCGAGACAATAGAAGAGAAGGCTGCAATGGCTGTCACCTAGCGGGCAGCCGTCTTGGCCAAGACTGTCTCGTCTCGGCTCCTCCTCCTCATCCTCCTCCTCTTCTTCTTCTTTTTGTGACAGGGTATCACTCTCTGTCTGCGGCAGGCTGGAAGCAAATCCTGTTTCTACGAGGTAAGCTCGAAAGGTGTCGTGGATGAAATAGACTCGGTCGTCTTCCACCTTCAAGAGCGGTACCATATGCTGCTTCAGATCTCCAATAATGTCTCGGCGGATTAAATCACTGAAATCGTCGGACGAAAAGTCTGTGGTCCAAGGGTACCCCCCTGGGATTTCGTCAAGCGCCACAGCTACCGCCAGCTCAGTCGGTCTCAGGGGTCGAACTGCAAAGGCAACCCATCGAAGAGCTGCAGTCACCCAGTTGCAGTTTGCCTCGTCTATGGAGCTCAGTGCACGGTGATAGAATCTATCGAGTGTTGTGGGTTGTTGTTTGAGTGCCTTCTTCAGGGACTTTCTTGTCGAATGTCTGCTAGTCCACTCGAGCAAAACCATGTTAAGCTTGACCAATAAATACGGCGAATCTTTGGGCAGTTCTCCCAACATTTCGGTCGCCAGTTTTTCGAGCCCGTCCCATGCAGAGTTGTCAAGTGCCAACTCGTTGATCCTGTCCCGGACATGTTGCTCTTTGGCGAACAACATGTTTTCGCTGCTTGACTCAAGAGCAACGTCCTGATACTTTGTCGACTCGCAAGTTGATTGCAGTGCCACCAAGGAGCCTGAGAAGAGAAGTTTGAATCGGCCTTTTGACGGTCCAATAAATCCCTCCAAGCGGTTGATCGTCTGCTTTTGGAAGGTGCTGCACTGGTCTACGCCATCAACGATGCAGTATACCGAGACACTTTGGTCTTCTAGTAAGTGACTCATCAGGCATCGGACCATAACCCACAGGGTCTCCGTAGTACAAACGCCATCTTTGGTAAGGAACTTGGAAACAGGTGAAATACGTTGAAAGTAACCTGGCCGAGAAGAGAGAAGTTGACGACATAGTGAAAGATAAAGACCGAATGCAGCACGGGCACGAATATTATTCTTGTCGAACGAGAAGCTGAGATATACGGTGCTTTTGAGGTCTGTTTTCTCTAGGAGCATCCCCAGAATCCGTGCCGCTACTGCAGTTGGACCAGAGCTTGAAGGTCCGCTAATGCGTAGAATCCCTACCGAGGGGTCGCTTCTCCAGGACATGACAGCATTGTTGTCACAGATCCAGTCTACTTGGGTCGATGCTACGAAGGTTGGCCTCAACCGATGGATCTGGGAGTCAAGGAGTGATAGATGTCGAAAGAAGTCATACAGTAGCAAATTTTTGCCTAGAATTCTGAGTTAGCTCGGCTGTAAATGTGTTGACATCATATACGTTTGACTAACTGTTTCTCGTTGTAAGGATCCGTTTGTACAGCTCCTCAGCTACAGGCTCCCCAGGATAAAACCGCCAGAGCTCCTCGTGTGTAGTGTCACAGGGGACGTCCGTCTCATCCTGTAAACCGAGGATCGAACACTTACTATCAATCTTGCCGCTTAGTTAGCTTGACTATCGTTGCCCACCCTGTCGTTCCTATCGTCCCCTTAATGGCTTCTTACTGAGGGATGTCTACTTGACTCGTAAAAGTTGACAATGTCAAAACTGCTAGATAGTGTGCGGAAACTTGCGTCAAGGCCGTCCAATCCGCCCGCTAAGCATTGCACAACTTTGACGGGGTACTCTGGTGGTGGCACAAACATCAGAATGAGTCGCAAGCACATCTGCTCCCAGGTGTTTTGCCCGGTTGCTCTATGTGGTGCGCCGAAAAAGACCTAATGATGTGATGAAGTTGGCGAACCGAGTCAAGTTTTGCATAAAAGGAAGAAAGAGTTGGATCTTACGACAGTCGAAGTATTTAATGCTATATCCCGATACCGTGGCTCTTCCGTCGCTGATATGATAGCCTTACGAGGTCAGCCATGTCTGTGTTCATTCGGACCGACCCAGGTTGTTTGTTTACCTTTTTCACAATGAAAGCCCCGAGGCCATGACCAAGGAAGACTATTGGAAGATTCTACAGATTGTGAGCGTTTCTCTCGCCCTTGAAGTCCACCTGGCTTACATGTGAGACGTTCTGAGAGCTTCGCGAGTTCCGTAGTTGTTCTAGTAGCAAGCTGGATCTGTGGTACAAAAGTCGCCCTCTGGTGACGGAGCCGCCTAAGAGGGAGAATTCGTCGATGAGACAGTTCGGAAATCGTTCAGTGAGAAACTTCTTGGGATCTCCGTCTTCTCCTGCACGAGACCCAGCAACTCCAGACACAAGAACCAAGCTAGTGCGAATATCGTCAGTCTATGAGGCCGAATGCATAGCCAAGCCAAGTCTCCATCCAATGTTAATTCAGATCAACCTACTGGATAGGGTGATCCATGATGAATGAGCTCGGGCTCCACGAGTTTTGAGCTGCGATGCCGAAGCAAAGGCGGTATGACTCTCGTGATAAGGGTGTTTGTGAAGGGAGTGAATGCTCTAGATCAGAAAGAAGGGTATACGGAGTACTGATCCCGGACTGTTCCCCCCAACTGAGGCTAACCTAAGGGTCAGGCGGGGAACGACTAACATCCCAGCTTTCCCAGGTCGGGACCTTGGGAATAAGCGACTATCAGTACGTGTAATGGGATGATTTGCAACGGCGTGAAGGGCAAGGGTGTTATCATACCGTGACTGAGGCATCTAGGTCCTTTGTTGTCCTGGGCTTTGATGCCTAGCTCACCGACCTCTTGGTGCTCCGTGATATGCCTTCTTTGCGCCTTTGCAGCCGGATTTGGATAGAAAGGGGTCATGGGTTACTTTCGTGTAACAGCTGTTGGAATGAGATGTGAGCATGATAACTCAGCCGGAAGGCTGACTCTACATCAAGTCTTTGGTGCAAACTGGTTAAAAAGTTTCTCTTACTCTGATTGGTCCCAATGGGCTTAAATTGTTAAACGATTGGACACTTGGCGATTAAAAATTGGCCCTCATTTTATGCATCTTTCTCGTGCCTTTATTGGTTTAAACCTTCAATGTTTCAATGTTGTAAATCTCGCAAAACGTTGTACAACTGGACGACAATACTTAAAAAGAGGATCCTAGCGTTATTCACTCGCATTTTGCCTTGCGCAAACTTCATTGGCGCAAAGCCTCTTCACGTCTTTCATCCTCGGTGATGGTACGGCAGTGTCATAGAGCGAGGACATCGGACGTTCTTTGAAGCCTGCGTAAGCCAGCCGCATTCAATGTTTAGAGCCGGGGATGCCATTGCCACCAACTCAACGAAGCTCAGGGCTCTTCCGGGCGCTGGCTCCCTCCATGTCCCTCCCGTGCAGCGAATGACGCATCCGATTGTCTCACTCTCTCACAGACACACAAACTAACCCTTTATTTTGACCCTTATCTTTACTTTTACTTGTGTAAGCTTTTCCCCTAACACAGTATAAATTATACTATAGCCTTTTTACGTGAAGTTATTACTATAATAACCCCTTTTACAGGTTACTCACGTGCGCGGCTCGCGCTACCAGAACAGGTTATAGTACTATCTAGACTTTTTTTATTATTTATTAAATTAATATTATTTTATTTAATTAGAGTTTATAGGGTCTAAGCACGATTAGTTTAACTAAATAATGCTATATATTAAGCTAGTAATTATTTATAAGGCGCGTACTAAAAAGGGAGCTCTACATAAAGCGAGTTAGTATTATAGCTAAAACTAGGGATAATATAAAATAGTTTTAAACTAGTAGCTCTACTTTTAATTTAAGTAAGAATTAAGAGTAATATAAGAGTACTTTTAAGAATTAAGACTAATTTAATAATATAAATAATATTATATAAAAATTAAAGTAAATTTAAAATTTAAAAGTAAAAGCTTTATATAAAAGAATTAAAATATAAAAAACTTTAATTAAATATTAATAAAGTTAATTAAGTTTTAGTTTTATTATTATAAAATACTTAAAAATTAAGTTCTTTTTTAATTCTCTACTTAATTATTTCTTAATTTTAAGTTCTTTTTATATTATTATAATAATATTAATTATTTATTTTATTTTATAAATAAATTTATAATAATAAAAATAAAAATAAATATTAAATATTTTAATATTTTATAATTATCTTAAAGTTTTATAGATAAAGTAAAACAGAAAACTTATTTCATTACTAACAAGTATTAGTAACTCGAATCGTGGATCAATCGACGCCCATCGGTTCTGTGAATGCCTCATCCCCACTGTCAAATCGCCATCACATCATCTCCGGGCTGTAGAACCCAGCATAAGCATGGCAACTACCACGGAAGCTCCGCCTCTCGATATGGAAGACGAGGATTCGTTTGCGCTACACGCCCGCAATGATGTGCCCAACCAAGAAGAGACCTCAGCGTACGAGCGCCCCAACACATTCAATGGCCAAGGTGCTGACGCCGGCCGCTAGATGTCAATCGTGCCGGAAAAAAAAGTCCAAATGTTCCAGAAACCAACCGTGCTCACAGTGTGTCAAGTCAGGCAAGTGACCACCAAATGTTGCTCGAGGGGACGGAATTCTCATCCAAGTCTTAGGCGTGGATTGTGTGTACGAGGACAAGAGGCTTAAAGGCGGCATCAAAACTGGAGTCATTGAACGCCTAAACCAGAGAATAGGTGCGCGTTTGCAAGTCTACATATGTAGTTACTCGACAACTCCCGTCTTGGCCGTGCTAATTGTGCCGTGGCAGACACAATCGAGAACATGTTTCTCGGCCAGGGGATCCTACTTCAGCAACTATGGCAAGCCAAAAATGCCGCTGCGCCGATACCGCCCAGCGCCACGGACCGGACTACCGACTCATTTTTGACATACACGGACAAGCTAAAAAGAAGTTTCTGCGCGCTGGCGTGGGGGGATGGCTCCGAGGAAGAAGGCGGAGCAGACCAACCGCCAAGCGCAATAGGATCGAAGCGAAAGCGGACGTCACACGATGATTTTGTTCCTGGGGAAGGACCCCAGGAACGTACCACGGCGGGTGCTGTTGACATGTGCCAGCAGATCCCTCCATCAAGGGAGCTGGAGACTATTCTGGACATGTATTTCAAGTACGTCCATCCGTGGGTGCCCGTGCTACATGCCGCAACCTTTCTTAGACGAGTGCGGGATCCCAATCGACCGGTTGGGGTGTCTCTACTTGTCCAGGCCATTGTTGCCGTCGCATCTCACTTTCTACATAGTCCCGGTGACGCAGACTCAAAGGAGCAGCAGGAGCAGCAGCAAGAAATGAGGCAATATGCTTCGCTCTGTCGGCAGAATGTCATCACCTCAGCCATCGAGAGCAACGCAAAAGAATCTATCCAGGCGCTGATCCTGGTGACATTTGATTCTGTACGTATATCAGGTGCGTGCCACAAACACACCGGAGCTCCAACTAACCACCATGGCAGATGAAACGAGGCCTCAGCGCATCACCATGGTCACTTGTCGCCATCATAAGCCGCAAGATTGACGCGCTGCAGCTCTATTCAGAGGAGCCCATGCGCAGGGAAGGATTCTCCGACTACTTTTCGAGACTTGCGCCCACTCTGGAGGCGGCCCATGCCTGGCTGGAGGTGGAGGAGCGCCGGAGGGTGTTTTGGGCCGCCTTCTTGATGGACCGTTTCTGCAGCATCACCTCGGGGTACAGACAGCGAATGCTTTGCCCGGCGTTGTTCCCAAGGCTAACTCGGACACAGAGCCGCCCCGGGCATACCGAGCAAGAATATCCGGAGGCGGCTGCCCTGCGACGGCTACCGATGGGAGCAGGACCTGCGCGTTGAGACGTCCTTTTTCAAGACGCACGAACAAGGCGCCGACGAGGCCGACGCCCAGGAACCCGAGTCCCCATTCCCGCCGGCCTATGCCAACACGGAGCAGCCAAGTGGAATCGGCGGCCTTGCCTACACGATCGAAGCAAGCGAGTCGCTCTTCCTCGTGACAAAGTTTCACGCGCGCCACCCCGTGGAGCTGAACAAGGCTTCGCAGCTTTCCAGCTGGCTGAACAAGTTCCGGCATCTCGACTCGAGGCTTTTGCAGTAGGTTGGGACCGTGAACGAGCAGCTTCTAGCATCAGACGAGTTGTATTGCTGACGGGCCCGACGCGCAGATGGGAGTTGTGCCTGACGCATCGCTGGCGTGACGTGCGCGTCGTCGACGGCTACATTGACCCAAACCTGGCGCTCGCACACATGACGCACAATGCGGCCATTATCGTCCTGCACCGGCGACTTGCCTATCCGCCGGCGTCGTCGCGGGCTTGGCTGTCGGCGCTCGTGTCCGCCGCATCGAGAGAGGCCTGTGTCATGGCCGCCATCAAGATGAACAGGATTGCCAATCGCTACCTGGATGCCAGCGATGGAATCCCGCCGCACCAATTTGTCTTTTGTTTGTATATTGCCGGTGAACTATTCCTCAGTATGAGACAGCCCCGTGGTGGAATTGATATGAAGTTTCCAGCGCTAACATGACACCTGGGCACAAGGCCAAGCAGCTCACCAGTCCATCCCGCCGGCGGACGAGGTTGGCACAATCATGGCTGCGCTCGATGAAATCTCTCGCCGACTGCGCCGGGGCCGACAAGATGCGCAGCAAGACACGCAAGATGAGAACCCGGCTGCTAAATTCGCACGCCGACTAGGAGAGCTCCGCAACGACGGCTCGAAGCAGCCATCCGCTGAGGCATGGCCGGCCAAAACCCCGATGCCGGCCGGCGGCAGCTTTTCAAATCTTCAGTTCATGTCGCCGTTTGGAGAAATGCCCACCATGCTGCCGCAATGCGCCATCTCCCCCTCCAGCGGCATGAGCTGGCTTGGGATGGCAGGGTTGGACGGCGGTGGCTCGCCCGAGTTCTTGGGCGACAACATGCTCGCGCGTACGCATTCGCTGCTGCCCAACGCGAGGATGGCGAGCACCCTGGCCAGGACCCCGGGGGGCGCGGCGGAGAGCCCAGACGGATTCGACTTGATGGCGGAGCTGCGGAGACTTGAGCACCGGGCAAGAGAGCACGATCGGAGGCTCATCGAGGGGGGACGCAACGCAACAGAAGAAGGCACATGATTCTTAGTTGGCTACCTATAGTACGCACTACGCAGTATATTATAATGACAAGACTATCAAGGGAGTATTTCTCCGTCACTTTCAGTTCAGAGTTCAACCCCCGGCCCGTTGTACGCTCCCCTGTTGGGCTTCTGCGTAAAAGACACGGGGTTGCCGAAAAAGTCGACACCGCCGCTGTCCGGGATGACGGCGCCGTTCCCCAGGGCCGGCGACCCCTTGCGAAGCTTGTAGCCCCCGACCGAGGCCAAGTCATTGCCGCCGCTGCCCGGATCTACAAACCCGGGGTCCGCCTCGATGCCGTTGTCCGTGGGGCGCGGGACCCGGTAAAAGACGTTCCAGCGCCAGCGGATGCCGCTCCGCGCCGGCAGCGACGCCTTGCCGTTGCCCACAAAGATGTTGTTGGTGAAGTAGGCGTTGGGCGCGACGGCAATGTCAAACCCCCTGTGCTCGTCGGGGCAGTACATGACGTTTTGGTAAAAGTACAGCGTGGGCCGCCTGCCGTTACTATACATGCGGCAGTCGTTTTCGAAAATGTTGTAGCGGACAATCTGGTCGGCGCCGCCCGACGGCCCGCAGTCGTCGCAGTTCAAGAAGGCGCCGCCGGCGTTGCCGCGGCTGTAGTTGTACTCGACGGTGCAGTTGCCCGTGTTGCCCCAGTCGCAGTCAAAGGCCTCGCTGTCGATTTCCGACATGGTGCTCCCGTAGACGACGTTGTGGGCAATGGTGGGATTGTGGTCGCCGAGCACCCACATGCCGGCAAAGTTGCCGCCCGTGAAGGGGTACGCCCCGGTGCCCAGGTCCGACGCGACGTTGTAGTCCATCAGCGGCGAGTCGCTGTACGAGATGATGATGCCGTCGCCGCCGCAGGCGTGGATCGAGTTGCGCGTGACGCGCGCCTTTTGCCCGAGGTTGTGCGTGGCCCCGACGCGTACTTTGATGCCGCCGCCGCCGCAGTCCGACACGGCATTGTGCTGGACTAGCACGCCGTCGTAGCGGCTGCCGGCGCCGGAGGTGTCGACGAGGATGCCGCACGACAGGATAAAGTCTTTCGAGTGCGTGCGCTTGTTCGTCTGCCCCGCGACGTGGTGGACGGTGTTGTGCTCGATTGTGATGCCCGTGTGCGTCTTGCCGTCGCTCGCCGTGACGTGGATCCCCTGACGGGCGGCGAGGCCTGACGCGGGATTTGTCACCGTGAGGTTGGAGATTTGCCAGTGATCTTGGTTCGTCAGGGTGACGGCGGCGGCGGCCCCTTTTCCGTTGATGATGGGGTTAGGGTTGTTGTCCGTGGCGCCGGCGACGGCATACTTGGTGATGCGAATGGCCGCGTCTGCCGTGCCGACCCCCTTGGGTGATAGTGTCCCGGTGCAGGTGGTGCCGGCCTTGAAGGCAATGACGTCTCCGGGCGCAAAGGTCGGCGAATTGACCTGCTGGAGGCTGTTCCATGGCTTGTGCTGGCTTCCTTCGCCCGCGACGGGTCGGGAGCAGTCTACATAGTATTGCTTGGCTTGCGCCGACCCCAAGGTGAGCAAGGTCAAGAGTGCCGCGGCGGATGTGGCCCTGAGTGAAGTCGGTTGCATGGCTGGCTGGCTGGCAAAGAAAGACGCTGGCAAAATATCATCTGATGACGACGAGCGAGTCGGCCCCGTTGATTCAAAGGATGAGGTGATTCCACAAATATAGCTGTTTGTCACCGTCGCACAAGTTACAAAACTACGATGCCGGTACTTGCTTGACTCCATATCGTGGCATAGTTTGGGGAAAGACACTGGGGAAGCGGACCTTCGGGCAGAACACCGACAACCCTCCGTCGCCGCATGGTCGTAATACGAGGCCATTTGAATTGGCGGCCCGCCGTCCGACCCATGCAGTCCCCAATTACGGTTGATGGTCTGGACTCTGGACTCTGGACTCTGGAGTCAATAGTCCGTCAAACGTTGCTTCGCATGTGCCCCGGCCCATGACCTGATGTGTCCCCCGCCAAGTATCACGGCGTTGCCACATGTAGATTTTGGTGTCGGGCAACAGCCTGCGCTACTGATCCTACGAGAAAAAAAGAAAAACTACCGAGCTCATTGAGCAAAGCCAACTTCCATTATTTGACACTAGTGGCTAATCTACTGTGTGTGGCCGGCACGAGTCTCGTCAGCTCAGGCTCAGCCCAGACTCGGCCTTGTATTTGACGCATGGGCGGCGCGACCACCGCTCTTCAATCTCTGCCAGGGTCATTGCGTTTTTCCCATCATGGATAGCAAAGACGCCTGTTATGATGACGACATCTTCCTTGGGCCAACTCGCTCCAGAGTGCTTGATCGTTGGAAGCAAAGTCCTAGTTACCATTAAATTGGTGTTGGGGTCCGGCTTCAATACCTCACCCACGGATCGCAGAGATGGTGGAGACAAAGGAGCCAGGTTGACGATGCCGCTTGCTCCGGCCGACGATAGTACGAGAGACGAGTCTGGCGTCTCTAGTGCGACCTCGCCATCCCGCAGGCCCAACGACATCAACGTTTGGCCAGCGTCCCCTTGGCGTTTTGGGATGATGCGCCGGTTCGCCTTCTGTCTGCCATCAATGGCAAAGCCGCCCTCGACGGCATCCAGCGAGAGGAGGGACGCATCGTTGCCGGCGCAGATGCGATGTACTCTGACGTGCCAGTCCGGCCACGCTGAGCACGGCGGAATCAGTGTCGTCTCGACTTGCACCGACCCGGTCGACCACGGCTTCCAACGACTGACGAGCGCCGTGGTGCGTTGCGGCGGGCTGCCGCTTATAGAGATGGGAACCGAGACAAACTCGGTCTCGCCCGTCGATACCCAGCGTACCGTCCACGTGTCGCCATTGTCTTTGCTCAGTGCCAACATGTTGTCTGGCGCGATTTGCGCAACCAGCGGCCCGGTAGGCACACTGAAGCCAAAGGCCGAGGAATACGCAAACTTGGCATACTTTGCCTGCGTTGCCTTCATCGGCCAGACGCAAAACTGCCCCGACGACAGGAGAAAGTGATGTCGCCCCCTGCCGTGATTGCATACAATCTGCCTCGCCGGCCTGACTGGCACGACGTCCTTGTCCCCGGCGTGCTCGCGTCCTTGGCCACGGCTCAGGGGATGCGGCAGCTCCTCAGCCGACCAGAAGGCGTCGCCGCCAGGCAGAGCCACCACAATCAAGGACTTGAGCGCCCAGTACGGCGACTGGGGGGAGTTGTAATCCTCGCTCAGATACATGTTTGGATACAAGTAGCCAATGTTGAGGGTGCCGTCGGACCAGAATGTACCCTCCGAGTGGGAAGCCCACCAACGCAGGTGCCGGAGGAGCATTCCCTTGACGGCCCCGTGCGAGGTATACTCGTCGTCGTCGTCGTTGTCGCAAAGCCCGCAGTAGGCAAACGCCGCGTAGAATCCTCCCATGGCGAACTTGTAACACAGAGATCGGCCAAACGGAATCGGTGCGCCTAGTAAGCCGGCTTAGTGTACAGTCAATCCCTTGCATCTTCCATCGCGCACCGCCTCGTCTTACCGTCTTGGTCAAAATAGGCCCAGAACGTACGCGCGTACTGCCTCGCCCGCTGTCTAAACACGGAGCACCTCCCGGGATCCAAGTCACCGGCAAACTTGGCGTACAACATCTGGCTGAACTGCATGGCAAAGCTCCCCGAGTAGTAGTCTGCGTGCCTCCCACGCGCGGCATCAACACCCGTGCCCTCTTGTCTTGGATCCTCCGCCGCGGCCCGCCACACGCCGTCGGAAGCCCATCCGTCTGCCATGTAAAAGCTCTCAAGCGTCTCGAGATCCTGCTCAACGAGCGGCCACAGCAGCGCGTGCGCCACGCCGCAGACCTTGATCAGCGCCAGGTTGGACAGAACGCGGAACCAGCGCCAGTTATTCTCGGGCATCACCTTGCCGTTCAGGCCCTGCAGCCAGCGAACCAAGTTGCTCTTGTCGCTTGACCCCAGGGTCTCGTAGAAGGACGCCGGAGCCGCGAGCAGCGCAAACGAAATGATTTCAGCCTCGACCATTCGCTGGTCCCAGTCCCCGATTGCGCCCCAGTGCTCTTTGTGAGACGGGTCGAGGCCGTTTCGAAGACCGGCGATCCATGGCTCCAAAAGGGGCTCTGGCCCGGCGCCGGAGGACAAGAGGGCCGCAACCACCCACAGTGGGCGGGCGTAGCCCTCCAGATCGGCGGCGTGCTCGTCAAAGTGAGCGCCCGATGTGATGGGCAGCCGTATTCGAGCCCGGCCGGGAGAAAAGTGTGGCAGCAGAGGTTGGAGAAGCGCTCTTGCGGCCGCTGATACGTTTTCCTTTGTATCGAGCGGGTTGTCGGAGAAGCCTGCTAGTGATGGCATTTTCGGTCATGAGAAAACAAGTCGACTTGTCTCTTGTCCCGTTCAAGATGGTATGATGCTGACGCGCAGTCGGCCTCTGCCGCATTAATGTCGTGGACGATACAATCAATTCATCGTCATTCCCCAAAGTTATTATCCGACGGAACTTGAACATGACGCATTCTCTCACCCCTGCGCTCATCCCCGCACTACATTGGGGCCGGACTCCGGAGGCGTTACGGAGCCGGCCCCGGAGTCGCCATCAGTGCTGGCTTTTGGGGAATACGACTCTCCTCCGCAGAGTGTGGAGTGTGAATATGTCTGGAAATGGATCGAGACTGTTTTCGAGACATCCCTGTAATCGGCCTGCAGGAATAGTTTGATTCGGTAAATAACAGCAGTGTCCTGTCCCGCTGACCAAGGAGCCGCAGAACCTCCCTTTATTGCAAGAGTAGTTGTTTTATCCGCCCTTTGTATGGACGTCTCCCAACTTTTGTAACGACCACCATAACATACACACGGCCTCTTCAAAACAAGAGTGAGCCCAAAACCATGGCATCCCAAACAACAACAACGGTCGAAAACACCGTCAATGACTCCCCTCTTCACGGGGATACAGGGACTCAGAATGGGCGCTTGTCCCAGCTATACGCCAGCAATGGAGTCCTCAAAATTTGGAAAACAGCGACCGAGCATCTCCAACGAGAGGTGAGTAACAACTCCTCCCCAAGCCGCATTCACTCGGGCAAAAAAACTCATCAAACGGTCTCCAGAACCCTCCGCAATCGTTCCCAGAGACTGTTCCACAGACTGGCCCCTCCGCAGGCAAGTATCAGTACCGAGACGCCGACTTTTGGACCTGCGGCTTCTTCCCAGGAAGCCTGTATTGTCTGCTGGAGCGCTCCGTCAAGTACCCGCAGCAGTTTCTCGCAGACGGCGCCATCGACTGCAAGGGCTCCCAACACCGAGAGCTGCTGCGCCAAGAGCTCCCGGGCGTCTGCCGGGCGTGGTCGGAGCCGTTGCACGAAATGGCCAACCGCACAGATACCCACGACATGGGCTTCATCATCGAGCCCGCTCTGAGGCGAGACTTTGAGCTGACGGGCGACGAGCGCAGCCTGGCGTCGACTGTGCGCGCTGCAAATAGCCTGGCGAGCCGGTATAGCGAGACGACGAGGGCGATCCGCAGCTGGGACACGCTCGTCAACAACCGGCACCGGTTCACGAGCAAAGAGGAGGACTTTTTGGTCATTATCGACAGCATGTGCAGTAGGTTGTCGTCTACGGAATACTGATGCGCTCCATGATTTGTTGTTGGAGGACTGACGGCTTTTGGCAGACTTGGATATCCTCTACTACGCGGGCCATCATGGCCGTGATCAGCGCCTCATTGACATTGCCACCACGCACGCGCACACTGTTTGCAAAACCCACCTAAGGCGGGAAAACTCGTCTTCGGGGTCCAAATACGGCGAGCTATCAACTTGCCATGTGGCGAATGTGTGCCCTGCCACCGGCCAGGTTGTGCGGCGGTTCACGGCGCAAGGGTACTCTGATACTTCGACCTGGGCGCGCGGGCAGTCGTGGGCGATATTGGGATTTGCACAAACATACACGTGGACCAAGGACGTCGTCTTCCTCCACACGGCCTGCGGCTTGGCTCAGCACTTCATGTCGCGAATGGAGTCGTCGCCGCCGTGTGTCGAGGCAAGCGGCAAGGTGGGCAGATACGTGCCGCTCTGGGACTTTGATGCCCCCGTTGACGAGAAGCATGTAGTTCGGGACAGCGCAGCCGGGGTGATTGCGGCCAACGGAATGCTCGTTATTTCCAGTGCGCTTGCGTCTCTGGGACACTTTGTGGACGCCCAGAGATTCCTTGAATCGTCGCTGGCGATTGTGGAGGACACCCTGGCATTGTGTTATGCGACCGACGGGCTGGAGCTGGTCGTTGAGCAGAGACAAGACGGCTCTGCTAGGGTTGTGTCCCGGAGTCTGGAGCAAGAGGGCGAGCCGTTTGACGCCCTGCTTCGATGCGCAACGGCCAACTACAATCGAGACTGGACGGACAAGTATTATAACCATGGGCTTGTGTACGGAGACTACTACCTGCTCGAGTATGGCAATAGGCTGCTTCAGCTCGGGTACATGTAGAAAATGGGACACGTAGACTTTGTATGGGAATGAATATAGTACTGCTTCCAAACGCACAACAGCACGGAGCGATTGCCTACATTGTTGTCTTTTGGATTGCTACCATTAACACAGAACACGGGGTTGAAGTGAAAGCTCGCTTCGGCTGTAGCAGGCCCAATGGTGATGGAATGCAATTGCTCCTCCAACCCCGGTTATATTGACCGTTTTGGGACTTTCTTGCATGGGTGTTGAGCCAAGAGGCCGGCATCGTGGCAAGATTCCCCTCACCCTGACTTCTCCGCACAAACCCCGGGCCCGGCTCCAGATGCTAACATTGAATCTGGTGGAAGCCACTTGAGACAAAGGCATGACGGCCCTGCTGGCAAGCGGGTCTCTAGAGCCAGCGTTGTGTCCGTGATTCACACCAGTCGCTTGGGGTATAAAGAGTCGAGAAGGGTCCCGGAACCAGGCCGGGCGCCGCTCCGGAGCCAAACATTGAGACAACGGGCTGGATTTCCCCAAGAGGAGGCTACATATGTACATGTACGGAGTATTGGCAGGCACCTGGGCGCCACCGGACCACCGGCCGTCCAACAGCTCGCCGGCCGGCCTCACAAACGTCGCGAGATGCTTGGTGGCTTCCACCGCGCTGCTACACAACTTGGACAGCTACATATGCAGTTATATACGCTTGACCAGCCACTGCAATGGATCGACGGTGATGCTGGCCATTCAAGCGTCTCGACTTGCCCTAAATACTACCTCTCCCATCTTGAAGCTGCTCTGCCTCCCGAGCTGCACTTGCAATGGATCCTAATAGGGAGCCCGTCTCCAAGACTTCCGGCGATTTCGCCGCGGACAAGGGCAACGAGGCCGGAGAGGCCGTGCATGAAGACGTCCTCCCTTCCGCAGAGGCCCTCGCCGAAGCCATGGCCCACGGGACGCCTTCACCGTGGAGCAAGTCTCTTCTAAAGCTGTACTGCTTCTGTGCAGTTGCGTTCCTCTGCTCCACCATGAACGGTATGTGAATACTGGACGGTCTTGACACTTGGGACTTTTTGCGACTCTTGCTGACATTCTCACGCAAGGCTACGACGGCTCCATCTTTGGTTCCCTGCCCGCGCTGGAATCGTTTAGAAATCGATTCGAGGTCGGCAAGACGGGCCCCAAGCTGGGCTACATCTCAGCCATGTACACAGTCGGCACGATTGCCTCTCTGCCCGTCGCCGGCCCCGCGTGCGACGTCAAGGGCCGCCGCACGGGCATATTCATCGGCAGCGCCATTGTGATTGCGAGCACCGTGCTGTCCGGACTGGCCGTCAGCACGGGGCAGTTTGTCGCGGGCCGCTTCTTCCTCGGCTTCGGGGTCAGCATCGTCCGCTGCGCCAGCTCCATCTGGGTGGCCGAGATTGCGCCCCCGTCGAGCCGCGGCGTCCTGACGGCGTTTTACAACTGCACGTATGCCGTCGGGGCCGTCATGGCCGCCGGCGTCACCCGCGGGTCCGTCCGGTACCCCGGCGACGCGGCATGGAGGATCCCCGTCTGGTGCCAGCTCGTCTGCCCGGCCATTGTGTGCGCCCTCGTCATGTTGTTCCCCGAGTCGCCGCGGTGGCTGTACGCGAATCGGCGGGAAGCGCAGGCCGTCGACTTTCTGACCGAGTACCACGGAGAGGGGGACCCGAACCACCCCCTTGTGCGGCTGCAGGTCGACGAGTACCGCCGCGTCATTTCCCTCGACGGCTCGGACAAGAAGTGGTGGGACTATGGCGACCTCTACAGGACGCGCTCGGCGCGCTGGCGCGTCGTCAACGCCCTGATCCCCTCCGTCTGGGGGCAGTGCTCGGGAAACGCCATCGTCAGCTACTACCTGCCTGCGATGCTGGCCACCACGGGCATGACGCGGCCGGACCAGATCCTCAACATCAACCTCGGGTATACCATCGTGTCCGCCGTGGCCTCGTACATTGGCGCCGGCCTCATTGAGAGAATGGGCCGGCGGCCAACCAGCATCTGGACCTCTGTCGCGTGCTCCCTCTGTTTTGCCGGCATCACGGGGGGCGCCGGGGCATACGCGATGACCAAGTCGGGCGGCGCGGCCGCGGCGGGCGTGGCTTTCATCTTCATCTTTGGCTGGTGTTACAACTTTGGCATGACGCCCCTGCAGGCGCTGTATCCCGTCGAGTGTCTGTCGTACGAGCAGCGCGGCAAGGGTCTGGCCTTTGTCTTTGCCTTTGTCCACTGCCTGGCATTCGTCAACCAGTTTTGCTTTCCGATTGCGTTGCAGAGGATTGGCTGGTACACGTACATCATCTTTATTGGCTGGGACCTCATCCAAGCGGCCATCAGTTACCTCTTCTCCGTGGAGACCAAGGCCAGATCTCTGGAGGAAATGTCGGAGATTTTCGAGGCCATGAACCCCGTCAGGGCTTCTATTTCTTCACCAAAGCACGCCGAGAGCAGGGGCTAGCCCTGTTTCTGTCCCTGCTGGTTTTGTGGGAATTAAATTATTTAGCTGTCGCAGCTGTAAAAGACTTTTATGAGGGGAAATTATTGCGCCACTAAACCGCAGTTCCTTTTGTAACCAAAGGCATTCGGGTCCATCATTCCTCATGGCTGTACTACATGTTTCGACCCGAGCGAAATCCCTATATACTCGATTGTGTGAGCATGTACATGCCAGACTGTGCCATTTCCACTTGCCTACACGCGAGGCAACCCCTATGCCTCGTTGTTGCTTGCTCTCCACGAGCCGTGAACCTCGTGCCGAACAAGCGCGTCGTTGGTATCGAACCATCATTGGTGCTATTCGAATGCGCTTGGCCCATCCCAAATTCGTCAATGGGCAAGATCAACATGTCACCGATCAGGGTTGGTTCCGTCAATCCAGTCAGGTCTCCCACTCACTGATATGAGACTGGGTTGGTACATGCAAAGTTGTTCAAAAACGACACCGGTCCATGCCCAAGGCCCCGTCAGGTTAATGACGTTGGCATCTGAAAACTCGACTTGTCCCACCGTCGAGTTGTGGTCTTTTGCATGTTTCTCCAACCTTGTCACGGCGGTTGTGGCCATTCCTAGCAGCAAGGGGTTGTTTGGCGCAGCTGCAACCGTCTATTGGCACAGTTGCAAGTCGTCATGAACCTGAAGCCAGTTGAGACCCCGGGCTCACCAAGATGCGGCATCTGAGATTGTAGAGGGGTCGATTTGGAAACTGTGGTTGGAGTTCAGAGGCCCGAAGTCTATCTGCCATTCATGGTATCTAGCTTACAAGTATGCACAACTTGGCTCTCTCTCTCTAGCCCTGACGGGAAAGGCTGTAAACTCCAAGACCTAGTTCGTTACCCCAAGCTTTATTCGCTATCCACCTAGGGTTTTAAGTTTTGCTAGCCATTCCATGGTCGTGTCGCGGTAGTCTTGTGGCCCATATGGTTCAAACAAGTATGACAAGAGTCCCTGTTTCCTCGTAAAGTTCAGTCCTAAATCTTGAAGTAGCACATCGTAGTAGGGAACGGCGTCGAATATGAATGAAGGGGCCTTGTTACCCCAATCCACGGGATACCTCCATTTCCCGAATCGATTGACCAAAACTGTTTGGTATTGTAGTTCTTCCAGTGCCCCTGGCTCCAAGAGATTCCGTGTTGCATCGCGGCTCAAGCTGCCTGACATGTAAGCGGCTATCCATAGACTCTGGATATGCGCCAATATGGGCGTGCTAAAGTTCATCACCATGCCGCAAAAGGCGACATCTCGATGGTGGAGAAACCGCGGGGACGGGGGTACTATGAATCGATGAAGCATAAATGGTGTCAAGTTGTCATTTTCCGTCGGTCTCTCGACCTTTACAACCCCGGGGACATTCGAAAGCGGCACGTAATTCTTCAGACACTTGGGTTGGTCTAGCAAGCTCGGAAACTGTGATAAAATCTCCCGGTCGGCCCTGTCAAAAAAAGCTTCATTTCTCCCAAAGGCTTCTCCGTGTAGCCCGTCTTTTTGACGATGAGGAAGCCCCAGCTCTACATCAACTCCCTCAGGGAGGAACTTGATTGGGGGCACCTTCTTCCACCCAGTATGTACTAGGATCGAATCCGACTCAAAGCAAGTATTATCAGAGAGATGGACCTTGCCTGGACTCAGACACTCAATGTCGGCTATATGAATCTTGACCCGCCCGTTTCTAACAAGTTCGAAAAAGTCGGTATCATAATTCAAGATGCTAAAACTTGCTCCCGCGAACATGGCATCGAGCTTGGGCTTCAGCTTTCTCGTCTCCGGGTGCGAGTCAAGCTGGCACCGGGCCAGCACGTCTGATGCCAGAATTTTCCAGAACAAGTTGGTGATGAATCTTCCAACCATGGTGCCGTGCAAGAGCCTCCTGACCCATGAATGCCCACATTGCGAGCCCCAGATACAAGGGCTGAACCATGTGAGTAGTCTTGTATCTTTTTCACATGTTAGCATCAAACTCGAGCGAGTTGCCATGCCTTGTAGGTGAACAAACTAGCCAAGAATTCAACCCTTTGCTTGAACGGGGTAACATAGGGCGGTGTCATCCAACATGGGCCGTGGCCATTTGCTGTTTGTGGTTTCGTCCTCCAAGATTAGCAACAGACTTTGCGCAAAAAGCACCAGACAGAGATGTGCGACCGGCATACCTCGAATGACCCAGTGCACTTCGGCTCCAGCCGCCGCGTAAGCATAGACAGCATCCCACGCGTACTTTGTCGACCCATACACCGTAGGACTCTGGGCCATCTTGACGGTATCTGCGTTGTGATGAAAATCGCGACCGTGGAAAATTCGGCCCCCGAAACCCTCGTCGCCGACAAACCGTACTCGGTTGGGCTCAGAAGTAAAGCCGGACGCGACGATTAACCTCTGTGAAAACATGGCGAACGTCTCACCGTGACGTTGGAGGGTTAATATTCACCCCCCTTTGGCTTCTTGATGCTCTGCCGAAATGACCTTTGTTTCGAGAGAAATCAGGGCCACGAGGCCAAAATTCTCGGCATACGACTTGAGGTATTCGTGCACTGCTCGGGCAGGAATATGTTGACCCGGTTCGGCGCCAAACTTTCCACTCTCCATGGGGAAATCGGGATATTCGTACGTTCCAAACATGTTGTTGGTCTTTAAACCTGGATACAGCCTCTCCTCCGCCCATGTTCCGCCGATGGATGCCTGCGAATCGAACACGGCAACTGAGTGCTCCGGCTGGCTGCAGCGATACTGTTTGGCCGCGGCCAAGCCGTGGAATCCTATGTGTGCAAGGTTCGCTTCAGAACGACGACAACCCGCCATTTCTTTCCAAGTGACAATGACATACCGGCTCCTATGATGACGCAGTCCTTTGAATCCATGTTTGCCATGGACATGTCGGGACTCCGGCAGGTTGTGTCCCGGCTGCCGACATGAATAGGCAGACGCACTCATGGGCCTGGTCGTCGGAGACGGTTGAAGATATAACAAGTCGGCACAAGATGACGATTTGCCGGCAAGGCCCTGGCAGACAAATTGGACCCTGGTGCAAATGACATGGAACAAGACCTGCCTACCGAGCCGTTGTCAAAGATGTACATAGTGATGTACATATGGAGGGATCGGAGCAGATATGGCTCATACGCGTCATGCGAGACATTTCGTACCACCGTAATCAATGGAGGGCAACGCATCTTGACCACATGTCCAGGGACCAGGGCATGGATTGGCAATCTGGCTTTCATGATTGCTCGCATTTCCGGTTTTGGCAGACGCACATCATATTAGCCGGGCGACGGAATGAAGTCTGGTGGACGATGGATGTGGAAGGGACTCGACATGTCACGAAATAAGCAAGTTGAAGAACCAACCAGGCTGCAGGCATCTCAACTGGCTCCTTGATGGGAAGTAATCTAGACCCTTGCAAGCTGAAAAGCCGGTAGTGGTGTGTACAAGAGTAATCATCTTCACAGACGTGGTTCGTTACATGATGGCAAGACCTGTTTGCAACCACCCAGTGCCCAGATCTGGCGATGGGCAACTCGTGCCGTCGTCGCCCGAGTCAGTAATACCGCCATGCTCCGTCAGCCCTCGCATGTACTCCGTACTGCAACGAAGTGCGAAATCCTGCTCAAGCAAGGCGCCCGTTTTGGCAAAACTCATTCCACTTTTCGAATCCTCGCTCCCCGCCCTGAGCAGAAGCAGTCCCCCTTGCAGCACGGCTCCTTGACGAAATTCACAGTCAAGGCTCCCGCGGACACATCGTTGCCAGGGTGAGTTGCCACGGAGCCACAACGTTTGCATCCGCGGTCGAGGAGCTTCTGGACAAGAGCCTCGGCTTGCTTGCCGGTTCCGGACGTGTTCTGGAAAAAGGCGCAGAAGCTGCCGTCTTTGCCTTGCGAACATGCAATTGGCCCTGTTGCTCGGTTAGCAGACGCCTGGCGCCGAGTCTCTTGGCGAGCGCCCGCGCGCAGGCGGATGGGATCAGATGAGATTTTTTCCCCGTACGTACTTTGTGCCTCGAATATCCCGTCTCCGCCTCCCTGGGCGACCAATGTGTGAACTTGGGCCTGGATCGTTTCCACAGACGCACCGGGGTCAGAGGCGCATGCGGAACTGCCCCGGCAGTTGATGGCTGCAGATGCGGTGCAGATGAAACCAAGGTAGACGGCCAACATGCTGCTGAAAAAGTGATGAGCGTCTTGTGTAGTATTACCGTGGTTGACAGGTCATGTAAGGGGGCGAATGTATATGCCATCACAAACAGTTATATGTGACGGGGCTCGACTAGATAAACATGGCGAGTCCAAAACGTGCTCAAATATGACTCGTTCACTAATGACGGCAATTCTTGGTCTGTCATTTTTTATTTTGACTCTACCCGTTGGCAACTAAGTGGACTAGACCACTTCGTCGCTGACGGGTAGATCGCGTCCATGACCATCAAATGGTCCCTGACACATTTATTCCACCAACCAAGCCTTGGCACCTAACCCATCGATTCTAGCGCACAGCCAGGTCGATGAGATGGATTGGGCGGAACCAGTCTGGAGCAACAACATGGAATGATGACTGGTTGCAACAGCCCAGCAATGGGGCTTGTCTTGCCATTGGGAGCGTGTTTAGTGATGTTGCATTGCCACCCATTTGAAAAGTGATGTCTGGAGCAGTGATTTGAGTGAGAGCAAAGATTTGGATCTACATGTAACGTAGGTGCATAGCGAGTGCGCCAGCATAGCGAGTGCGCCACTTTTACCTATAATACCTACCTAGCTCCTTATACATTAGATATCTCCACCAAAAATTATAAAATCTAGATCAAATAAAAGTTAATTATTACTAGCTATTTAAGCTCTTAAGCAAGATCCAAAACTAAGTATTTGAGCAGCTGCGAAGATCTATAATATCTCTTAAGATACGCTTAAGCAATAACGAGATTATACTTAATTAAGACGCGACACTATACCCAACTCTTAAAAACTTATAAATCTAAAGAAATCTATAATTATTTAATATATCCTTGACCTAGATACGCAATTATTTCCTCCTCGGCTTTATAATATAGAAGATATAGCTAATTAACTGCTCATAGATTGCGACGTGTCTCTAGTTAGCCCACAATAAGCTTTAAACTTTATCAAGTACCACAAAGAGCTATTTACGCGTTTTACACGTAGATATGATTACCAGAGGGCTCTATATAAAGATTAAAATGTGATTCGGGGCTGGTTTCAGCTTGTACGTAATACTATTACGAAATATGGTATCTAGGATAAAGATATGTATAACTTTAACGAGACTAGCTTTATAATAGGTATAATCTTAACCACTATAGTTATTATAAGCTTAAAAAGATGTAGCAGACTAAAGTTAGCCCAGCCAGGGAATAGGAAATAGGTTACTATAATCCAGGGCATTAATTCTCAAGGCTAGGCTATCCCGCTGTTTATTATAGTTACAGGGCAGAATCACCTTACTAACTAGTATAAAAATAGTACTCTACTACCTAATTAAGTTATTACTATAACTCATAATAGCTAGACCACAAATAAGAAAGGCATAAAATAGATCCAGCACTTTAAAAAGTATACTAAAGCGCAAACATATAGTACATATTATCTTCTGATTATGGATAGGCATAAAAGCTACTACTTTACCGAATTTAAACTTTTCTGTAAGGACCATAAGATTATTACTCTCTGTATACCGCCACATTCATCTTATATTCTTTAGCCACTTAATATTAGTTATTTTAGACCCTTAAAGAAGGTGTATAGGCAGGAAATCGAAGGGTTAATAAAAGCCTGTATTACACATATTACAAAGCCGGACTTCTTACCTGCTTTCTTTACCGCATTTCAAGCTACAATAACAGAAAAAAACATCAGGGGAGCTTTTAGAGGTTCAGGGCTTATTCCATTTAATCCCAAAAGTGTTCTATCGCAGCTAAATATAAAATTACACACGCCATCGCCCGTCAAAGGTAATATTAAGCTGCCTAACCTCTAGGTTCCAAAGACGCCAAATAACCCAATCAAGGCAACTTTGCAGACAGATTATATTAAAAGAAGAATTAGATATTATTAAGAAAGCTCGCTAATATTAATTTTAGCGGCTATAAACCAAGTTGTAAAGGGAGTATGCGGAATAATACATAAGATGGCCCTCCTATAGGCGGAGATCGGACAACTTTGAGAGGCAAATTCAACACTAAGTAAAAGGCGCAGAGCAAGAAAAACGTAATTACGCCAAGAAGGTAGTATAACTATTACTAAGGGATAAGCTCTACAAGATCAAAAGGATATTAATCAGCAGGTATAGCAAGAAATTCACTAAACTAGAAGTCAGAAGCAGAGGGTCAAGACAAAGGCCCAGCGATGTGGTATATGCGGCAGGCCCGGTCATAATATGCGCACTTATCAGATCATTGTAGAAACGTCTAATAAAGAGGATAGTAATAGAGATTAATTAATTTTGTATATTGTGGTTGTTTTATTGTACAGGTTTTACATCAAGATGGTCTTAGGTGGCGCACTCGCTATGCTGGCGCACTCGCTATGCACCTACGTTACTCAACCAAAGACATGAGATGTGGACATGGCCAACTGCTCGCGTGGACCATGTGCTGTCTGGCCTCTCACAGGCACCACGGCCACCGCCTCAGCGTCAATGTACAGATGACTACGACGAGCCTTGATATCGATTACAGTTATTATTGCCTATATAGCCATCTCGTGGTCCGAATTATCCTACGCGCAGCAAGACAATTATTTCATTACCAACATTCAGCATCGACTCCACACAGGCTTCACCTAAGCCTCTTGAAGTTTTTCCTCTGCATGATGAACCTCCACAACCAGTGACTTCTTGTTTCTGCGATCCAGCCACGATAGCCCGACAGTCCAAAAGATGAGGGCAATAGAGCAGGCAATCATTGCCCACATGCCTCGCTGGATGACAAAGGTTAGCAACCATGGTCAGTCATGTGTAGGCGCACGTCTCCGACTTACAGTAAACCATGGGGCCATTGATGCTCCGTAGAATAAGATGCTCCACCATGCGTTGACGGCATTGTTGCCAAGGTTCATGCCGGCGAGAACAACACTACGAAAGGTGGCCTGTTCATATCTCATGGCGTCGTTGCACCAGGCGAAGAAGGTGGCTTGGCAGGCGTAGACTGCATGCTTGTTTAGTGTCTTGTTCTGCGTAGACGGCATGGGACAGACGGCATCAGCTTACCTGAACCTGCCCAGTAGTAGGCTGCCATTGTAACGGTCGTAGAGTGCGGATTCTTGGGGTCCCGCGACGACACCAAGATCATGATGGAGGTGGCGATACTGGTCGCGCCGATGAAGTATCCGACAAGATAGCGTTTTCCGCCGAGGAAATCGGTCAGCGCAGCCCAAAACAGGGTTGACACGATGCCGACGGCGGGGACGCCGGTAGGATAGTTGTTCTTTTGAGGAATAGTATACTTGTTGACGGGGTGGTTTTGCAGGAAGAGGGCCAGGAGGGAGTTGGTGCTGAAGCTTTCCAGCTCACCGGCAAGACACCACAGGCCGACGAAGCCCCACCAGTACCATGACGATACGACCTTTTTGAGGAACTTGAGGGTGATGGGGGATTGTTCGGGAATTTCTGGGACCCTGGAGATGGCGAGCTTCTTCTCCTCCTCGGTCAGGTAAAAGGCCGTGGTTGTCTGGGGCGTGTCGGGGAAGAAGATGAGGCCGTAGATGGCCACGGGCACAGTGAGCAGGCCGTCTATGATGAAGAGCCATCGCCATCCCGCAAGTCCAAGACGGCCGTTGAGGCTCTTGTAGATGCCGGACTGGATGAAGCCGCCAATGAGGGTGCCGGCCAATCCGGACGAGGTAAATATGCCACTGCGCTTGCCGAGCTCGCGCTCGGTATACCATGCGCCGAGGATATAGTGAGTGCCCACAAAGGTTGAGGCCTCGCAGATGCCCTGGAAAAATCGGATGGCCATGATGGACTGCGGGTTGTGAACCGACGCAGTGACCATGGTCAGACCCCCCCAGAGAATCATCATGGCAGGGAACCAGAAGCGAGGTTTGACATAGTGAAGGGACAGGTTGGACGGCACTTGACCAATAACATAGCTGCGAAATGTGTCAGTCAATTTGAAGGTGGGAGACGGGACATGGAGAATATCGCCGGGGCAGATGTCGTCTTCGTACCCAACGGTGAAGCAGGTATTGATTTCATTAAGCTGGTTGCCCACAAAGCCAAGATCATCCTTCATGCCCGATACGTAGGCGTTGGCAAGATTGCTGCGGTCAAGCTAAGAGATGGTAAAGGAATTTGTCAACCATTTGGTGCCGAAGCAATCACCAACCCCACGGGCCGTCGCCACTCACGTAGTTGACCAAGTAGCTGAGACAGCAAAAGGTGAGGATGAAGAAGTCAATCTTTTGGATGAGCTTCCGTTCTCCGGGCTGATATTGTACATGGAAGTACTCGCGAAGTCGTGATGAGGCCATGGCGGCCAATCGTGTGTCTGGTGGTTGCCAGACTGGACTGGTCCTTGGACGGGCCCTGGTACAGGAGACGCACGTGGCAACAGAGAACCAAGAGTCGATATGGATCAATGCCGCAGCAGAAATGTCGCGATTCAAGACATGTCTAGCTGCTGCCTAGGTGGAGAACCCCGGATTGTCGTGGTGGATGCGGCGATGAAGGAGTTTTTATCCTCACCGGCGCGTGCAATGGGGGAGGATGGATGCAAAGACTTTGCGGCCGAGAATGGCGGTTTGGAATGCCATGGTGCTGCGTAGACTGGACATGGAGGCTGGCAGAGACATGGAGGATCAGGGCCCAGTTGGCATGGCACCCCGCGCAGCATCAATTGACCCCAGTGCCGACTTCAGGCGGCATTTGAGGCGCTGGAGCGCTGCACATGGCCAGATAGGTGTCGGCTGGTTCCAGGTGCCCATTGACTCAGTGGAGCTGCTGCTAAGCATGGCGCTGGGTCCCGCTTTTATTGGCTGGCTGGACCCAAGAGGAATAAATTTTTAATCTCAACACCAGTTCGTGCTGCAGAACTTGACGCAAAAGGACAGACACTCGACTCCAGACTCCAGCTTTTCTCATCGTCAACCCAGGACCCGGTCGTCTCCCGATGAAGCCATCTTGGCACGAGGGGAAAGCCTTCGAGGCTGGGGTACATATTTGATCGCATGCCTAGTTGGGATATAATAGCGTTCCCCAGAGCCGCCACGCAAGGTCAACGCGCTCGAGTGCTTGCTCCTTTATCGTCAGGTCCATCTACTTACTACTCGACGCCTCATCGTTGGCCGTCGCCGCCATACCGTCGCTTCGACAATGAACCGAGAGTTATCACGGTCAGTCATATCGTAACTAGCTCCGGAGGGGGTGATAGGGTTTAGTGTGCCGAAAGTCGGATCGCCACAAACGGCTCGAAAAAAAGGGTTTGGTCTTTGTCTGGGATGGTGGCACCTCCGACGCGGCCCTGGTCCGAAGAGTCTGGGGTAACATTAGGGAAAACGTGGCGATGAACCAGGGGAAGGTGCTTAGCTCAACGTCCGGAATTGCAGCTCTCGCCGTTGGCGCAGAAGCAAAACAGCAGACGATTGACAGTGTGGTATCCATTGCTCGGGCTGACGACTTTGCTGCTGCCATTGACGTGAGCAATCATACGCATGGGAATGTCTAGCCCGTCCACGTCGATGCAGGCATCAATTCATATGGCTCCAGGGGACGGTGCTGCAACATGAGCAATCACACACATGCCCTTGTATACGTAGGCTCATGCCCATCTCCCCAACATCCATTGACCCAGACTGTCCACGTCGCGTTGCTCCCATTCCCTCGGGCGGATAATGCAGCCATCCAGCCGGCCAGCCAGTCGGCCAGCCAGCCGCCAGGCCAACCCAACTGTGGCGCACCGGTCGAGTTTTGCTCGTCACCCCAGACTTGACGAGATGAGGAAGGATGCCTGGCAAATCATGGCCATCCAGCAGGCCCAACAAGCGCACGAGAGCCCAAGCCCTCTATGGAGCACCCCCGTATTCATCCTGCGGCTCTATCTATCCTCCCTGGTCTCCAGATGTCCCCGTCCTCCCTGCCTTCCTCGTCCTCCCTCCTCTTCTCCGTCCTCCTCTGATTCTGTCTGCCCCGGCAATATTTAACCGGTCCCGCGGTCGCTCTTTCCTCCCCTAATTATTGCGCAAATGGCCTCTTTCCCTTTCCAGTAACGAACCTATTCTCCTCCATCTCTCTGTCGCCTCGCGACATTTCTCACCTCTCGCCCGCAGCGCCCTTTGCCTGACCGCCAGCGCCCGCATTGCCGCCTAGGATGAGACCAAACTAGAACATGGATATTCTGGTCCCCTCGTCAGCCTGAACCTCCCCCTCCGCGCACCAGCTGTCAATATTTTACGAAACCCACCGGCGGCGCCTGATGCCCGTACGTGTTTCCTAGGCATGGTGCCACCGGTGGAGGTGAAGCCACGCGGGAAGCCGCGTGGAATGCGCCGAGACCGGGATTGTCACAGCTGCAAGTCGAGGAACATCAAGTGCGACTTGAATCGCCCATCATGCTCGCAATGTCTTGAAGCCAACATCACTTGCGGCGGATATCCGCAGCGCGTCATTTGGGCCGCGGATCGCTTGGCCAAGGACTCTCACGCTGTTCCCTTGGCAGCCCCAGCTTCAGCTTCTGGCTCAGCCTCATCTCTGGCTTCACCCTCGGCCTCGTCCTCGTCGTCAAATGCCACCAAGGTGTCCAAGAGGCAGCGCAGAGAGCCCAAGTCGAAGCTGTCCGACGGCAATGCCTTGTCGCCAGAGCAAGACTTGATAAAGACACCAACCAGCGATGCCGCTGCGCCAAAGAGCGAAAGTCCCGTCTTGGAACTGCGTCACATGCCCGCCACAGACCGAAACAGCTTCATCACCAGTCTCATCGCCTTTTACCAACACATTATATCATCAGACGGGTCAGCGGCAGACCATGGCCATTATCTCTCGTCCGAGGCTGTGGGACTCATCTCCAAGCTGCACGATCTGATGAAGGCGCGTATCGAGGGCCGCTTGGCCGGGCCGTTTGCTGGGGGCGACATGTGGGACTCGATAGATACGGCTCGCCACCGCCTTGCCGCCTTGATTGGCCTCAACGAGGCTCTCGAGGCCGCAAACCCCTTTGCCTTTCTGGGAATTGCTGCCTTTGCAGTGCTAGAAGTGTGCGACAGTCCTTTCGGCGAATGGCAGCGGCACCTCCACGGCGCCAAATCCCTTCTAGATTACCATTGTGCCGATCCGCTCGCCTTGGAACAGCTGTCGCACACCGTAACAGGTTTAACAGAGATTGTTGCCAGACTGGTCTGGTGGGACACACTCGGCGCCATTGCCAGAGGCAGTAAGGGTCTTATATTTGATGACTGGCATCGGCAGACTCTCGACCAAAGCATCTTTCAGGTTGTAGGCTGCTCGGCAGACACGTTTGACCTGTTTAGCCGGGTGGCCAAGGGCGAAGTCGCAACTGATGCCCTGAGCTGCTGTATATTAGCCATGGACCAGCTCGCCAAGATCGACACGGACGAGTCTGCCTGGGTCCTCTCGGCCAACGTCAACAGATGTGCATCCGCGATTGCGGTGCTGGCCCAGTTTGACGACACAGCACATGATCATGCACAAAGAGCCATGAACTCGGCCGTTGAGCGTGCTTGCCAACTGATTTCTCGCATGACGCCATCCTCCATCTACTATATTCACGTAGCCGTATCGGCATATTTAGCCGGCATGCACGCCACCTCGATGCGCCAATGCCAAATTCTACGTGCATACTGGCATCACTGCAACCATGCAGGTGTCCAGCGTTACCCCGATGGCTTGGCAAAATGCGAAGAGCGGTGGAGAGCTAGAGGACTGACGGGACGTGTCGAGTAACGTTGAATTCCCATTACCATTTAACTCTAAATACAAGGACAGATAAGAACCTCAAAAAAAGCATCAAATGATTTAGCACTCCTCCGCCAGATACTCGACAGGCGGCCCCTGGCCCTGGTGCACAGACTCATATTTATTACTCGACGTGACTTGGTTGTGAGCCTCGAGGCATGATGAAGACTATAGTCCACGGGTTGTCGCTCGCTCAACGCTGACCACGTCAGAGTTGATGATGGTTGATATTGACCAGGCAGCGCCACCAAGTAAGCCTCATGGCACGGCCCAACAGTCAACAAAGATGCATAACCAGGCGATTAACCACCGGACTGCAAGCCACGACCCAAAGTTCCGGGGGTTGCGCCCGGTTCCCCGCCGGCCGGTGACATCGGCTGCTGGACTTGACTCCAGGTCCGTGGAACGCCATTTACCTCGGACGCCATACCCGTCGCTCCCACTTAACTATACGGAGTAATCGTCGTCCATTGTGTGGAACTTCCAAAACACTGCCGTAACAGGAAACCATTCTATTTCACTCGGTCGGTGTCCTCCACCCTCCAACGACTCCAGCCAGCCCCAACCCAGTGGCTTCATAGCCTCATTGGTAGAAGTTGACTATGAAAAAGGGCAAACGGCATTGCTTCGGCGCCAGATGCCCCTTCGCACCCCGCACGCACCCGCCGAAATAGCACCAGGGCATCTGGGGGTGGCAACATTGAAGCTTCTGCGTCTCGCTGCTTCAGCTGCCATTGATGCATTTGATGCATGGGGCATCTGGCACGCCGACTTGAACCAAGCCTGTGCAACACGCCGCCATCGGGCAGCAGTCCGTCTTTCTTATAAATTGATGCCGCCATTTTGTACGAGGCCGCGGCATGGAATTAGTATAGGTCCGCTTCGTTGAACACGATCGGGTTATTCTTGTCCTTGCCTCTGCCAAAGTGGGCGTTTTTGCCTCCCTCACCGTCAGCGACAGCAGCACGAGGCGAGAGGCTTCACTTTTGTGCTGCCAACCAAAATGACGTCAGCCACGCTAACCGCCGTGAATGCAACAAACGGCACAAATGGTCGTGCGTCTTGGGAGCAGATTGGCGCCAGGAAGCGACAAGAGCTGCTGGCGTCCATCCCCAAGGAATGGCTCATCCCGGCCGACGTGCTGCCCGCCGAGACTGAAGATGACGTGACTTCGTGGCCCGAGACGTGTGGGTGGTTCACGCCCGAGGAGCTCGCCATTACAAACGCATCGGCGACAGAGCTGATTCCCAGGCTTGTGTCTGGGGAGCTCTCTTGCGAGCAGGTAACGAGGGCCTTCTGCAAGAGAGCTGCGGCTGCCCATCAGCTGGTATGTTACACGCATATAGATGCCATGATGCACCCGCATTGCTAACACGCATTGCCCTTGTAGACAAACTGCTTGTCCGAGACGTGTTTTGATCGCGCCATCAAGACCGCCAAGGAGAGGGATCGGCATCTCGAGCAGACCGGCAAGCCTGTCGGTCCTCTCCACGGCCTGCCCATCTCTCTCAAGGACAACTTCAACCTCGAGGGCTTGGATGCCACCGTCGGCTTCGTCTCTCTCGTCGGCGACGCAGCCAAGGCGGATTCCACTTTGGCGCAGCTCCTGGAGAATGCCGGGGCCGTCTTCTACGTCAAGACCAACACCCCCACGGCCATGATGATTGCAGAAAGCGTCAACAATGTATTCGGCCGCACGGTCAACCCGCTCAACAGGAAGACGACGAGCGGCGGCAGCTCCGGGGGCGAGTCTGCGCTTCTCGCCATGAAGGGGAGCCCGATGGGCGTCGGGTCAGACATTGGCGGCTCGCTTCGGATTCCCGCCGCCTGCACGGGCATCTTCACGCTTCGCCCATCCTCTGGGCGGTTCCCCGTGAGAAACACGCGATCCGGGATGCCGGGACAGGAAGCCGTGCAGTCGGTCAACGGGCCCATGGCGCGGACCCTCGACGACATCACCATGTACACCAAGAACGTGGTGGACGGCCAGCCCTGGCTTCTGGATCCGCGCTGCCTGCCCATGCCATGGCGGGACGTGCAGCTTCCCAACCGGCTGAGGATTGCCGTCATGTGGCACGACAACATGGTCCGCCCGACCCCGCCGGTGACGCGTGCCCTTGGCGAGGTCGTGTCCAAACTCCAGGCGGCCGGGCACGACGTGGTGGAATGGGACCCTGCTGACCAAAAGGAAGGCCTCGCGCTTCTGGGCCGCATGTTTGTCGCCGACGGAGGCACGGCCATCCGGAAGCAGCTGGAGAAGACGGGCGAGCCGTGGAGACCGGAGATGGAGCAGTATAGGAACGCGAAGGAGCTGTCGACGTACGAGATGTGGAACCTGCAGCTGGAACGAGTCGACTTCCAGAACCGTTACCTGGACCGCTGGAACAGGGCCGGCATCGATGCCATCTTGTGCCCGACCATTCCGTTCAATACCGTCAAGAACGGCTCCTTTAAGCATGGTAGGTGGTGCCGACGAGGAGGCCAAGAGGTGGTGAGGAGCAAAAAACGTGTTGGGCTAACGTGTTTATGTTTTTTTTTTAGTCGGGTACACGGGTGTCTTCAATGTTCTCGACTACTCGTGCCTTTCTTTCCCGACCGGCCTAACTGTCGACAAGGCTATTGACCGCATTGAAGAACTATACCAGCCTCTCGGCTCGGACTGCGAGGCCATCAATGGTGACTGTGAGTATCTCCCACCCCCCAAGAACAAATCAGTTTGCGATGAGAAACAAAAAAAATGTATACTTATGTGACATTCGATAGACGACGCTGAGACTATGCATGGCCTGCCGATTAGTCTGCAGCTTGTAGCGCGACGGTTGGAGGAGGAGAAGGTATTGGCCATGGGGAAAAGGGTCTTGGAGGCACTGCGCGCCTAGAGACTGCGCGCGCATAACCAGCATGTAGCTCTGTTGTCGTTTTTGTGTAAGACCAAAGATACCTAGGTAGATGAGCTTGCATAGCATGTAACTTATCCTCGTTGTTGTTTTTTGTTGCGTCCATTTCTGTCTGGTGCAAGTACCCTATACCGGACGGGACGGTGACATGTATTCAACAAGCGCGAGGTCGTATATTTCCTTTTTTTTTTTTCTTTTTTTGGACCTTGTACATTATACAACTGTCTACACATGCTTTTGTGAAATATCTTGTTGGAATGAGGTACTTGGCTGCCATGGCCAATTCCACCCCGATGTCGTGAAGCAATGCCCAAGGCAAGGGATTCTGTAAAGTACGAGACACACAACAGGTATAGGAAAGAAAGAAAAAGACAAGATGCAAGGGAGCATATCTGAATATTGTGTTGGAGCACAAGTTTTGACTTGCAACCTGCATCGAGATTCTCTACCAACCAGATCGTGTTCGGTAGGCATTCGAGGATCGTGCAAGCAATCAATTATGACGGCACCTGTCATTGACGGGTAAACTCTCGGTCTTTGGCTGATAGTTTTGTGAGGACTTGTCCTTTTTCTGCTTCTATTCAGGTTGACATGTCAGATCGTACCCCCAGACAAGAACCAGTGTCAAGCGACAACATGCGGGTGATCTGCGCCGCAGCAGATGAAACAAGCTCGATTCGAAAGTCGAGAAACAGGACTTTTCACGACTCAGCACACCATGAATCATCGGCGTAATAAGCCGGGCGCTGTGTTTCTGCGACGTCGGAAGGCCCCGTAAGGACAAACGTGGGTTTCTCACTCGGCGTATGCTTCTGACTCGCCTGGTGTTTTAGCTTTTCATAGTCTGGGGGATTCTCGTGCATGCCCAATGGCTACAGAAACACGGTGGCATGAGAAGAACAAAATGTTGGCAATGTAACATGAATGATATAATTCTGCCTCTCCAGAGACTAGGTGGTGTTTACACCGCACCCGGGGAAAACAGAAGGAAGCAGAAGAAAACTACATAGCCAGCCTCGCGAAGAAGGGTAAATTGTAAAGCTCAATAATCAGCCTACCTCGTTGGAACATGAACAGCTTTTTTCCATACGGTCACTGTGCTCGAAGCCCCTTGCGAACTGAATGATTCAAGGTGTCTCCATGTACGCCTTTTACCCGGCAGAACCTTGCGATATCATCTTTCCATGTTGCAGCCGCGACTGAAACATGCGTTGGCCCAAAGTCTCATACAAAATAAACAACAAACACTGAGTCTGCTGACTGTTTGCGACGTCATGCAATGCATCGTCAGTTGTGCATCCGAGTATATATAGAGCAGCTCGCAAGCACACAGAAGCACATCATTCACAGCACTACATCACACTCTATTCATCTTCGATTCTACTTGTTAATTCATTCGGTCTGGCTACCGTACTGATTATTCTCGAAAACTATTATACCACATTATTTTCTATATAACCAACCCCCTCGCAAACTTCACCATGGTTCGCTTCACTGCTATTGCTATTCTGGCTTGTGCGTCACCACCGCCCTCTGTTCTTCCCATAACCGACAACTAACACTGTGACACATATAGTTGCCGCATCTGCCCTGGCGGCCCCTCAAGGCTCCAACACCGGCGGCGACCAGATCTTTGACTTCAACGACAAGCCTCTGAAGGGCGATAAGAAGGCCAAGTTTTTGGACTTGGAGAAGCAGGGCGATGCCAAGTTCGAGGAGCTCACCAAGACGTATACTCCGGAACAACAGAAATTAGAGAATGACCTCAACTCGATTCATAGTCAGATGGATGACCTTCTGGGCGTTCCCAAGCAGCAGTAGGCACAGTGTACGCAGACGGATGAATCGTCAAGGATGGGTTGTGCGGTAGGGGTTTTCATCCGACTCGGCCACTGGCTAGACACCTCACTAGTACATAGCCAAGTACGGTTTTCCCTCTTACGCAAAGGAGAAACTGGGCATAGCCTCACTGCTAGTTACGTAGCCGGCTACTGAGATGAATAGAATCATTGCATTGACAAGATGACCCAACAAGGCTGTGTCTATATCCAACAGCGAGCTTTCCAAATAATAATGGTTGGGTGTAGGCTTGCAAAACAAGTTTCCATCACAGTAGGAGACGGGTCGTTTCAAATCCTTTGCCTCCTGATATTACAGGCTACCCATATTCGACGATAATAAGAATACTACGTGAGGCTCCATTCCATGTGTTGGTGTATTGAAACATGACGCATCAGCCACGGGTTAAAAGCATGGAAGAAAAGGCGCTAGTCATTGTGATGGGCAACGGGATGAGCCTCTTTGGGCCCGGAAGACGAAGGCGTTGGCACGATTCAGTCATCTGTCAAATGTATGTTGTCGGTGCCGTTCCCGCCTGGAAGCGAGTCAATCAGGAACTTGTACATATGCTGTGTAACTCACGAGCTACCCCAGACGCTATTTTTGTTCTCGTTATCCTTGTTCTCTTAGTCACTAATAGCGTCGAGTACATATGTAATTACACAGGCAGACCCAGGCGTGCGCGACAACGAATAGTAGCGAGATTGTATGTAAAGAGGTCCCTATGTATACGCCAGACATTTGCTGAAACGAAGAGCCAACGAAACGGTTTGTCCATGTCCGCATGGAGTCCAGCATCTAACAGAAGCGCAGGTTGCGTGTCGTGTTGATTGAAATGGAGCACTGGGCAACAGGGCACGGACAAGCCAAGAGCCCGCGACCATTAACCGTCGACATTTGAAACATTGAATTGACTCGACCCTACCAGGTGTTGTAGTTTAGTTGAGCAGAACATTGAATGCCAACATTGAACTCGGTCTCGGTCGGTAACCCCGCATCAATTGACCCTTGACGCGGTTCAAACAGCCGAGAGCCTCGGCCCCGGGGTCTAGCGACGGCCGTACTCCGTAGTAGTACTAGTACTAGTATGTCTGGTCAATACTTTCAATGTTGAGTACCAGGTACGGCACCAACACTGGTTGACGTCTTCAGTGGCGTCCGGGTTGTTGCAGACCAATATTCCAGCCCTGTACGTACAACCAGTCTCAGTGTTAGCCGGCTGTGTTACGCGACACAACATTGAAGTTTCATTTTTGCTTGGCGGCGCCGACTGCATCCCATTTTCACGCGTAGTCAAGGCCGTGATAAACACTCTGGACAGAATTTGGCAGCTACATGTATTATTACAACTTTGACGGCACAAACTCTGGCTTTGTCTTGGTAACAAACGCCATGAGGCCCAGACGTAGATTTTCCCCCTCCAAGAGACCCTTGGCGTATCTGTCCTGGACCAGTTGGGCTGCTCTCTCCACGCTCGCCGTCTCCCAGGTTTCTCTGAGACCAGCACGGCTCACAATAACGGCATCCGGCGACATGGCCGCGACGTCCTTGGCCAGCGCCACGGCCTCGCCCACCACGGCGCCCGGCGACGCGGCCACCCGACAGAAACCCGCGTCCCTCGCCTCGGCGGCGGACAAGGCGCGGCCGGCAAGCACGATTTCCGACGCCATTTGCATGCCAAACGTCCTCACGGCGCGGGGGATGCCCCCGGCCGCCGCCCAGAGACCTCTCTTTGCCTCGGGCAGCCCAAACGTGGCCGACGGCGAGGCAACCACCATGTCGCTGCGAATCGTGAGTAAAAAAGGAAAGGGGGTGGCCGCGCGCCGTCCATGACAAGAGACACGTACCAGTTGAGGGCGATTTCGAAGCCGCCGCCCAGCGCGAAGCCGTTGACGGCGGCAATGACGGGCTTCTTGCCCACGCGTCTGGTGAGGCCCATGAAGCCGCCGGTGGGAAAGGCCGGCGCGTCGGGCTTCTCGAGGGCGTGCTGCTTTTGCGCCTGCTCCTTGAGGTCGGCGCCGCAGCAAAAGGCCCTGGTGCCCTTGCCGGTGACGATGGCGACGCGGAGCTGCGGCTCGTCGTCGAACCACTGCCACAGCCGCTCGCCCTGCCAGTGGCCGGCCATGGGGATGGCATTCATGTGCGATTCGCGGTTGATGGTCACCAGCAGCACATGCTCCGCGGGGAAGCTGAGCTCGTAAAAGGACAATTCGGGGGGCTGTGAGGCAAGTGATGGCGCCATGGTGAGGAGAGACCAAGTAGGGTGCGCGGAGAGAAGAATGAGTCGACTGTCGTTGCCAGAACGGGAAATGTCAAGTCGAGTATATATAAAGACGACGACGTGATGCGTTGTGCAGAAAAGGGATCAATGATGCGAGAGTCTTGCTCTGGCTGCCGAGTGGCTGCAACTACTTGACATGTAACAGCATCGACTGTACATGTACCTCGATGCGTCCTCCCGCTTCAACGTTCACACATGCATTGACTGTCCATGTACATTCAATGTTGAGCCGGTTGCCGGGAGCCGCCCCAACTCCGGCGCCAGGCTACGCGCCAGCTGGCCCTGGGGGTTGATCGGACCATCGGGCTAAATATTCAGAGGCTGCCCGGCGGGTCAATTCCGTCAATGTTCAATCCATCAATGTTGAGAAATGAACTGGCCAGACCAGACCAGACTCCGGTAGTCTATCAACTGTCAACCCCGCCGGCAACCACTTTTGATCGGCCGAGATGCTGGACTTGGGACCATGAATACTCGGCAGCACATGGGATTGCCGGCTACATACGTACAGTTTACCAGCCAGCAGAGCATCAAAACACTACGTTGACCCTCGACAAGATTCCTCTCCACCAGCAAAACAACGTAGTCACTGCACGTGGTCTTTTGCATCCATTTCACTCCCCTCGAGACGGCATCGGCACCATGGCCACGCAACAACCGGCGGTCCCCATCATCGTGGGCGTGGGCGACGTGCGCAACAAGTCGTTCAAGGTGGAAGACGCCGTCGAGCCGGCACAGCTCATGGTCAACGCTGTTCGCCGCGCCGTCGACGACAGCGGACTCGACCACGCCGCCCAAGAGTCTTTGCTGGCGCAGGTCGACAGCTTGAGAGTCGTGCCAACCTGGACATGGGCCTACAATGACCTGCCCGCCGTCATTTCCCATCGACTCGGCATCAAGCCAACGCGCCGCGTCCTGGGCGAGCACGGCGGCAACCAACCCGCCTTGCAATGCGACGAAGCCGCCCGAGACATTGCCGCCCGGAGGAGCCTCGTCTCCGTCTTGACGGGAGGAGAGGCTCTGGCATCTCGCAAGTCTTTTTCCGCGTCTGCCCCCCCCCCCCAAAAACGAGGAATCGTGTTTGTTAACTCGCCGTCACAGTTGCTGCCTGTCAAAAAGCCGGGCAAAACCCCCCCAAAGGCTGGCTCGAGCCTGATCCCAACGGGAAACAGCTGGCATCTCTGGACCTTTCCATCCTCAAAGAGAGTAGGTAGTCCGCGCATCGTACGGCACACGTCTTATGTGGTCTAATGCGCCTCGCCCAGGCTCCGGCACCTTGCACTCCATGGGTCTGCCGATCCATGTGTACCCTCTGTACGAAAATGGCCGCCGTGCGCACCGGGGACTGTCGGCAGCAGAGAGCGCCGCCGAGTCTGCCAAAATGTATGCCGAGTTTGACCGAATCGGGTCCGAGAATGTGTACTCGTGGAACTACCAGCAGCCTCCCAAGACGGCCGAGCAAATCGGCCTCGTGTCCAAGAAGAACAGGATGATTTGCGATCCGTGTAACACCGCCAGCATTCCCCCCGACCAAGGAACCGAGCGACCAAGCTAATGCCTTGACCAGATCCCCTGCTGATGAATGCCTTCAACGGCGTCAACTTGTCGGCGGCCTGCATCCTTACCTCGACGGAAAACGCAAAGAAGCTTGGTATTCCCCAAGACAGGTGGATTTATGTTTTGGGCGGCGCCGGCACGCACGAAAAGGACAATTGTGAGCGCACATGTAGCCCGTTGAGTTGTTGATAGCTGGATGCTAACTGCATCCCTCACCAGTTTGGGAACGGCGGCATTTGCACCACAGTGAAGCCATCACAAAGTCCATCGATGCCGCGCTGCATGTTTCGGGCCTCTCGGCGAGCGATGTTGACTGCTACGACTTCTACTCGTAGGTACACGACCGCGTTGCATGTGGGAGCCACCGTCACTGACACAGCCATGCCAGGTGTTTTCCCATTGTGCCCAAGCTTGCCTGCGATCACGTTGGCTTGTCTACTACATCGTGGCAGAAGCCCATCACGCTGCTAGGGGGCTTGACCTCGTTTGGAGGCGCCGGAAACAACTACTCTATGCACGTAAGTCTCCGTCGCACGCATCCGCGCAGGCCACCACACTGTATTGACATGGCAAAGGCCATCACCGCCATGGCCCGGGAACTACGAGCCAAGAGGCACAGCACTGGTCTCATTCTGGCGAATGGCGGCATGCTGACACACCAGCATGCCTTGTGCTTGTCGGCCCGGCCCAGGGGAGACGGGGAAGCGTATCCGACGAGCAACCCATTGCCAGAAGTTGTCGACGGATACAGCCCGCCGTTTACTGAAGCAGCAGAGGGCACGGCCACGATTGAGGTGAGCTTTGGAAATTGGGAGCCTCCGCCGCGGGGGACCCGTGTCCCCATGCATGGGCTAACGTCACTTTTAAGACTTATACCATCGAGTACAACCGGGATGGCACGCCGGGAATAGGCCTCATTGTTGGCAGACTACGAGGGACAGGCAGGCGATTCCTCGCCAATCACGGCGACGAGCAAACCTTGTCTCAGCTGGCGACGACGGCCGCAGAACACGTGGGAAAGACGGGAAGCGTACGCACGGGCGAGGACGGGCGGAACTTGTTCCTTCTCGATGCCAAGACGAAGCTGTAGACGACTGTGTCTATTCATGCCAATATATTCAATGTGACAAAAGTCAATATGCTATGATTTGTGCCAACGGGAGAGCCCATTTCATAGTGTGAGAAGGCAAAATGATGTCGGCTGAAGCTCATTTCTCAACCACGCTCATGCTCATGTCTGCCACGACGGGCGTCTACAGGTTCTGCTCGACAAAGTCGACATAGTTGCCCAGCCTGGTGTACACACCGTACTTGTTCGGCCGGGCGCAGCCCACGCCCCACGAAACAACGCCGATCAAAGTATCGCCCTGGACAATCGGGCCGCCGCTGTCTCCCTGGCACGCATCCTGGCCGCCCTGCGGCAGGCCCGCGCAAAACATGTTGTCCGTGACTTCCAACGGCGTGGGCGTGCTGTAGGCGACTTTGCAGGTGGCGCGGTCCACGACGGGAACCGTCACCTTTTGCAGCAGCGCGGGTGTCGCTCCGCCTTCCTGCAAACGGCCCCTAAACTCAAAAAGTCAGATTCAGAACTGGCCTCGGGCTCGGGAGCTTTCATCAATGTCGCGCGTGTATATGTACGTACCAGCCGGCTACGGTGACGTTGGCGCCGGGCGCAGGGTCGGAGCCCGGCGCAGGCAGCTTGGCGTATTTGATGGTGGCGCTTTCAGGAATCGCCGTGGCCAGCTTCCAGACGGCAACGTCATTGTCGTAGTTGTTGCCGTTGTAATTGGGGTGACGCTTGGCCGAGAGCACCTTGACCTTGGTGCCGCCAGATGCCCAGGCCTACAGGACGCAAGCCGTGTTAGTCATGAGAGATGGTTCCCCCCCAACAACTACAACTCACAAGTGATCCGGCGCGGATTTCGAATCCCGAAACGTCTGAGCTGGTGCAGTGACCGGCAGTGACGACAGTGTCCTCGTTGACCAGGGTTCCGCCGCAGAATTGGAAATTGCCCGACAGCAGGGCCACGATGTAGGGGAATTCGCCCTGGGCGGCGGCCTCTCCGCCGACGATGAACTTGCCATTCTTTGCCGGCGCGGCCGTCGCAGACTGGACGGCAAAGATTGCGCTGGCAATCGCGAGAGCTGCCTTGGAGACCATGTTGTAGGCGGGACCGAAGATGCTGTACTGTCAAGTGCAAGAAGTAGAGTCGAACTGCTCTGATGGGATGAGGACGAAAAAAAAAAAAAAAAAAAGGCCAATATCGTGAGAGGCCTTGCCCGTATTTATACGCAGACTTGCTTCAGTTTACACCCGCGCCGTCACCTGCCGATTCTATCGAGTTGATGGATTCGAGCCGATGACACGGGCAATCACAGACGATCCATCAGGGTCAAAGCCCGTGCTAGAGATTGCAGATCTTGTATAAAAGAAGCTTAAAGCTCGCGAGCGCACAGTCACGAATCTGGGCGAGGCTAGTCACGACTCACGAGCCAGAGTCGCAGGCGGGCGGGACATGGCCGAAGGGTCTGGTACGACGCTCCACGGCGTCGAGGTCGCAGCGACGATAACATGCCAGCGGGCGAACGATGACCGTTCTTGGCAGATCCGAAGAGGCAGGTTCGAGGGCGGAGACGAGTTCTGATTCGGTCCTGGGCAGGCCGGCATCCCTTGGGCACGGGGGCCAATGGCGTCGCGCGCCGTCTTGGACTCTTGGACCAAGAACGCTGGTTGCGCACGCGGCCGCTTGAAACGGTCGATCATTATCCGAATCGGACGGCGTGGCCCGTGTCTCCTTCTGGACTTTGTCAAGCGCCGATGCAGAAATAACTTTGCAGGACCTCGTGTTGCTGGGCCTCGGATCGGCGCCGCCTACTAAGTAGTTGGCGACTAGCAGCCATTCAGACGGGCGGCGGGGAGATGTGGAGAATGGGTAGCGCGTAAAAATGCTTCATGTACATGTCAACTGGTGTCTGGTAATTCTCACTTGCAGACATTTCTAGGACTCTGGGTTGACGGTTGCCGGCTACAAGCACCCCGTGACTTGAGCAGTAGCCATGTAAGTAAGTATGAACCATGGTCACGCCGCAAATAGTTGCTCCCAAGTTCAAGTTCCAACTGTGGCAGTCGTCTATTCTTGGAAACTCGCTGAATTACACCATCAAACAACGTAGCATTCACAATGGAACCCGCGGCGGCGGATCCTGGCGGAGCCGCTGCACCTGAATAACCTTCCTTTCACGGCGATAACCATAAATCGCAAGAGCGCCAACTGACAGCTTATAGGTTCTGCCCCGAGATAATCAGTCTAGACTTGTGCACAAGTCTCCATATAACCCTCAAGTGCTCGGCTTGGCAACGCGCCATCGACGACTTTCGAGGCAGGTGTAAAGACTCGTATCAACGCCGCGCGATTTTACTACGATCCCCAACTCGAGACTGCCAGTCACGTAATCGCTCTAGTATACGTCCGAGACGGGAAACTAGAAGCAAGCCTCCAGTCAGAAACATGGAATGCACGTATATTAATGTATGTATTGCGCCATATAGTATTGCCGAGACCAAAAGTTCCCCCAAGTCCCTGCTTCCGCTGCGGCAACCGCTCATGTGATGGAAACACTTGACGTTTCTGCGCGGCAGTTTAAAGCCTCGACTCCCTCACAGGATCCAGCAAGTCCTTCATCTCGAAGCTCGGCCAGTCGGGGTTGACGGACGGGTCGGGCCTTTCGCGGTCCCACGCCCATTTGTTCGCCAGCTGGGCCGGGAGCGAGTCCTCCAACATGTCCACCACGTATTTCCCAATGACGGGGAAGAACTTGTACCCGTGGAACGAGCCGCACGTCGCCACGTAGAGTCCCTTGGCCGCCGTGTGCGGCGAGATGATGAAGTCGGAGCTGGTGGTGAAGGCATCCCTAGATGTAGATGGTCAGTTCGCCAGGCGCCAACAGTGAACACGGCAACAGCCCCGACTTACCAGCAGATGCGGTGCTTTTCAAACTTCCATTTCGCAGCTTGGGTTCCGTAAAAGGCGCTGCTCACGTTGAGAATGTCCTCCTTGAGCCGTTCGGATATCTTCCACTGCGCATAGTCGGCTTCCGCGGGCGGCATCGAGATGAAGCGTCCGGGAAGGACCTCCTTGGTGTTCTTGAAGATCTTTTGCCCCCACCACTTGAGCTCCCTGTCCTTGGTGGGCGGCAGGCTTCCCATAAAGGGAGCTGGAACCATCAACTAATCAGCCTTGCTCAAGAAGGAACAACAGCGGCAAAAGGGGACACGGTGCAGTCACGTTGTTACCTTTGAGCGTCGTGTATCCCTGAATGCCGACCGGCATATCCGCAAACTTTGCGTACGAGTCATCGTCCAGCCGCGTCATGCCCGTCGTGATGCCGCCAGCCAAGATCCTCGAGCCGGCCTGCAGGGCGTCGAGGCCGCTCGCCGCGGCGCTCATCTCCAGCAACTTGGGGGTGAAGGCGCCGGTGCAGAGGACAACGTGGGACGCCTCGAGGCTCCGGCCCCGGGCGGTCCGGACGCCGGTGCACCGCCCGGCCCGGTCGACCTGCAGCGCCGCCACCTCGTCGGCCACGTAGGCGACGCCCAGCTCCAGGACTCTGCGGGTGACGGCCTGCAGGCAGTCCCCGGCGGCGACCCAGCCGCTGGCCCTGTTGACGAGCACCTGCTCGACGTTGGTGTAGTCGGACTCGCTGAACAGGCCGCCAAACATCTTGCGCGCCTCGTCGACGGGCCAGACGGAGATGTCGTGGTGGCGGCCGAGCCGCTCAAAGTTGCTGATGCAGTCGCGGGCGTAGTCGCGCCCGCACATCCAGTAGAGCCCGGTCTGGTGGAAAAAGGGCCTCCACAGGGGATCCGACGTGAAGACGTCCTGCGCCTCGAGCGCCAGCTCGCAGTACACGGGGTCGTCGTAGTCGGCGCGCATCACCTTGTTCCAGTCCCACGACGCCGCGACCCGGCTGTCGGCGTCAAAGGCATCGCGGTCGACGAGCGTCACCGACGCCGAGGGGTACTTTCGAATCAGGTGGTATGCGGTGGAGACGCCAAAAACCCCCGCGCCGACAATGATGTATGATGAACCGGCAGGGGCCATGCTGTCGAGTCGGCTCGATACTGAGTCGAGGGAGGAGGACAGGCGAGGTTGGCGGCTGGTGATGGCCCATGGGTTCCTTATATGTATTCCCGTTCCCGTCTCCCCCACCACGGCTACTGTTGGGGTACAATGGTGTGAGGAGCTCTGGATGCCATCTTGTTGCCGTGTCCAGCACACTGTGAAGGTGCCTTATCAGTGAATTGGCTTTTCCCCCCGAGGCCGATGTCGCCTGGCAAGGTTGGAATTCGTTTGTCAACCGTCGGGGGTTCGGTGTTGGATGCCGGGTCCGCCGCTCACGTGATTTGCATCCTCCGGCTTGGCTTCCTGGTGCAGTGACAAACCAAAACGTAATTCGGGGACAAGAGAAGACGGAGTGTCTTGTAAATGGTGGGAATAAGACTCCACAGCCGGCATCGACCCGACCCAGTTGAAGGGCGCGCCAGGTGTGAATTACATGACATCTGGACCATCGGGCACCGGCTGGCGACATCGGGGCATGCCACATGAGGGGTGGCTCGATTCGGGTTTATTATTAGCAATTTAGCATGACGGATTTCTGCCGGTGAGAGCAATTCGGAGAATGTGTAGAACGAGTCGTTTGCTGATGTATGCATTGCAGTACAGGCAGATTGTCACGTACTTTGTCAGAATCGCTACATCAGAAACAGATAACATTTGACTGGTAACAGGATTGAGCTAGAAGCCCGTACGCGTGGATCCTGCAAGTTCCGTCTTAAACATGCCCGCTTGAATTCTATACTGATACGGGTAGTATCAAACGTAAGCGGCAATTCGCCAATCTCATTCTAAACAATATTGCACGCCCGGGCAACTAGCAACGAAATGATGAGGACCGTCGCGACTCGCTACACTCCCTAACATGTGACACACGTATCATGGCCCCCGGCTGTATTATATTAAATCAAGTGCCTTCTCAATCATTTACCAACTATGCCCGCATTCCATGATTTGTCGTAATCTATTTCTCCATCAACGTGCAGTAATCTACCCACGGAGTCGCTTCATTTCGGGGTCGTAGAGCGGTTCTGCCGTCACAGTGGCTGGAATCCTTGTTCCAAAATACTCAAGTTCAACGGCATCTCCCTCCTGTATGGTGGTGGGCAAATACGCGTACGCAATGGGCTTGCCAATAGTAAAGGCAAAAGCAGCACTCGTAACATAGCCTTCTGATTTACCACCAAAGAAAACTGGCTCCTTGCCCAATACCATCGACTTTCCATCGTCAACGGTAATACAACGCAGTTTTCTGGTGATTGTGTCCTTTGAAACCCCCTTGAGAGAGGACTGGCCGATGAATGCGCCCTTTTTCTCCATTTTGACGGCAAAATCGACGCCAGCCTCGTACGGATTGTGCTCGGTGGTCATGTCGGCACCCCACGACCGGAAGCCCTTCTCCAGGCGCAGGGAATTAAAGGCGCTCCGACCGGCTGCAATAATTCCACAGGACTGGCCTGCTTTCCAGAGCGCATCCCACAGCCGGAGGCCGTTCTCTGCACTGGCATACAACTCCCATCCCAGTTCGCCGACGTACGAAAGCCGCATTGCAGTGACTGGTACTCCGGCAATGCTGGCCTTTTTCACGCGGAAGTAACGGAGCCCCTTGTCCGAGAAGTCATCTGGCGTGACTTGAGAAATTACCTCTCTGGCTTTGGGGCCCCAGAGTCCGATGCAGCACGTGGCACCAGTAATGTCACGAACATGGACGGCCTTTTCCGGCGCGTTCTTGGTCTGGATGCGAGCCTCCCTCGACAGATAGGCCAGGTCGACGGGCCCATTGACACCAACCTGGAATAGGTCGTCACGAATTCTAGCGACCGTGATGTCGCTACGAATACCGCCCTGTTCATCTAGCAGCAGCGTGTACGTCACTGCCCCCGGTTTCCTGGAGACGTTTCCCGTCGTCGCCCAGTCCAGCAACCCGACTGCTCCTGGGCCGGACACTTCCAGACGCCGAAGGGGCGTCATGTCGTACATGGCGACAGATGTGCGTGTCTTCCACGCTTCTGCCGCCGCAATCGGGGAGTAGTACCTGCTGGACCAGGCATCCCGTTCAACCGGTTGCCACTCTGCGGGTAGCTCCTTGAGCAACGGCTCGTTTGCCTCGAACCAATACGGCCGTTCCCATGCTCCCGCCTCGAGGAAAAAGGCACCGAGCTCCTTGTGGCGATGGTAGAACGGACTAACCCGCATATTACGAGGCGAGTCCCGTGGCTGAAGAGGATGTAGGATGTCATAGACCTCGACAAAGTTCTGCTGCGACGTCTCGCTAACAAACTGCGGAGTGAGCTGGACCTCCTCGAATCGCGTAATGTCGCATTCAGCCAAATCAACCTGCGACTTTCCCGTCGTGAGAACCTCGGCCAGAGCACGAGCTACACCGGCGGAATGTGTGACCCAGACCGCCTCGGCCACGTAAAACCCGTCTACCGTAGGCGACTGTCCCACAAGGGGACCTCCGTCGGGGGTAAAGGAGAAGATGCCGTTGAACCCATCTGCTATCTCGGTTTGTTGAAGCGCCGGGAGCAGCTCGCGCGACAGCTTCCACGCGGGGTCAAAGTCTTCCTGGGTAAAGTCGAGTCGAGAGGGCATTTTGTACTCATCAACATGCTCCGGAGTCGGGCCCAAGGTCGAGGCCACCACGGGCATGGGACGGTGCCCGTAATACCCAATTCCGTACTGATCGCCATGCTCTCTATAGTATAGATCTTGGTCCTGATACCGCAGGATGGGCAGACCCGCGCCATTCGGTGACGAATATCGGCCGCGCTGGCATGGAACCGCAGTCGTCTTGACGTACTGGTGCGCCATGGGCAACAGGGGCACCGGCAATCCGACCATGGCGCCGACCTCGACGCCCCAAAACCCCGCGCACGAGACGACTACATCTGCGGGAATACTCTCGTCCTTTGTTACCACCGCAGACACACGGCCGTCTGTTTGCTCAACGCCCGTGACCAGGCTGGAGCCGATGTACTTGACGCCCTGCTCACGCGTCTTCGCAATGAGAAGCTGCACCGCGCGAGCAGCCAGGGCCAGTCCATCGCTGGGGATGTAAAGGCCCCCGAGAACCATGTCCTTGTTGAGCAGAGGATACCGCTCCAGACATTCTTCAGGCGTGATGAGGCGTGCCTCGACGCCCCAGGACGAGGCATAGCCGTGCTTCCGCTTCAGCTCCTCGAGTCGTTCGGGCGTGGTGGCCAATTCCAGGCCGCCAACTTGGTTGAAGCACGACTGGCCGTCCTCCTGTAGCGAAAGAAACTTCTCCACGGTATATTTGGCCAACAAGGTCATCGTCTTGGACGCGTTGGTCTGAAACACCAAACCCGGGGCGTGCGAGGTCGAGCCGCCGGGCATTTCCAGCGGGCCCTGGTCAACGACGGTAATGTCGCTCCAGCCACGCGAGACCAGCTCGTCGGCCAGATTGACACCGACTATACCGGCCCCGATGATGACGACGCGCGGCTGCTTTCCAGTGACTGCCATGGTTGCGCTGCCAACAATGATTCAACGAACTTGTCACGAAGTAAATCCTCAAAAGATTGCGAGACGTGGCCTCCGCTCCCTGTATCGGACTGGGGGGGACAATAAAGGCAGACGCAAGTCAAGTCAGCTAGAGTGTATTTAATAATTTACTCATGGTCTATATTGTGAATTATACAAATAATGTACTACATATACACACCTGTAGATAGTTTTGGCCGTCGGAATATGAGGACCGCCGTGGTGTAAGTGGCGATCACGTGATCGGCCTCCGAACCTAGATGCCGTGCACAGCTCCGTGTCGCGTTGCCTCGCAATCTCGAGGCTTCGTACTGCAAGCTATTGTCGACGCCAAGCCGAGATAGAGTAGTAGACACACCTCATTCGCTTGGTGGTGCATTGGGCCTGCATAGGTGCATGATACTCTGGTGTTTCTATAATAAAGTGGCAAGTGTAACGGCCCTGGTAGTGGTCTGCCAAACAGGTTCCGAAGTTCCAAATCAAGGTTATACACGCCAGCTGATTTATATTCGTACCAATAAAATAAAGAGAAGTACGTGTCGGTATTTTTTCTTTCTTTTTTTTTTTTTTTATAAAAAAAAACACAAGCCTCCTTTCTCGTCGGTCGTGACTCGCAAGTCCCGTCTCATCTTCACTTTATCGCAAAGCAATGTGATTGGACGGCACGTTATCAAATAGGGCAGCACTCTACCATGTTCCCCCCCCCCCCATCCTTGGGTCTTTTTATCTTGCACACCCTCCTTTATCTCTGAATAGCGAAAAGATACAGGACAGGCGCAGCTTCCCCCGTGTTATCGTGGACTCGTGTTCTTCAGCCGCGCACGCGGTTCGAGCAGCAGCAGCAAGTTATTCGGGTCTGACCGCCGGTGAGGCGTTGATCCTTGAGGGTGGCCCATCAAGTTCTAGAACTGGGCTGGTTTCAAATGGGCTGAATTGGACATGGTCATGTGGCTTCGTGTGACGGGCGCCAACCCTTACCCAGAGTGAATTGTGATGGGAGAGCCAAGGGGACAATGGCAGCAGACTTGACTCGTCTTGTCGCGCAGGTACATACATGCGCTCACTGCACCCCGAGACGGGGCATCGAATCGATGAAGCCCGTGCTGCGTGCTACTTGACGCGTGTGTATGCATGCACGCAGGTTGGCAAGTTGGGCAGGAAGGTGGCCACGGGGACCATATGTCTGGTATAAAGCTCCATGTCCAGCCTGATACGACGTGCCCGGGTGGGGGAGAGAGAGAGGCTCGCGGCAGGTCCAGCAACTCGCGCAGGAACAAGTAAGCACTGAGGTGACATGTGATTGATGGTAAAATACTAAAGGGTCGACTCTGGTGGCACAAGGCCAAGCTGGTGGCCAGTCGACGCCGGCTGCAAAGCATGTCGGATGGTTGCCGTTTCTGGGAGCCCACAGATGTCCCATTGACGCATCAATCATGCAGGCTCCGACGCCGGCGGACCCCGTGCTGGACCTGACAAACTGCAATTCCCCCAGGTGCCGTCTCATGCGCTTGCAAGCCGGGGCTGGGCGTCTGGGATGCGGCCAGGGTCTGGTCCCGGCTCCTGACTCCTCCGCAAACCATCCTGGCCACCACGCCCCCGTCTTCCCCAGAGCAAGCGGATGCCGATAAAGGGACCAAGATCGACGCTAGTGAGAAGCTGCAATCGCTCGGCATTCATTGGCCGAAGAGGCCGCCGCGCGGGCAGCCTGGCACTGTGCCGTCCTCCGCAACTGCGGCTGGGGTTTGATATAGAAGTACGCGAGGCTTCGTGCTGAAGCATCCACGAGCCAGGTCGACCGTAGGCGGACAAAACTCCGAGAAGACGGGGAATGTGTGGAAAAAAGTAGTCATTGCTCGTCAGACATGGCATCGTCACACACACACACAGTTTTATACATGTTGGTGTAGTATGAAAGCACCTTGATTCATTTTGCTTCCAAACGCCATGAGGTATAAGAGACTCTGTACACCAAAAACCCTTGCATCCAGGTGAAAATAAAAAAGCAAAAAAAAAAAAGTGCAGCCGTTCGCACGCTGTGAAATACATCAACGCTAAATGTGACTGAAAATACTGTCGTCCATATCCCCCCCCTCCCGCCACGCCATGCCCCTGCTGCCGCCCATGCTCGGCCGCGCATCATGATAGACAAGGTCCGTCATGGAATCAAACTGCGACGGGTCGGCATACAGCCACGGCGTCGTGTTGAAAGTAAGACTGTCCGCCTGCTCGGCCGAAATCTCATTAAATGCCGTCTCGCGCGACGAGCTCGGCGACGAGTTGACGGTGCCCTTGAACGGCAGAGTCGGCGCGTCCTGGCCGCCGTCGGCCGTGTTGACGGTAATCTCGGGCGACGTGGCCACGATGATGTCGAGCGTCGTGGCCTCGTCGTCGTCTTCGCGGGCGACGGTGAGGGCCAGCGACGCGTCCAGCAGGCCCGTGTGCGGAAACTCCCTCGAGTCTGCCGTGCAGTTGAACTGCAGAATGTTCCACATGAGCGGCACGCTGAGGTAGATTCTGGACGGCATCCAGTCCTCGACGTCGTTTGTTTCGGAGCCGGCGGCGATCCTGGTCATCTTGTCCAGGTTTTGGTCCTGTCAAAACACATGTCAGCCGCGGGATGCCGTGTAAGTTGTTGTCAGCGACACGGGGGAAATACGCACCAGTGCCCGGCACGCCGGCGAAAAGGGGATGAAGCCCTTGAGGAACCGCCTGCACTTGGCAAAGTCGGCGTTGGACTTGTGCTTCAGCTTGGCCGCCGCCGCGCAGCAATAGTACAGATGCACGGTGGCGGCAATGGCGGCAATGTGGCCGAAGAAGGGATCCGTCAGGGGCACCTGCTTGTCCAGCACCATGTCAATCATGCGCACAATCCACGTCGAGTGTATGAGCGCCAGCTCCGACGACCTCCGCCAAAAGGTATTGGGAATCGCCAGGTTGGCGTTGTGCTGCGCCCCCACGATGTAGAGGAACGGGTGGTTGAGGACGGTCGGGATGGCGTGGTACGTAAACTGCTCCTTCAGCCACGTCGCCCAGTAGTCGCGGTTCATCTTGATGTCTTCCATCTTGCGTTCGTAAAACTTGACAGAGTCGTACCTGTGGCACATGGGGATCCTGTTCTCGGCCTCCATAAAGTCGGACAGGACCGTGGCATACATGGAGTCGCGTCTCCAGGGCTCGCGGAAGATCCCGTGGGCGCAGTCCGACACATATTTCCGCACGCGGCTCCAGACCCAGCCGAGATGGACGCTTGTATTCCAGATGCCAGGCTCGCTCGGGACCGTGTGGCCGAGATCATCGAGCGGCAGGGGGGGCACTTTGGCATCCAGCTCCATGTGATGGCGATGCTCGACGCCGCCCGAGCCGTGCGACTGGCGCCATATCTCTGTCGGCGCGCTGAGGATTCCGGTCTGGCGGCCGTGGTACTGGTCCAGAACCTGCAGACTCCAAAAGACTCTCTTCTTGCGCTCCGACGTGAGGTCGTCCATGGCGTATCCCGCGTCCAGATCCAGCATGGCCGATCGGCACAGTTGCAGGGCCAGGCCGAGGTGAAACTGGCCGAGATGCACGTTTCCGTCTGCACGACTTGCGATTAGCCACACGCGAGAGCTCGCAGTTGGGAGGGGGGGGTGCTGATTATACCTATAAATGACGAATAACACAGGATGCACAGGCTCTCTATCGTGGCAAGACCGACGGAGCCGTTGGCCACGCGGGCCATGATCATGCTTCTGGCGTTGTCACCGTAGACCTGCAGCTCGTCTCGTCTCCGCGAGAAGCGAGACGTGACAGCCAGGATGCTGCAAGCAAGCTCGTCAGTAAGGGAGCTGATGTCGCTAACCTCATCTCGCTCGAAGCACCAAATGGGCTGCCGATGGCAAAACTCAAAGTAGAGGCGGATGCCGAGGGCAATGTCGGACGGACTCGGTCGCAGCTTGGAGAGTTCCGCTTCGAAGGGCGTCGACAACGGGAGGCCGCCAAAGGCATAGGCGTGTTGGTTCTCTCGCGCCGGGGGCGTCGCGGAGAGGGACTTTTCAGAGAAGCTGGAGACGTCGTCGGGCGGTTGCTCTTGACTCGAAGACTGGCTGGGCCTTTGGGAACCTGGTCAGAAGGTCTGAACGCTGGGGGTGATGTGGACGTTGTCTGTACAACCTCCCAGTTAAGAGGAGATCCAATTTCTCTTCAAGGTGCGCCAATCTCTCCTCCTGCCGGTTTGTGGTCTCGTCAGAGGTGCGGAACGGCCTTTTGCGAGGAGGACAAGACATACCGATCGGCCGCTTCGAGCCGACTTGGCGGCGGGCGGATAGGAACACGTCTGCTTGAGGCGGACGCAGCTGGAGCAGGCGGGCTTCTCGGCGGGACAGCGAACCTTTTTTCTCCTGCGTCGTCGAAAAGGTCAGCGGGACGGGCTCAGCGGGACGGGCTCAGCGGGACGGGCTCAGCGGGACATGGAGGCATCAACACGGGCGCGACAGACCGGCAGGTGAGGCAGGCATGATGCGATCGTCGTCTCCCACGCGCTCCGGTTCCAAACGTCTCGTCGGGCGGCGTCATGATGCTCGCCAACCACGACACCGGCAAAGTGAGTTGACAAGATGCAGCAGCAACGAGCCCGGGAGCAGGCCGGCACAAGTCTTGGTGCCAATAACCCCAGATACGGAGGGTGGCTTATCGCCACGGTCTTTTATGGGTGGACCGCACTGTGATTGTGGACGGAGCTGGTGTGTCTCAGTCAGGTCAAGAGTGCGGGGGATCATGATAGCAGCCCAGAGCGTTGGGCCGATACAGGAGACGCCACTTGTCTCCTGCACGAAACTACTTTGCCTGTGCCGCTTTCTCCGGGGAGGGCTGGCCTTGGGCCTGATGGTTGATGTGTCCCGTCTTGTATTGTCGGGAGCCCAGAGACATGACACGGCACGGCAATCCGTGCAGATGCGAACCACGGAAGGGTGGGGGGGTGTGCTCTGCTCGTCAGTTTCTTTCCTGTTGATGCGTCAATACGAGTAGTTGTGTCAATTCAGAGCAGGCCGTCGTTGGAGGCTGTACGAGACCGAGTTGACCCAAGAGGTTTTGGCGGCGGAGGAGCCAAGAGCTCGGGGCTGGCAACACCCACCATGTGTACATATGTCTGGCATCTTATTAGGTAACAGTCCAGGTCATGGTGACGCATGGACTAGACTCTAGAGCGTTGAGGGGTCATCTTGACTCAAGAGCTGCTTGTGTCAATTCAATGCCGGCGCGCAAACAACGCGTCGGCGGTCCGGAACCCGGATACAGATGCCGTGGCAATTTGGCCCAACCCGAACCCATGTGCGACTCGACTCTGCCAAACTGACTGCCAACATGGCAAATTGTATACTTTGCAACTCTCAAGAGACAATTCATTGTTTCACCAAAATTGGCCCGGCTGCAGGGTGCAAGCGGATCAAGGCCGCAAGATACAGTCATTTCCTCATTAGCTCTACTATGGATGTAGCAACAACAAAAGCACAAGTCTCAATGTAACGCGCCAAAAAAAAGTCTCCCTCTACACCTCTACAGCAACCCGGTTGTTCTTGCAGCAGTCCACCGCCGAGCAGAAGCTCATGTCCTTCTCCGTCGCCACCGCGCTCTTGGGCAACGTCTGGCGCGCCGGCCATATCTCCTCGCCCACATCCGCCTCGAGCTGATGGTGCTCCGTCAACGCCTGCCGCACCAGCTTCTGGAAGTACAGCGGGCCCTTTTCCATCTTGGGGTGCATCTCGCCGTTGATAAAGACACCCGTGTTGATGTTCCTCTGGGCATTGGCGCAGAGGACCTTGTCCTCGGACATGATGCGCTTGTACATGTCGTCAATGAGCTTGAAGTCCTCGTCGCTGGAATTCTTGTTCCTGTAGACTTCGTACTTCATCACCGCCTTTCCGGGGCTGAGAGGCACGAACCTCTGCATGAAGAAGAAGTGTGGCCTGCAGCGGGCAAGTCAGCATGAAATCAAAAAAAACCCAAGCATCCCCATTTCTTTCCGAGTCACACACAAACACTTACGAGACGTTCATGGACGCGTTGGGGAAGAAGTAGGTGCTGGCAACGTTGAGTCCGCGCGCAATTTGCTCCGGTTTCGGGTTTCCAAAGTGCTGGATGTGGCCGCCCTTTGTCTCGACGTAGTACGAGTTGAGGTCTGCAATGGTGGGAATGTCGGGGTGCGTTGTCTTGCAGTGATAGCACTCGTTGTAGTTGTCCGCCAGGATCTTCCAGTTGTAGTCTCCCTCCATCTCCCACGTGTGGTCAAACACGTAGTCGTCAAAGTTGTAGTTTTTGAACCGCGGCTGCTCGTCAACCCCCTCAAAGTCCTGCTCCCACGCCACTTCAGGCACCTCATTCGCATCCATATTCACCCAGACAAATCCGTTCTTGTCGACGTGGACATGCAGAGGGAACAGGCCGTTTTTCGACTTGTCAAAGTCCTCCATGTCCTGGTACCCGGGTGCCTTGGCCAGCTTGCCGTTGAGCCCATAAGACCACCCGTGATACTTGCATGCCAGCACGCTGTTGTGGCCAGTCTCCTTGGTCACAATCGGGAATGCTCGGTGCCTGCAGACATTGTGGAAGGCGTTGATGTTGTCTTGTCGGTCCTTGGTGATGATGAACTGAAAGCCGGCCACGTCATATCGTAGCCAGTCACCCTGCTCGGCAAGCCTGGACTTGTGCGTGGTGAGTAGCCACTTCTTGGAGAAGATGGCTCGCCTTTCCAGTTCGTAGAGGTCTTTCGAGGTGTACCAGCTGGCGGGCAAGGCACGAATAGGATTCTTTCCCTCTTCGAGCTCGTCCACGGACGCGTTTGCCCCAAAGCCAAAGTAACCCTTTAAAAAGGATGGTGCCATTTCAAGTGACAAAGTTTTTGAAAAGATTTTTACAAAGTAAACAAGTTTGTTGTGTGAGTGAAAAACAAAACTCTTGTAGTAAGTGTAGTCAAATGTGACCAGCCTGCTACCAAGACGGCTTATATCGACATGTCGTTCAAGCCCAACGAGATGGGCACCTTTGACGTCCTGATATAATAATTCATATTCTTTCCCCCCTTTCTCCAAATCGTCTGCATCCTAGCCTATCGGTCGTTCTGGACCGCGAGGCACAGATAAGCATGCCGACGGTCAAGATATACCGAGAGCGACCACGTGATCGGCCACGAATACCGATGGTGTATCTGGCGTCCACGTGATCGGTTGAGAGGACATATTCCCAGCGACATCGCTTTTCTTCGACATGCAAAACAATCATATCGAGAGCTAATGGTGTTATGCTGCATATTCATGTGTCATGACTATTGCAGCATGTTGACTGCAGGCTCGGGGTTTACATTGGGAAATGCTGGCCGGGGTCACTCCATTGGAGGCACGTAGGAAAGAAAGAAAGAACGGGACTGCAGAGTAAGCTGGCTAGAGAGTGAGGCACTCTGCGGTGGAACACTGCAAAACGTGGACGAGTAAGAATCGATTTGCCAGGCTTCCGGCTGTTCCGTGGATGTCTTCCTGTCGAGGGCCAATGTGTTTTGTCACCTCGTTCTCCCATCACAAACAGACAAAGCCCGAGTGAATAAAGAAAGCCTACCCGGCACTCGTACAACAAAAATTGCTTTCATCTCCGTCCTTGGCAATGCACAGGTTGCTCCAAGTCTAGAGTTCTATACCAAGGCTGGCTTATTCCCTCTGCCCCAAGTTGAAGCTTCTTGCTACACCATGGCTGTTTCACCCATATACCGAGGTACCCGTGTAGGTCTCTATGATTGCTGAATGGCATGTCTCTTCTCTCCCGCGTGGTCTGATTGCATGCATCTTGCTCCAAGCTCTCAGGCGGGGCGCTTGATGGCCGCAATGGAACGCGCCGCAGAACCGCTCGCCCAGTAAAGGACAAGAAGGGCGACTGCCACCAAAGTCTCTTTTACTTACAACCTCCGAGATATTACATCACAAAAGACCGCCACCATTCATACTCCTACCTCAGTTCCAACCCTCTCTTATATGACGGCGCTGTTTCTTTGCGACTATTGGCCGTGGACCATTCGAAAGCGTGAAAAGACTGGTCTGGACTCTGTAATGGTAAGTTTTTCCCGCTGACTATTTCGTCGTGTATGGGTTACGTGACGGAGAGAGTCTCCCGGCTACTCTTCATATAAGAGGTATAAAGAGTCGGGGGGGTTGGCCATTCACGAGTGTATTGCACCCACCACATCTTCCAACCGCTACCTATATATCTATATTTCACCCAAAAGACTCTCACCATGGCCCACGGCACCTTAAGGGCAGCTGCAGCGTTCTGCCACTTTATGGTTTTTGCGTCGGCCGTCATTGTCACGGGACTAGTATCATGGTTTCTCAACGGTTTCCGCTTCCGAGGTTCACACATAGTGTACACCGAAGTTATTGTATGTATGAAACTTTGCTTACCACACGCCTCTCGACTGACCGACTCTTTGTAACATAGGCTGTCATCACAATCCCGATATATTTGGTTGCCATGATTGCCCCCGTCTTTAAGAGCTACGAGGGCTACTTTCTCCCGGTCAACTTCATCTTCTCCTACCTCTGGTTAACGTCGTTTATTTTCTCTGCCGTCGATTGGAGCGGTCATCTTTGTCGACAAGAGCCGTTGGGTGCAAACCGGTGTTCGAGGAAGAGAACCGTCGAGGCGTTCAACTTTATTGCCTTGTAAGCCAGGGAACCCGCAATTGTCCGTTTTGCAGCGACACCAGAGGTAACCGTGTTCCAACAGCTTCTTCCTTCTCTGCAACATCATAATCGAGGCGTTTTTACTGCGAGCTTTTCACAACGACCGCCGCCAAAGCAACGTCGTCACCAAGGAAAGACCGGTCAGCCAAGCGACCAGAAATTCAGCAGCCAGTGCGACACCTGCCGCAGCTGGTCAGAATGGAACCGCGCCAGCTACCCAAGTTTAAGGTTCTTTACGTGTAGTAGTGCCGAATCGAGATTGACGCCCTGAGATGGAAACAAGAGTTGGCATGGTTGAAAAACTACCTTAATATCTAATACTCCTTGTTGCGATAATATAACACCACAATGTTCAAGAACGCGCTACAGTGTTTGGAGGGGGTTCTGGGCCTACATAACTACGTTCTAAATGTTTCAAGTCTTGATACCATCATCCCATGGCAGTGAAACGTGTATTCCGCGTTTACGTGGGGAAGCTTCAGCCCATACCGGAATTGGTCAATTACGTCGTAGTATATGGCAAATTTTAGCATAAAGTACTCTCTTTATTTGGTGGCATAGTACTGTCGGAACAGTGTCCATACTGCCCCAAGTCGAATAGGGGATACATTGCTGGGATATGGGGTAACTGTACCTCTGGCCTGCTTGTCCAAATTTTGATACCGCATATATTAATTTGTAGTAAAAGGAATTGGCGGTGAAAAATCAGTTATCCTGACAATGAGCACTACGTATAATAGTGAATGCGGGAATACCCAAGCCGTTATGCCGCAGGTGTAGATACGTGATACAGGGTAGCTTCTTAAACCAAAGGACGTAGAAGTAGCCCATAATGCCGTTCTTTGGGGGGTATGATATAACACTAGATAATAGAAGGGGGCGAAGGAGAATTTGGCAAGTGTGGAAGAAGAACAATTAGCTGAAATTGCGCTGGCGACATTGCCTTGAGCAGACTGTAGTACCCAGAGTAGTTAATTATAGTAGATATTTCAAAGTACCCGAGGATTGCGCCCGATTGTATGAAGTCGGTTTCTGACACATGCCCACAGGTCATTTCTTCGAGTCGGATAGGTCTGGGGCAACATGTGTCAATAACCGCAAGCTGGGCTTGCATATTCCAGGCGAGGTCCACAGCCGCCGGAGTAGCCCGTGACAACGTGGGCTGATAGATTCTATACTTTAGCGGGACTCGTATGTCGTATCGCAGTAACTCACTGTAACATCTGGAGATGCACATCTCGAATTGGCCCGCTTCATGCTTCGCCGGCGGATCAAAAAACCCGACCCGCCAAAAGACAGCTCTTGGGCCGTGAAATCAATAAACTACTCGCAATAATATCCTAGCACGGAAGAACAGACTTCCGGTTAACCATACCTAGAAAGCTTATCACAACATCTTGGGCCGGTCATCTCAAAGGGTGGATCTACATATCAATAATATACGGGTCCTCTTTACAAGCGACAGCACTCGTAGTGATTCTACTAGTGAATACAAAATGGCCAGCTTGCACGATACTCGTATCATGCTTGTAATTTCACTGGACTAATGAGCGATACAATTCAAACTTTAATACAAAATGGCCAAGGAGTCAATGGTCTAATCTCAAGTGCTCTTACATGTAGGTACTTGTAGCTACCCTGCCAGGTACTCGTGCCAAGTCTTCATGAAATAAGGAGGGGGCATCAGAGCTTCTACGAAATAAGGCCTGCCAAAGACCACTTTATGTTATTAATTATGACCAGCGTCAACCCCGGCCAACGAGGCAATGCAATCCCACCCCCGCAACTCGTCCATGAAGATGGACCCCCCGAGGAGGACACCTGAGGAGCAGGAGGACCCCTGAGGAGCAGGAGACGGGAGCCAATTCGGCCTCGGCAAACTAGCTCTGTTCCTAGATACTAGTACGTTGCATTTTCCAGTCCTACTCTCAGATCACTGCCGCTCCTGTTGATTTGTCTGGATCCGCAATCTCAACTGGCAAGGTGCTGGCAAGGTGCTAGTGGAGGTTCGTTTACACCCCTGAACTGTTGAAGCAGCCTGTGGGAACCTTGAAATCTACTTATACGAGAAGCCCAATAACTACCAAATTATGAGCTCGCTCGCTCTTCGGCTCCCCGTGGGCAGAACCGAACGAAGCGAGCAAGCTGTGGGTTGAGCTCGAAATGGCCACATCCTTGGCCACGGCACCTAAACCAGCTGTGACCAGACGGCATACAAGGTAACATTGACTAGGTCTTTTGCGGTGCAACTCCCGAGATTGTGCAATGAGGTGCTTGCCAGGCGAGAGCACAGCAATTCCTTTGACCCATAAAATAGCGAGAGCATGCTGCGAGTCAAGATTGCTTGGCATGCAGGATCCGACAAACTGCAACTCAGCCACAACATCATGGCAATACATACACACCGGATTCGTATCAAGTCGGCGTGGTAGGACGAACAAGACGGCAGGAATTCATAATTTGTAGCCGTGCTTGAGGCCATCCCCTGTACGGCTGCCAATGCACAGGTCTCAAGGGCCAAGGCATCGCTTAGTCTACGAGACATGGCCAGATAATCCGATAAAACTGTATAAATACCTAGGTAGAGCCAGCTTGCAAGAGTCGTCTCCCCCATTGTCCCGACGGTACAACACGATACCGTTGCAGATTTGCCCCATTCAATTGGTGATTCGCCCTCTGCCAAGTATCGCCGCCTGCACCACTATTCGCCATGCACACCATCACCCCAATCATCTCCCTTTCCCTCCTGTGGCTGGCCTCTGCAAGACCATTTGTACCTGATGCAATAGAAGCCGCCGCGACGGCAGTGCAATGCGACGCGAAGGACTTCTGCAGCGGCGTCCCCAGCCATGCATCGGACCAGTACATTTGCGGCGACAATCGCCTTGGCCCGATCGACCTTCAGAAAAAGGAGATCCTCACAAACAGCGTCCTGGGCCCTCTGCTCACCAACTATAACCCCTTTGCCGGGAGCTGCCCCGGCGCCTTTCTGTCCGAGTACGGCGCAGACAGGGGGCTGAGGTATCCCCAAAAGGATGGGTTCCAGCTCGACGCAAACGGAGACCCCATCATGACAAACACAACTCTCGCCCCAGGAACGCTGATTGACCGTTTCGGCGCTGATCGGGGGTCCTTTGTGGCCCCGTACGGCACCCCGTACGAGCAGCGATCCCTCCCGCCCATGAACTTGGCAACCAACCCAAAGTATTCAGAGTAGGCGTCCTCCGGCCCGGCTCTTCTGTTGCTTCCAGTCTGCCTTCTAACTCGGCATAGTGGAACCCCGTACAACTTCCACGTCTATCAAGTAATCAAGGAGCTTGTTGTACGGGAAGGGCCCATCGCACCTTGGTTCGGGCAGCCCGGCAAGGGCACCCAGTACGTGTTGAGCACGAGCGTCAAGCAAGCAGTCGCGGACGGGTTTCTGGTTGAAACCTGCAGCCCGGGTATTCATGGGTGCGGAAACGCCCCCGACACCAACGTCCCGACGCAGATTCTCTGCAGCAGCAGCGGCAAATGGGAGGTGAGTTTGTCTGCAGCGTCCCCGTGCCGACAACTTTGAGCTAATCGACATTTTGTCGCTGTAGACTACTGGAGAGTGTGGCAGCGGCCAGTTTTGCAGGCTTCACCCTACGAATCAGATGCCGTCCTGCCAGGCCAAGAGTGTCGTGGCCAGGTGACCTTTGTCTCTAGGGTTTCCATTCTCACGGCGAGAATAGACACAAGGCGGTCGAGTCTGTACATGTGTTGCGGTAGGGCACTACCTCTTGCGCAGGGGCCGTGTTGTATCATGTATACTTGACGGTGTACGTGAAAAATAAAGAAATATATTTTCCTGTATGTAAAATAAACTAGTATACTACTATTCATAGTACCTTGTATTACGATTGATTTAATTGGTTGGAATCTTGTACCTAACGCATGAATAAACCATTCAAAATGAACTACATGTAATTGTCTACAAGACCTGCTAGTCTAAGAAGCTAGCTAATCTAGTGCAACCTTTCTTGACTCAGGGGAAAAAGAAAGCCAACAATAATACGTCTTGAAAAGCCGGTTGGGCAGCACAGTCTACATGAGAAAAAAGACCCAACAGTTGCCTATTGTGACAAGGGCTCAGCGTAGAGCTTGGTTCAATAGCTCAATTCATCCAACAATAATCGTTGGTATCAAACGTCCTCGGTTGTTCTCAGGCTCTTTGCACGAAAGGCATTCCTACAAAACAGCGATGAACCTCGTGTCCTACGGTCTCGTCATCGTAGCCCTCGTGTGACATCGGCGTGACGCCCTAAAACAAATCCCTCAATGTTATAACTATAACGTCACTCTTTTACTTCCTTATAAGACATTCCAACACCTATCCTGAATTACAGGTGACGGGAGTCATGAATGGCCCTAATCGATCGCGCTTCAATAGTCCTCATTTATATAGTGCATGGTAATCAGTACACGTCTTAGAGCTTAGATGAACCTATCCCGCTATTCGTCTGTCTCAGAACTTGACTCGCTGTAAGTGCTCGCTGCGGCGGTACATCCATCACTGGGTTGTTTCTGAAGAAGTTGCGCGGCCGCAACAGCAACGTCATGGGCTCCGCTGGCATAATGGGAAAATCCTCCGGGGATGGAAAGTGCACGACTCCAAATGTGTGCCACAAGACAATGTCCTCGTTATCAATGCTCTCTGACCCGTCACCAATCCACTCCATCAAGCCGACATCAGTCTCGCCCGAGGTTTGAGGTACATGTCGACCAGCTGGCCAGAGTTGATCGTCCCGATCTGCGGCACGAGTAGAACGAGTCAGGCGGAAAAGTCTTGCAAGCTGTGAAAAGCAAAATGGAGGGGACTATGGGAACATACATTTTGTTACGTGGACTGCGTGTCGCGCAAACCCGGCTCGCTTCCATACAAGTGAGCCCGGTTTTGGTAGCAGGTGAGGGACCTCACGACTCACAAGCTTGTAGCTGGCGGGCTTCTTGCTGAACGGATGGATCTTGTTGGTATTGCAAATATCCCAGGTTCTCACAGTGGCTCCGTTGTAGTCGGTTATCGCTTGTCCAGCAGTGGCAAGCTTGGTTCTCTTGGCATAGAATGCGTTGCCGTAAGGGTTCATCGGGCTGCCAACAGGTTCGTCGGAGGGAACAGCATCCGTCATATAGACGGTGTTTTGCGGTCCGTCGACACTGGCATTGATTCTGAGACAAAAAAGATGCTGGTGATTGTGCGCATTGACACCTTTTGTTTTGGGAGAGTCAGTTCTGAACTCTGTCGTCTAGGATGGTGTTGGCAACGTACCTGGATACACCTCGGTGCCCCATCCATTGGTATCTTCTCCAGGATTGATGGAATACGTGTTCAAAATTCCCGTCAACTTGATTTCTGGCTGAATTGTGCCATCTTGCTAGAGGATTATTAGTCTATAAGCCAACAATGCTCCAACAGAACAGAACATACATGAAAAATCCACTGTACACGGGCATGTTAGCTTGCATCTCCTATAGCGCCGTCAATCGCGATACGTACTTGGATAGCATATTCGTAATTGGCCGCCGTGAAGATTTGCTGTATAACGAGCTTGCGCGCTCTCGTGACTATGCCTGACTCGTCCCTAAAGTCGGTATGCTTAAATAGCACCTCCCCATCGATTTCGTGTACGCAGACGGCGTTCTTTATACGCCGGACGGCACCCTCTCTCGTGGGAAACTCTGCGTCTAGATAGCGAATACAACCCTTGCAGTCACAACCCAATTCGAGGCTGTTGGTCATGTATCCAGCACCATATTCGCCCAAATCAAAGGCATGCTTTCTCTGATGCGGCCGTTCTGGATTGCCACTAAATATTGTCAGATGATGCGAATTCATCCACGGTCATTCGGCCAGCTTACTAGGGTACAACCATCTCGACCAGCGACATGCGATAGAAAATTGGCCGAATCGTGCCACCGTCATTGTAGCGGATGTCGTTGAGCACAATACCCTCTCTATAGTTGAAGCCGATGTGAAACTTCCAATTCTGCCATTCCATTTCTCGGCCGTTCAACTTGAATGATGGGCCTTCAGGTTGAGTGATTTCAAGGGGTTTCAGGTCTTTGCGGTAGCCTCCTTTGGCTTCAATATCTGCTGGATAATAGTTTATGGTGGCCTCCCTTCTCAGCGGGCGCCGCGTTTGTGGGATGTCAATGTGAATGATTTCACCCTTGTCGCTGTCGTAAATTGGGCAAAAGTCCAATGGATACTGGTACTGGCAGTCGTCGATGTGCGGCCTAAAGTACATCAGGGCTTGCTGGAGGCGCACACTGCTCCCAAAGCGTTCGTCATAGCCAATGGTCCAGGGATCACAGTAGACCTTGTGCATTTCGTCCCTCGGAATGCCACTTATTTCGCATTGCTTGATGACATTGGGATCGGAGCGAATTACCTGCTCAACTCTTTGCAGCTCCTCCACAGTAATCTAAGACGGAGCGTGTAAGTTTACTCGCCAACACATGCATTTGAATGTGACTAACAATTGGTTGTTGGCCATTTATCCATTCCCATTGAACAATCTGTTTCTTTTCAATGTCGACAAGGCCGTCTCCAACTTTGCCCCCTGGAGCAATGACGGATACATCTGCAACGCGTGGGGGCTTTGTTGCGTCTGACCGATCGGCCAACCACTTTAACATGGTCGCCTTGCGAGGCTCATGCAACGACACTATCTGGAACTTGACGATTTGGTGAGTTTCTCTTACAATGGCGACGGCAGCCTCGATCTCTTCTGCAGAGAGAGGATCCAAGGGGTGATGTGTGGTTGCCATGGTGCAATGATTCGAGAAACAAAAGATGAGATGCAAAGGTTGATGATGGTAGTGCCACCTCATCACCCCGCGACTACTACAGCGATTAAATATCTAAACCGGATGTCGAACGTGGGCCAACAACGGGGATTCCCATGCGCTCCGGTATCGTATCAAATGGCAATCAATTCTCATTGGTGTCCGTTCCGTTGGTGGCCTGCCAGTTCCACCTCTGAGCATAACCTTGCTTATTTGGGGAATTTTACCCGGGAGCATGGACAGTGCAAGACAAAAAGTATTTGACCGGTTCAAGTACTAGTGTATCGCGCCCGGTATTATAGTACACTGTAGTGTATTATTGTATACTTTTTGGTTGACAAATATATTCTGCCACGGCCTGTGGTAACGCACGTTTCCCCCGCTCTCTCCAACGCGGAAACTTTGGATTGCCGGTAGACATCATCAGATGATAAGAGTTTATTAATGCTAGTAGTATATGCTCAACGTAGTTGGATTGACCTTGTCCTCTACGTTCCCTACTGGGCTGTTGTCCTCGATATTCCGCACTGGGTACGTGTTCCCAGCAGTGCCCGCTTGGTTGTGTCCTCGACATTGCTCGCTTGGTTGGTGTTTCCAGCATGGCCACGCCGGCAGCCAATTCTCGTAGCGGCCGGCACGTCGTAAGGTATCTACCAATATTAGTAAGCTATAGAGCAATGAAACGTGATTTGCGTACTGTGACTGCTGCTGCTGATGCTGTTGTTGTTGTCGGTGATGATGATGCTATTACTGCTGCTATTGCTGTTGCTGCTGCTGATGATGTTGCCGCCGCCGTTGATAATGATAATGACGACAGTGATGATGATGATGTTCTTGTTGTTGGTGATGATAATGATGGTGACCACGACGACGACGATGACGGTAGTAGTAGTGGTAGTTGGCAAGAGGGGGGAATAAAGAAAAAAACAAATCGACATCAATACAAAGGAAAACCGAGTTGGCATCTGGTGAAAGCAGTCGCCAGCTGGCGTGGAATTACCCAATGTCACAGGTGAGGAATGGAGGGTGGCTCTTTCCTTGCGGGCTGCCAGTCGTCATCAAGCTCAAGTGCTCCATGCCATTTGCCGGCGACAGCGGTACCGCTCTGCGCGATTGACATGACAAGAAAGAGTCACAGCACCGACAAGACAAGCATGCTACGCTGTAGAATCCCCGAAAAGACAATCAATTTATTTCTAAACTATTGCCTTCACGGCCTGTGTTGATGCATTTGGCAGTCTGGTCCAAGCCCAGCCCTGCCGCGATTGTTGTAGCTCTGGCCAGAATGCCAACATTGCCATTACCACCGCCCTCGGTCTCAGCACTTTTTCCATGCTCTCTTGCGGTACAGTCATCATACCTAAACGCCAAGTCGTCTTTACCAAGGGTATTGTCGCACGTGTTCCTCGCGAGCCAAATCCAACCCATTGCGCACCTGGTCTTGGTGTTTTCGGTCGAGGTAGTCGAGCAAAACAGCTTCATATTTCGCCCGGCCCTTGTACTTTGAAACGTCATGGTCCCAGCTACGGATGGCGCTGGCCAACCTGCCTGGAACGTAGTCCTCCTCTGCCATTTCGGTAATTGGCAAGAAGTAGGTCCGGATCGTGAAACAAATGGCCCGCGTCCTGGGTAGTCGACGAAGAGATTGTCTCTCGGACCTGAACCAGTGATGATGAATAATTTTGCCCTGTTCGGCAGTACTCCAGCCCACGTCTGGATCGTCCTCGTCGCCAATGCTGTGGCTCCACGGCAACGAATCGTCGACTTGGATGAAATAGTTGCTGCGTCCGTACATGGTATCGGTCTTCATTCTCTGAAAGAACTTGACCATGCCCCTTTCGAGCTTTTCTTGAAAGGAGGGGACGTTTCCAGAGGTGTGAATATCCGACAGTGACATGCCAAACTTGTCAGAGAGTCTCCAAAAGCCAGCCAAGAGAATACACCCGGCCAGGAGGCGATACGTCCCGTCTGGCTGTTCTAGTAACAGGGCTAGGTCATCTTGAATTAACCTGGCACATACTGTCATTGGGTCTTCCCGGAGTGGCCGTTGCAGAATATTAAAAGACTCGCCCGACCACATATTGTCAATTCCCACTGCTGTTCGTTTAAACAGGCCGGGATACCGCGCAGGTAGATAGTTTGCGAGCTCCTCGAGGAGCTCCATGGCGGCTGGAACGGCATCCGGGTGAGTCCTGATGCACTTGTCGCCTCGCTCTTGAATGCGTATTGCCTTATCAGCGTGATATTTGGGAAAGTGATTGTCAAGCTCGATCCATTCGTCATGACCAATGGTACGGAGTCCCATTGTGATGTTGTATTTCGGTCCGTATCTAAAGGCCCTGTACGGTAGCGGCTTTGTATGACGAATAGACCAGCCATGATATGGTTGAGGGCTTTGAAACTTGTAACATATCGGGCTGGTAGCGCTTTGAGGGGACTCGCCTTGAGCTTTAGTGATGAGACGCAACGGTCTTCCAACGTCGATGCGCTGGTGGGAAGTGCGTCGGATAGCAATGCCAGTCAAGACTATTAATGTAGCGACTAGCAGGAATGGGGACAGTCCGCAGTCGTTGGACGCACGAAGCAAGGCTGAAATCGACATTGTTGCCGCGTCTAGACGAGAGGTTTCACAAGACAGTCTTGTCAGGCAAACAAGATGCCACTATACCACACGCTTCTCTGTCTGCCTGGTGCTCTCAGTGCCTCATATTTGAATGGGATGCGTCTATCTATCATGGCCCCATGACGCCCGAGCCGCCTATAATATTCACATTGGTCTCCCGGGGCCACGGTCTGACATAATCCACATGGATTGATTACGAGTAACTTTATCGGCCGGCAATGTTTTCCCCATTGGGTTTGAGGTCGCTCCCTTCTGCATCACTTACCCCGCGCGCCCGCGCCCAACGCGCAGCCCGTGCAGTGTCGACAAATAAACATGGAGCGTGGCCTGGGGTTTCAGCAAAGTGGCAAAAGGTGCGCCGTTGTTATGGTGTGGCAATCCAGATGGCAGTACTCTGCTGGTTGAGGCATAAATATGTTGCAAGTTGCCACAGGCTTAGGTCGTAGTTTCCCGATACCAATCATGTTCTCCTCCCAAATTTTCAACCTCGACACTTGGGTCCTATATACAGCCTCACCCCTCTCCATCAGTAGATGAGGACATCATGGAGCATTACTTGGCTCGGCTGATACAGACATGATCAGCAGCGCAATATCCGAGATTTACATGTCAAAAAGCTGCATAACATACAACTCATCCAAATAGTGATCGCAAATCATGTGCTTCCATGACATCAAACCAATGAACTGAGATACAACCAGGAGGCTCTCCATCATAGGCGGTCCAAATAGCCTTCACCAGGTCTTTGGCAACTCTGATTGGTCGCGGCTGTAAAGTGTTCTCGAGTATATCTAAACGTTTCATAATGAACTCGCGAGAGGCGCCAATGCCTACATCTTCCAACGGTGCTCGACTAGAGTCTGTTTGTTTGTCACTTGTTGCAACGATTTGATCGACGTAGTCTAGAATATTGGAGTTGATGCAGTCCAAGTACGCTGCTCCATTAGGTATCCCTGTTTCCAAACGATGGGGAGCCGACGGTGCTGGTGTATCCAATCGGCCGTATCTCAAGCCGGTACTAGCACAGATGTAAAGAATGGGCTGGATAACTCGGCTGCCAGAGTCTGGAGGGATTTTTTCCAGTACTTTGACAAGGTCACATGCCAAGGGGGTAATGAGTTTATCCCAAGAAGCGTGGTCCTCGTCGGGAAGGGCTGATGCAAGTTGCAGGCGCATTGACACCAGGTCCGGGAAGGTGATGTACAGTTGAAGCAAGGCAGAGAGTTGATAAGCTTCGGCAGCACAGGCGAGATGGAGCCATGGTGTTTTTTGATCACCGGTATCGTTCATCCTGCTCATCGATGAGTAGTCCAAGGATAGGAGCTGCTCTTCGAGTTTTTGAGCGCCCTGAAAGGCCTCCATTGCTGCAGAAAGGGCAATCACCCTCCCGGTGGGCCTGGTAAGTATTCGGCGATAGGCCCTACATAGCGTGACAGATCTGGAGAACAAACGTGCCGTCATGCTGGATATGCCTGTCCAAGGATGCGGCAGCAAGTCCGTGATTGTTTCGCTCTTGTTGCGCTCCCGAGATACAAGCTCATCCGTGCCACCTGCTATATCGCCGCCATTCACCACGGCGAGTAGCATTTCCCAGTACACAAGACTGTTTCTGAAGAAGAGAAAGTCTTGTGCCGCATCGTCTCGAGTGTCAAGACACTGATCTGACAGACGCCCAAGCAGAGCCTTTGCCTCCTTGAGGAACGGCAACCCGAGAAGACGGGCGTCCAGCCAGCAGACGGACGTTCCCAAGCAGAGCAGAGAGAACATTAGTCCAGTAGGGAACGCTTCTATGCTAGGATTGCCTTTGATGTCATCCATCTCAGCCTGCACACAAACACTGGCTGTATTGAGCAGAGCCAGTGCCTGTCGCCTGAGGTGGGGGAGTCTGGCGGAAAGAAAGCTAGCCGACATGCTCTGGAGGGAGTTGAACACAGACGCCGAGCGGTGCCACAATGAATTGGCCAATGTTCGATTCAGATTCACCGTAGAGTCAAATGCAGACCAGGCTGGACAGACTTGTTCAAACCAGCTTTCTATCAGCGCCAGGTTCGCGTCCGGGCCTTCGGTCCAGCGTGGCGCTTGCGGTATGCCCGGAGTCAAAGGCGTAGTGGAAAGATGATTCTGGTTCCATGTGGACAGGCCTTGGTCCGTAATACTAGTCCTCCCAGCCGGTGTCTGGCCCAAAGAAGCGGTCAAGTCGACGTCTAATGTGAGGCCGGCGAGCTGGATAGAGTTGGCCGGCAGTGCAAACATGTGGCTATCCAAGAATCGGTCCTCTCCATCTGGGAAGACATCGAAAGGGAGCATAGACAAAGAGGAAACGTCATGTGCTTCTAGCGTAAAGTCAGGCACAGCGTCGACCATGGGCTCTGGCAATTGCGAGACAAGATGCTGCCCCAAGTCGGATTGTCTTCTTTCCTCCCGTTGTGACACTTGTTGTTCAGAGACTTCGGAGCGACAGCAAAGACTAGGCTGGTGTTTGTACGACCAAACAAGGTTACGTGAGTATCCGCCACAAGCAATGCCCTTTTGAAGGCATTTTCGGCAACTAGGCCGCGTCTCGTCGCATTTGATCTGCCCGAGTCAGCGCAGTGTGTGGGGGGGGGGGGGGACGAGGTGATGCAACCAACGTGTTTTTGCTTGCAAGTCAGGCATCCTCTGCGAGATCTGTGTTTCATGGAATGCTTCAACATGGTACTACGTCGGGCGACGCTTGCTACAGCATGCCCATGACGGACGGGTGAGTTGTCGCTCTCCTTCTCACAGTCCCAAACGAAGCTTGGCGGGCATGGAACTGATTTGCTGCCTGGCAAGTGCACAAGTGGCGTAGGGGTTAGTTACGCGAGTGGGGTGGGCGGGGAATTGCCAACTGGGATGGAGTCTGGGGTGCTGGTCCGGAGCAACATTATTGCGCCCTTTGAACCAGAGTAGTGCACGTGACGTTTAAATGTTAGCCAGGGAACAACGTCGAACCCCCTTGTTGTTCACCACAAGACAACTCTACGGAAGAAAGGCCGATGAGGCAGATTTTCGCTCTTTGATCTCACCAGGTTTGCCTTGCTACGTGTACTCCCATGCTCTGCGCGGGGAGCGGCTGGCAGCAGTCAATGCTCACCTTTCCATCAATTGTCCTCAATTGGCGCTCCAAACGAGGCCAGGGCAAAGCTTTGGTAGTCGGTCAAGAGTGAGGTGCCCAACACTTCTCGCGGCGTTGGGCCACAGCTCAAATGGACAAGCCACTGACATTTCCACAGTGACACGGCAGGGCTCAGACCAAGACTTGTCATGGTATCGAGTGCTCGGTGGAAATTGCTTTGCCACAGACGCGGCCAATGCGAGAACATGGCCGCGGCGACAGTCAACACAAGCCAAGCAGCCGTTGTTCCGTCCAAACATTCAAGTCCCCTGGTCAAGGGCGCGATAAGTGGCTAACGTTGAAAGCCAGATTGTCATTATCCATGTCAGCTCCCCACCGAGTAAGCCATCAAATTCATCCCGCGACCCCTGGCAGCCCTGATCCTGGCCCTGGCGCTAGGCTTCCAAGTTCCATCAGCAAATGCACGTCATCCGAATGATGAGCCAGGTCTTCCAAAGAGACCAGAGGGGCCTGTTGTTTGCTATCCCACACCGCGTGATTCAAGGCCTGCACGCTGGCAACACCCCCCTCCAAATGCATGTGTTGCCCCCTCGTCTGCCGAAAGGCTCGGCCCGCGTAAGCACCAGATCTGGCAAGTCGTTCCGGCAGCCAATAGAGAGGCCAAAAATTCACTGTTTACGGCAGGGGACGTTTGATTTCTCAAGTGTTCAGATATGGAAGCTTCATGCGCTTGATTGCCAAGCCGAGTTTCGCCAAGTACTACTGCTTCCTGTGTGCCCCTGCCCTGATACAATCAAGTGTCCGCATATTGCATTCACGAGCACAAGCACCAGAGGTTGGTATAACGCCATCCCAGGCGCCTAGATCTGGTTAGTTAAGCAACTCGAAACTTGGTGCTTATTTCCATAGCTTGTGCACCGTTAGTCGGCAACTAGCTTTCACTGCTTGGCCGTACTATCGTTGAAAAGATATATTCTACATGATTTTCATTTGTCTCACCGGAGACATATGTATTGAGCGCTTCCGCGGGTCTCGAGTCGTATTGGCCTCGTACCACCTGGCTGTACCGGCGCATGTTTGCTAATATTGCAGCCTGCAACCCGTGCTGCTGTCTGAACTCCAGGCTCAGCCTACAGCCCGGTCACTACCGCACCCCGTCGTCGATTCTAGGAGGTTTGGTGTGACAAGGGTTTAATACAGAAGGCTTAGAGCAAAAAGGCTTAATTTAATAATAATTTTAAAGGATTTTTAAGATCTTAAATTATTAAAAAAAAAAAAAAAAAAAAATTATTTTATATAT